>JAUPFR010000004.1:72000858-72333358 GCA_036925125.1 Oreortyx pictus
GAAGAACCATGTGGATGTGGCAGTGAGGCATATGGTTAGCAGGCATGGTGGGGATGGGTTGAAGGTTGGACTAGGTGATCTTGGAGATCTTTTCCAACCTTAATGATTCTTATGATTCTAAAAAGTGTAAGGACTTGCTACTGGACATTACAAGATTAAGGACATCTATTCCTGCACAAACCTGCTGCATAAAACCTGTGATTTAATAGTACATCTTTAAAGCATTGTCTAAAATGCACATCCTATGCCTACGTATTACATGTTTTGCTAGTACACCACTGAGCACTTGTAATGCTCTCTACTAACGCACACGCCATATGTTTACAGAAGTGCTGGCTCCACACTTGAACAGTAGCTGTAGTCAGGGGTGACTGATGTGTAAAGTCCTTCCTTTATCATAGCTGAACCTGAGCTCAAAATAATGTTTTAAAACTCTTCTCCAGCATGTAGTGGTGCTCTGGTAACTAAAACACTTGCACCTTTTCCAGATGGATTTTATTCGTTTGATGTAAATTAGTATTTGATTTATTGGATAAAAGTAATTAGGGTGCCCTTGGAAGCATTGAGGGCCACTGTGTGTGGCTGTGACTTTGTTATACAACATAGGTACTTGTACAGTGCCATGAGGAAGAGCAAGGAACAGACACAAGCTCATCCACGGTCACATGTTGCTTTGTTTACTTTGGTCAAACCAACAGTGGGCATGTTAATTCCATTTCAAAAGTGGTGAGATTTAGGTTTATTCTTCACTGACCTGGTCCAAGCTAAAGTGAAATATTTAAAACCGAAACAAGAATGACTAGAGTGGAATTTTCCCCTGTTTGAGCAGCCTAATTTCTTTCAGGTTTTTTGGAGGACTGGGAACATGTCCTGCTGAGCCTCAGGCACAGGCATGGCCTCCAACGGGCAGACAAGTACCATGAGAAGCAAGGATGGAATGAGAGCCTGGACAGGTGGGACACAAAGCAGTCCTGTGGGGACAGAGCAGTACTTACCTGCTCTTGGTTAATGACAAACAGGGCACAGGTAGGTGGCAGGAACTGCACCCCTCTCTGCAATATGCTGACCACGGAATGACAGCCCCTGCTTAGCACAGAAAGGTAACAAAATATGTGGTTATAAAAGCTATGTTTCTTCTTTTCCCTTATGTGCATGCACTATGAGCCCAGTATGTGTTTTGGCAAGAAGAAATTGTAATTTACTTTTTTCATTTACTTCAGCAAGGCTTTTTCTCACAAAAGAAATCAGTTCTGGATTTTTAACCTGAAATCATTGCTTGCTGTCACCTTTTGTTACTTACTCACAGTTCACGTATGTAACAGCTTGCAGACTAACTTACAAAAAAAAAAAAAAAAGAAAAGAAAAAAAAAGAAGAAATGTATGTAATTTTTTTAATATAGCTTCCAGTTTTCTCTGTAGCTCTATATATAGCTCTATCTGTTTCCCTGCTTGTTCATTCTCTTACCTCACACATTCATGCTCTCTGTTCATTCCTGTCTTTTTCCTTTTAAAGCACATCTGAAATGGAACATGGAGAAGAACATTATATAGCAGCTGTTTTTAATTGATTAATCAGTGTAGTTAGCCTTCTAAAAAGACTCCTAGAAAAACGTCCCCTTCAAATTAGATGTGCGATGAAATCACTGAGTTCTTAGAAATGTTTTCATCAACGCTGAATAATGTTTATACCATTACTAAAATACGTCAGGTCCTCACTGAGGCTTTATTGCAGAACTTGTGAGTGAGGACAATAAGGTGCAAGTTTTCTTCACTGCAAGAAAAATACTGACAAAAGTACAACTCTACGGTGTAGGATGTTAAAGTGTTGGGCAACTAACAAAGCATTTCCCTAAAATATTTCCTTTCTTTGATCACCTTTCCTATCGGGATCGTGATAAGCAATGAACTTGCAGCCTTCTCTCTCTATTGCCAGAAGAGTACTCCTTCGGGAATTTCTTTTTCCCCACCACAGATTCATTTTATTGCTGTTTTTCTGGACTTTTCTCTGTCTCCTCAAGGTCTGCTTGTGCATTTTCCAGGCTTTTTGCTTGAATTAGTTTGAGGCATACAGTAAACAAAATTAGCCAGGTTTCTACAAATGGATGGTTGTTCACCAACTGCTTCCTGCTTGCATAAGTGCGCGCAGCGGGTAATGCGTGGTGTCATTAGTCCCGTTCAGCTGCACGTATGGCTGGGAGGGCATGTTTGCGTTTCATTTGAACAGATATGATTAGCTGTTCTCAGAGCTCGTCTGCAGCAACACTGAAAATGTGTCATGCGCTATTACCCAAGCAAATGTAATGCCCCCAAAATAAACATGCCCCGCTAGTTTGCAGGCAGTAATTGAAGGAAAAACAGGTGTTTCCCATATTCTTCGTGATTGCCTACACATGGGGCTTGTACGTAATACTTCAGTAACTTCAGAGGACTGGCTTCTGCAGAAAGATATAGCGTTAACCAAAAAAGAGTGAGTTTCAAGAGTCTTCTTTGGTCTGCAGCCAAATTAAATACAAGTGGTGCAGCCCTCTTTAGCATTTAAATAACTAAACCACACCAGCTACCCCTTTCGCCATCAAACCGTGTTTCCAGCAATTCTCTTTTCAAAGTGTGGTACTGTGTGTGTTTTAACACTTAGCGTGTTGGAACTAAATGCAATGCAAAATGCCATTTAAGTGTTGTCAACCCCCTCAAGTTGGAGCTTTCAAACAGAACCAGGAAAATAACATTGACATCTTCTAATAGATTGCTTTTACGCTGTGCAGCCTGAAGTTTCATCTGGCAGAACCAGCGAGTTCCTGACAGCTGCTAAGATGGGTGATATTGCAGTGCTACCAGCAGGCATGGTTTTATGAGATGAAGGTAGAAATGTCAGTGGCCACTCTGTGTGACACACGTTTACAGTGGGGTCGTTCTTCCCAAAGAATGCACCTGGATGAGAGACAGAAGGAGGAAGGAGGAGTTGTTTCTGCCAGCTGGTCAGGGTGAGAGAGGGTGCTCCTGAGTACGGAGCTCTGGTCTCATCTCTCACTGTCAACTTAGCAGCAGAATGCAGAGAAGCAGTAACACCTCCAGGACGTATTCCTTCTGTTCTCAAGCATTACTATGTTGATGGCTTACTGTTTGCTCATGAAGAACTTCCAGTATTTTATCCCAGTTACGCTTATGTACTGAAAGGAAGCTCTACAAAAAATCACAGAATCCCAGACAGGCTGAGTTTGGCAGGACATCTGGGTCTATCAGGCCCAACCCGAGCTCCAGCAGCACCCAGAGCACAGTGCCCAGCCATGTCCCAGGAGCTGCGGAGTTCTCCATGGAGGAGACTTCACAGCCTGTCTGTGTCCCATTGCCAGTGCTCCGTCACCTGCACAGCACAGAAGTGCTGCCTGATGACTGGGGGAGCCTCCTGTGTTTCAGTCTGTGCCCATTGCCTCAGGTCCTGGCACAGGGCAGTATTGACAGGAGCCTGGCTCTGTCCCCTGTGCACCATCCTCTGAGGTATTTCTGAGTGTCTTGTCCAAGCAGAACGTCACAGCTATCTCAAGTCTTTCTCATAGGAAACGTGCTCTGCTCTATCATCTTGGTGATCCTACTCTGGACTCTATCCAGTATATCTGTGTCTGTCTTCTACTTGGGAACCCAGAATAAGACAGAGTACTCCAGGTGACAGCAGTGCACTCATCAAACTGAGCAGAGGATTACATTCTTTGACCTGCTGTCAATTCTTTGCCCACTGCAGCCCAGGACACCTTCAGCCTTCTCTGCTGGAAGGACACATTTCTGGCTCATACTCAGCTTGGTGTCCACCAGGATGCCCTGGTCATTTTCTTCCAGACTGCTTTCCAGCTGAGTGGCTCCCAGCATGTTCTGGTACTTAGTTTCACTCTGAAAAATCAAATAGGTCAGCTTTAGGATATGACATTAGAGATGAATTTGCTCTCCGGCAAATGTGATTACACAACTCCGTTCTTCACGAAAAAAAAAAAAAAAAAAATCTATCAAAATATGAAAATGATAAAATGATGGAGCTTCCCTGAAACTTCAAGATTATTTCTGCAGATAAATCACTGTGTTTTAACTGCCTTTGTTTTTCATAGGGTCATAGAATTGTCAATGTTGAAAGAGACCTCTAAGATCACCAGGTCCAACCATCAGCTGATCCGTACCATGACACATCCACACAGTTCTTGGACTCCTCCCAGGACAGTGACTCCTCCATTTCCCTGGGCAGCCTGTGCCAGTGCCTCACCACTCTTTGTGAGATGAAATTGCTCCTAATATCCAACCTGATCTGATCCTTTTTGTCTTTGCTTTTTCTCTGTTTGTCTTACTAAGACAATTGATCCTTTTCTACAAGGTGCACAAAAATAAAGGAATACAACTTCATCCCTTTTAAGTTTCATTTGAGTGACAGCTTTCTCATTACATGAGTCTCAAGGTTTCATGCTTGTGCTTCCTACCTTATAATCAATATATTTCTTGGTATACCAGCTGCCATTCAGAGGTGATGAAGCTTCTGAGCTTTCCATCCTTTCCTCATCTGGCAGAACAGTGTCTGCATTGGTCTGACTGATATCAAACAGAAATGTGTCAGGATGGATTTGTTGCCAAGTGGGAATGAGGTGAAAAAAGCAGCACCAGCGAGAGAAGAGAGCAAAACCCAACTGCTGCTCCCCTACCTGGCCCCTGTTTCCAAGGTATCCAGCAGAGCCTTCTCACCAGCACATGCTGCAGCAAACAGGAGTAGATGTCCTGAATGATGCTGTAGCAGCTGAGCAGATAGTCAAGATCAAAAAGTAAGAGAATCGTGGAATCATCAAGGTTGGAAAAAAAACACTAGGATTATCTAGTCCAATCATCAGCCTACCATGTTCACTAACCATATTCCTCAGTGCCAGTGTTGGTGATCAAACATGAGCTACCACGTGAAAGTAGCTTAGCCCTTCTAACAAGCAGAGAATAGGACTTTGTGTGTAAGCACTTGGTTACTCAAAGCATATCTGTCTCCCTTCCTCATGGACGTTTTTTGAAGGATCAGAAATCTGAATGTAAAAGTACAGCTAGATCTTGAAATATATACAAGCCTCTTTAGGAAGAAGAGAGAACACCCCCCCCCCCCCCCCCCCCCCCCCATACGTGCACACAAAACCAATTAAGCTCTTATAGTCTCTGAGTCACACAGTAGTATAACGAGGTGACTTTTCAGGATGTACGAGGACAAGTCCAATATCATCTTCCTCCAAATGCCAAACGTAAACAGAAGCTCTTCCAAATACCCCCGAGGTGGGTGCCCTGCAAGGGAGGAATCACGAGCATCAGCAAGTGATTCCCAATCACCCATCACACTTCTCCACAAGAAGAAAATAAATCCTTCCCAGAAGTCGGCTTACTTAGAAGTAACTCTGTCTGGAAAACCAAATTAAATGCAAGCCATACTGTAGAAATAATCTTTTTATAACTGTTCTTATGTCTGAGTTTGTGTTCACCAGAATGCCATGGGGTGCACTAGGGGCTACGTGCATCTTCCACAGATGATAAACAACAAACCTGAATTGCTCGTGGACCATGAAACAATTACTGTTGGCTGCACCTGAGGCTGCTGAGCAAGCTGTTCCTTTCATTGTGCTATTATTAGATGGGAGCTGAGAGGGTTGGACAGCAGTGCTCATTAGTGGATAGGACAGCCAAGTCTGTGGAGTGCACGGCTCGTTTTCTGTCAGAGCTCAGAGCCCTGTGCACACCTAACTCGAGGCCTGAACAAAATGATTTCCCCATGAGTACAGCACAGTGAAATGAATTAAGAATTTGGAAAAGAGGCCGCAGATTTTCAAGGCAGTCTTTGGGAGTCTTGTGAATATAAATTGTCACCATACTGATAAGTGGCTTTCATTTCATTTCTGTATACAGATGTTTCCATGTAGTTGTGGAGTATCAGATACACAACGGAAGCCAACGTGCAATAGAGAACTGAGAGGTGAAAAGTCTTTTTGTGTTCTGAGTAGAACAGTACCAATAAAATCGACACGGGGGAAAAGCCTGCACGGACCCAGAGATGGTCCTGACAGGAAGGGCACACTTAAAGTCAGCCTCAGGAACGCAGTGCCACAAGTGGAGCAGGGGGATTTATATGGCACCTGTCCAGGAAGGTAAGGAAAGCACATTTCTGGCAGCAAGCACTAAGAAAATCTTGCGGTTGCGCGCCATCGATTGAACTGAACAGAAAACACGTCCAGTCCCTGGCTTGACTTGGACAAACCCCGCTCTGCCCTTACAGCTCTGCAGAAAGCGAGCGCTGCTGAATGTCAGGATGGCGTAGCATCATTTTATTGACGTTTCGTATCGACACTCGGTGATACCGGCGCTTCGGCGTACTCACTACAGACACGCCCTTCCCTCGAGACCCACTCGGACTCCCATCCTGTCCTGCTCCGTGGGCGCAATGCCCACGCTCCACCCGCGGTGCTGACCGCGGGAGCACAGGGGAGAGCCCTCCCGAGGCTCTCATTCCGCACCCACCCCACCTGCCGGAGCTCCAGCAGCCTGTTAAAACTGCCCTGTTCTCACTCCCTTTTCGCGCTCAGGTTTTCCCGTCATCTTCACGATGATAAAGTCGACGAGAAGCTGGCGAGGCGTCCCTGCCGCACTCCCGCGAGCAGCGTTAAAGCTCTGCCCTCCGAACGTCCAGTTTAAAAGTTGAATACCAGTTAGCAATCATCCATCAGCCCCACGTCAGGCCCGAGGACGTCCGTCACCCAGCCAGGCTGTGGCAGCAGCACCAATCCACTCCGCATCCCCGCGAGCGCATCGCTGGGTCCGGAGCTCCCGTTCAAACGCACGTTGCACCCTCCCGCTTCGTGCCGGCGTTCGAGCTCGGCTCCTCCCGACCCCCCCCCTTCCCCCCCCCCCCCCCCCCCCCGGATCCACGCACCACGGCAACGAGCTCGGCACGACAGACACACACACACAGACACGCAGACACACACACACACACAGACACGCAGACACACACAGACACACAGACACACACACGCACATCCCCCCCCCCCCCCCCATCGGCCCCGGGGCGTCGCCCCCACCGCCCGTCCGAGCTCCCGCCCCGTGGGGAATCACCACCCCGCTCGGGGGCCAGGTACACTTTGACGTCAGGATGGCTGTCGTCGTTTTGACGTGTAAACACTCATTTCCATTCCGGCACCGGAGGGTCTGGGAGCCGCGCAGCCCCGGGCAGCCTTGCCGAGCCTCGTCAAGCCCAGCAGCGGCACAACCGAGCCGGGCAGCTCTCGCCTAGCAACGCCGTCCCGCCGCCCCACAGCCATGGACGGGCTCCGCAGAGCCGGCCGGTGCGCGGCCCTGCTGCTGCTGCTGGCTGCTTGCTGCCTGGCCCCCGCCGGCGGTGCCGAGCGGCAGTTCCTCAACGAGTGGGCTGCCGAGGTGCCGGCGGGTCCCGACGCAGCCAGAGCCATCGCCGAGGAGCTGGACTACGACCTCGTGGGGCAGGTAAGGGCGGGCGGCGGGTCGGGGACCCCTGGGGCCGTGCCCTTACCTGCCGGTGCCTGCGGGGATCGGGGATGTTGAGGGCACGGTCCCTTCGGCGCCGCGTCCCCGGGAGCGGGGCTCCGGACGGGATCGGGGCTCGCCCCCCACTTCCCCCCTATCCCCCCCCCCCATCCCCACCCCCCCTTCCCCTCCCCGGCTCCCCGCCCCAAGGCGCTGTCGCGGGGCTGCGCTCCCTCTGGCCCTCCCGGCGCTTTTTTGGGATGCCGTGACGTCAGCGTTGTCAGGGATGAGTAACCGGCCGTGGGTGACTGCTCCGTGCCCTCCTCCGGACGGGGTCCCGGCTCCGGGGCAGCTCGGGCTCGGAGTGCCCCTTCGGCGGCTGCTGCGGCCGCACGGAGCTCTCGCACCTGAGATGCGGGCGAGGACGGCCCTGCGAACTGGTCCGTCCGTCCGTCAGGCTGTCTGTCGCTCCGCAGCCTTACTGTCAGTCTGCCCGTCTGTGGCGGTGCCGGTCACTACCGCACGAGTAGTAGTGACTACTGGTGTACTGACTGCTCCGCTACTAATGAGCGTAACTTCGTTAGCGCAAATGAAACTGTTCCCCCGTACCTTCTGCAAAAGAGGCTGCGACGAGCGCTGAGCACTCGAGGGGTGTTTTACTCGTGATTTACGCATTCGAAGGCTCGCTCCTTGCCCTTCCACTTCTGACGGTTGTGTCGGTATGCGCTGATACCTTTCCGGAGTGAAGGTGCGCCTCTGTCTTGCAGATTGGGTCACTCAAAAACCACTACCTGTTCAGACATAAGAGCCATCCTCGGCGCTCCCGGAGAAGTGCCGTTCACATCACCAAGAGGCTTTCTGACGACGAGCGGGTGAGTATGGCATCCCTTCCTCCCCACTGGCAGACCTTCCTCACTTTGCGAGTCTGAAGCACTCAGCGTTCGGCTTGTGTCGAGTGATACTTCATTATTCTGTCATTAACGGGCAGAGTCTGATTCTCTCGACACTTTTTTTTTTTTTTTTTTTTTCCCACTGCTTTCCAGATGCAGATTTCAGATAACGCAGCACTGCAGAGGGTTTGGAATATCAGATCTGTTGCTGATGAAAGTAGGAATGAGGAAGCGCCGAGTTTAGAGTGGAAATCCGCAGGTGCAATCAGGCCATGCCTGTGCAATTGCTATGGAAATTCGGTTCAGTGTGATTGAACGCTTGGGGAAAAAATAAAGAAGGGAGTTGCAGGATCCACAGAGTACACCTGAGGCATGACCCGTGGAGCAGGCTCCCCATTTCTCTTCCTGTGCTTAAGAAAGAAGCTCCCTTGCTTGTAAACGTGGTGGGGAAGTGTGGTGGGTGGCAAATTTAAGGAACAGAGCAAGATGCTGTCAAACAGTATCAGACGCTTATCAGAAAAGATGGCATCTGAATTTCAAATCAGCTTTCTTGCAGCAGTGGTCCAGCATGTCATGTATCTCCACCGTGAGCATTTGGAGTCGTGTAAGGACAAATCACTTGAGAGCAAGTAATTGGTTATCCGAGTGAAGTTTTTGGATGCAAATGTCACCCAGGGGAAACGATTCTATGACGGATTAAGGGAGGGGGTGAAGCAGCATGTTTGCTTTGCATGTTCTGGTTCAGAGCTGTCCACTCCCGTCTATCTCCTTTCACACACTGGGATGACAGCGAAAGTCTGTGAGGTGAGACCGTTATAAAATGGGGGTGCTGGAAGCCATAGCTCAATATAAGCGATTGTCAGTGAAGTTTATGTCTCTAGTTTTCACCAAGTGCCCCAAGCTGTGGGAATTCAGGAAGCATTTTGATTAACAATCTCTTCAGACACGGTGTTTAAATTTAGGGTGTGCTGCTTATAGTTGGGGATTGGACTCAGTGATCCCTATGGGTCCTGTCCAGGTTGAGATATTCTGTTTCTTTTTTTTAGGGATTTATACAACCCGTGCATCTGTTGTGCACGATAACATGTCTATGTTAAATATACCAAATTCTAATGTTCTAATTCTAAGCAGAGTGGAAGCAATGGCACTACGTACATTACTGCCAAACGCTGCTGTAGCCTTACATACTTAGGCCTTAAAAAATGGCTTCACAGTGCCGCAGGTGATTTGTTAATTTTATTCCAATTTCCCTTTTATTTACCATCTAGTATGCAAATTAATGATGTGAATGAATGAGGTGTAATTATGTCATTATGTAAGTATATAAACACAAAGTAATCATTGCAGAGCTGTGTAGTTATACATGGACCTCTCCTCCTAAGAGCAACAGCTCATTAAGAAGATTTAAATTCATTCTCAAAACAGGGAGGGAGAGAGAAGACAATCCTGCTTTTCTTTGCGCAGTGCCTTTGTGATTCTTGTAGCACGTTAGGAGTGAAAGCTGGGGGTAAAGCTTGCCTCTCACCTGACAATTGGGCGTCCCAGTGTTTGTAGTAAAGCAGACGATGGCATCACTCTTTCAAAAGTATATGGTTGTTCGGTTTTTCTCACTTCTTGCAGTAGAGACCTGGATCCCAGTCATTTTCACTGCTTTTCCATACCAGTGAGTGGAGCTCTGGCAGAGAGCCGTCTGCTTTTGCAGTGGATGGATAGCCTGAACCTCCCTCAGCTGCTGAGTGACAAATGTTTGGCTTGTTTGTCAGACATATGTGCTCGGTAGTTCCAGCTCATTTCCCTCAGAGCAGTTGTCCACATCAAAAAACGGCTAGCATGGAAGCTGTCAATCCTTAATTACAAACTTTGCTATGGGCATGGAGAAGAGATAATGGTAATTGTTGTAACCTGGGCACAAGTACATACAGCCCTGAGTATCAGTAATGCTGTTTAGAATGCTTACACTTCCATTGGCATATTGGTTTTCTGTGACTAACAGTGCTTTTTTAGGGGGTTTAGCTCTAAATTTATAGCAAAGGGAACAGCGTTAGCTTTCAGTGCCTGGTGCAGCTTCTATTTTTAACGGTTTATGTTCTTGCAGTGAATTCTCATGAAGTTCTCCTTTGAAAAAAATGCATTTAAATCAAATCAGTGCACACCTTTGTTGTAATAGTTTCCCCCTCACTCTTGTTACACTCTAATGTGGTGACAGATGTAAGGACCACGAAGTTGTGGAATGACTGCAGGCAACAATGCTGAAGCCTATTCAGATGTTTAAAGCAAAAGGTTTAGATTCAAGGCAGCCTCCACCTGAGGCTCACAGCAGGACCTTGCCAGTCTCCTGAACACCAACTTGCTTTGCTTGTTGGGAAACTGGGATGGAAAGCATCGCCTCAGTCTGCGTCAGAGTGACTGCCCACATGCTAGCAGTGGGTAACATTTATTCCTGTTTCCAAAAGGAGCACACAGTGGAGATGGGAATCAGAATGGCTTGAACTGGTTTTAGTAACGCGCTGAACGGAACAAGAGTGAGAAATGTTTTTAAGATGCATCCTTGTGACTTGGAGAATGCTGCGTTCATGCGCAAATGCTGCGCAATTCAGTATAAGGATGCATTAGCAAAACACTCTGAAACGATTTGGCTCTCAGTTGCCTGGAGTGGAATTATGCCAGTGATGAAATTAATTAGTCCAGTATGCATAGTTTACGAACTGATCATGCCTCAAAACAGCAATGGGAAGGAGGCTTGAGGGTCCAGCTGGGCTGTGGGTAACACTGTAATTATGACTGCTGGACTAAAGCCTGAGATAATCTTTAATTTTTTCTTTGAGCTCCCACTTCTAGTCTGTAGGCATCAAAATGAAGGCGGGATAAAGAAGCAGGATGCAGATTTGCTTTCTTTGGTAACCACTGCTACTTGAATAACCCTCTCACCATACAACACGTTTGATACTAAAGCCGACTTTGTTTGGCATTCACAGGGGCTCGACTGCTAACTTGTACTTAATGATTATAAATTATTTTGCATAGCAGTTTCACCATATCCCCTTCCCTAAAGTACACTGTACTACAAAATAAGTAATCCTCCTCTCTGCATCAGACATCGTTTGTTTGTTTGGATATTTTTTTTTACATTAGGCATCCATATGTTTCTGCGTGAGGAAAACCCTTTTCCTCTAGGCTCAGAAAGTCCCCGTGTATATGGCTTACTTCTCGCATTTATATCAAACTGCAGGTGTCGTGGGCAGAACAGCAATATGAAAAGAAGCGAACCAAGCGTGCTGCTGTGACAGACTCAGCAGAGAATCTCTTCAACGATCCTATGTGGAATCAGCAGTGGTATCTGGTAAGGATTTGCCTTATTGTGGAATTGGGGGTGACAAATTTCTGTTGTGCTGTCAGCTGTACTATTTTATTAGTATCACAGCTTGGGGTTGATGATAGAACTTCGTTATAGCTTAAAAATGTTTGTCATGAGCATGTAAGGATTCCTTTATCGTGTCAGAAACAGGCTGCATGTTTCTTGATTAAAGTTGATAGTGTGGAAAGTATACTCCAAAGCAAAAGCATACACACGCACGTAACAGGCACCTCAAACCTCTTGGCCTCAGATGTAAGTAGAAGAGATTCTGTGCAGCTCACATGTGCAAAACCTCAAGGAAATTAAGTTTCTTGACCTGTCTAGCTTGACTATGACAAGTCAGAAATACAGTTAATCGCTTATGGTTTGAACTGTTTCTTGTGAGAGTCTGTATTTGCGCAAGGCAGGTCACTGGACTTTCAGTCTGCGTATCAGTGCTTTCACTCTGAATGGGGATGGGTTAAAAGATGTGTAGCAAGGAAGATGTTCAAGGTGCAAATGTGGCTCAAGTGACTGGAAGTACTTTATTTTCTTCAATTCAGCTTCGAGAAAGCTGACCAAACTCTGTGCTGTTTGCACAGCGTTTTGCCCTCTCTTCCCTTTGAGCTAGAAAAAGTAAATTATGAAACACATAGCATAAAATATTTCCTTGAAGATTACCGCAGACTTCTTTTCATCATGGAAAATGGTTATATCTTCAAGACTTTTACTTTTCTTTGAAGCTGAGAGTGTGTTTGCTTGTTTGCCCGCTTTCAGAGGGAAGCAGGAAGTATCCAAGATGTCTGCAGAGGACAAAAACACAAACAAACACAGAGTTTGAAAACACTTTTTTTTTTTTGTGGGGACAAAAAAAAAAAGCAATGTCCTGCTCTCACATCCCTCCAGTTCACCCATGCGTTGTAGTAAATTAATTACTGTCTGATTCATGGCAACAGTTTCTAACTTCTATTCTCTGTGTCTTCACCCATCACCAGGAGATAATGTTTTTTTTATGGCTTCTAGAGAAAAAAACTTGAAACCTGAAAAATTCCTTCAATAGCAGCAGTCAGAAAAGAAAGTAAAAAGTGGGAGAATTGCCATAACATATTTCTTCTTCTGAGCTTCGTATTTTGTCCAGTATTCCCTTGGACAGAAAAAAAATTAAGAACCTGTGAACAACTAAGTTAATGTGCACAGAAAAAAAAACATAAAGTGCTGGGTTTTATGTCTCTGTTTTTATAGTGTAATAAGCAAACCTTCTAAATTCGATGCATGTACTGCACATTTAATATTAGAGGGGAAAAAATGACCTTCTTAGGAGTTGTTCTTCTGAGAACTTGCTGTGGAAAGGAAAGCTCTAGATGATTCACGCTTCCAGCTGATTTACCACAGGAGCAGTAATGAGGGTAGTAAACAGAAAGTTGTGATTCAGCACAGTTGTTCCTAGCCAAGCAACTGCCTTAATTGTTTTAGCCATTAATTATTCTCCTCTGGCTAACTTGAACGTCAAAGGAGAAAACATGTTTGGGGAAAATGCAGCTTACTGTGCTGTGGGTTACTTACTGTCTTGTCTTCTCATCAGGAGAAAGGAACAATTAGTATGCCTGATGATTAGTGTCAGCTTTCCAAGGTTCATGGCTACATATCTACCACTCCCATCTTTCTGTTGCCTACCTCTAATAAATAGGAGGTGCTTTTATTCAGAGAGGGAAGCTTCAGGTGACAAGGGAAATCTTTTGGAGCTTCAGGTACTTGAAGAAACTCACTTTTGTTTTGTTTTTTGAAAGTTTGAACAATATATACAAATACAGACTGAAATGGTTTAAAGAACCTTTAGAATATGTCTTTGAATCTGTGTGCTGTAAGTGGATGCAAATATTGATGCATTTGCAACCCATTCTGTTCCTCAGCAAGATACAAGAATAACTCCGTCTCTTCCCAAACTGGATCTCCACGTTATTCCTGTGTGGCAAAAAGGGATTACAGGCAAGGGTGTTGTCATCACAGTATTAGATGATGGCTTGGAGTGGAATCACACTGACATCTATGCTAACTATGTAAGTTTGGGCATTAGATTGTTGTGGAATAAGGTAACTAATTGTAAATTTGATATGCAGACACTCTTCTCTATCTTGCTGTCTGGTCTGTAAGGCAGCTCCTACATTACAGAGGCTGAAATGATTGCCTCAGGCATCATTTGGAACCTGGTCTGTGGCACAAGAAGTTGAATGTCATTTAGCAAAGGTAACTTTTTTCTCAGTGGATTCAGTTGTGCACACGATTGTATACAGTGGTTTAATGCTGATTTATTAAAGCTCCATGAAAAATTCACGCAATTGTAGATCTTCATCAAATCCTGTGCATTTGATTGCTGTCAATACAAAGCACACCAAAAGGATAAATACAGGCTCTAGAACCCGTTTTGTTAACACATCTAAAAACCTATTTCCTAGTTGTCCCAATTAATTCTGTTTTTTTTTTTAAACGCAGGATCCAAAGGCAAGTTACGATTTCAATGACAACGACCACGATCCATTTCCTAGATATGACCCAACAAATGAAAACAAGTGAGTAGCCTCCCAGTCGTGTGAGGAGAACAGAACAGTGCAGCACTTTGTGCGTTACAACATGCAAGTGTGGAAGTATCTATGACTGTTATTACAATTATATATGAAAGGAAAATTTATGCCACAGGGTCAGAGAGAGTGGTTGAGGTTGGAAAGAACCTCTGGGTCCACTTGATCCAAGCTCTGCCCTATAACGTCCCCTTTGAGATGGTTGCCCAGGACTGTGTCCTGAGGGCTTTTTGAGTACTTTGATGATAGAGTCTCTGCAACCTTTTTCATCAATTTGTGCTGGTGTTCGGGTAACGCTCATAGTAAAAAAGTGTTCCCTAATGCTCAGGCAGAACCTCCTGTGTTTTCATTGGCACAAACACTGGAAATCAAAGAAGTTAAATTTTCATACAATGAATTTCTCCAGATCATAGTGCATGTAAAGTCTGATGTGTTCCTGTAACTTGAACAATCAGTTCATAACCCCTTGGGAGTTTTTAGAATGTTACCTACCTAAGCAGATTTTGGCTTTCCCTGCTTTGCCCTGCGAATCTTAAAATGCATTTCTTGTGAAAGACTCTGTAAGGGTTTTCCCAGGGGAATTTAGGCAGGAACAAACGTGCCCAAAAAAGTCTCATCCCACCTGGCCATCTCTTGTAGCTTAGGACAAAACGTTAGTTTGTGACTTTGTCAGTACCTTTAGGGCTAATAGGACATATTCTAGCTCAGAGCAGATGGGCACAGGTAGAGTCATTCTTCTGACTTCATCCTCTTGTAAGACAGTGACTCTGAAGGAGGTTTCATTCACTTCATGGAATATCTTTCAGTAAAAGGTGTCTGGAAACATTGTAGACTGGTTTTCACCTGAGTGTCTTCACAGTGATAACCTATAACATTTCAAAAGGTTTGAACACAGGCACCAGCCAGTTCGTTCTGTGGACTTGTGTGTCTTGGAAGGAGAGGGGAATTCCTTTGATCTACCAGTCTGGTACTCAGTGAAACATCACAGTGGATCTGTCACACTTGGGAGTATTTGTAGTAGTTCTGCGAGGGTTTTGCCCTTCAGAAGGAGGACAGAGTGGGACTGTTTAAAAACTGGTGCAAAGAATAAGTCAGTTTAATAAACCAATTACATTAGACGAAGATGCAGTAAGAAACCAAAGCGCTGGCTCTTTATTGTCTGTCAAATAGTATGATAGCACCCACAATGACATAAATCATGGTGGGGGGGAAAAAAAAAACAGACAATCAATAGATAAATGTCCAATGAACAAGACGTTTGAAAAATGACATTTCTACATTTCTAGAGCAATATTTAAGAGCAAGAGTCCATTATCCTCTTGCTCTGATGACATTATCTCTTATTTCTACCTGTATTATCCCTAATCTTTATTAATAAGTAGATGGAATTCAGCCCAGAAGCATTCAAACAGTTCATTGAATAACAATCTGTGCTATTAAATGATGAAACTCTTCTACAATTACATTTACCTTTCTGAATCAAAGAGTAAAGAACTGCCTATGGCAAAAAAAAAAAAAATAAAGATTGTATGGTGTGCACATAGTTACAAGAAAAATTTAGCAATGGTGAAGATACTTTCATAAATCCTAAATAAAGGATGTCATTAGGAAAAAAAAAGAACATCTAAAATTATGATTTTTGTTATGAAAAAAATAGCATCTTCTTAGCCTCATAATTTTACACTACTCTTATACTCTGCTAAAATAAGGGTAACTAATAGATCACTGAGACTTACTTGTGATGATTATTTGACCATTAATATGTAAAATTATACTGACTGAAGTCTAAGGGAAACAAATATTTTTGCTTGGTATGAATATGACTCCAAAGCAATTCAAGAGGTGCATTACGTTCTGTTCAAGACATCCGACTTATCAAGAATGTCAGTGATGGGTTTTTGTATATGTTACACAGAAGTGTATAGGTTATAAAAGGTCATTTATTCTTGCTATATTTATCTAGGCATGGAACACGGTGTGCAGGAGAAATTGCCATGCAGGCCAACAATAGAAAATGTGGAGTTGGAGTAGCCTACAATTCTAAAGTTGGAGGTAAGAAACCAAGAATAGTTTGATGTCTGATGTGAATGGAAACCAGGGAGCATCACTCTTGCAGTTATAGATGACGGGACAGAGTGACACTGTTTCTTACATTCCAACCTATTTTCTGGATTCTGTTTGTCACTTGAATATAAGTAGATCACGTGATATGTAGCCACGACAAAACAGTAATAAGAAAGTAATAATATGGATAGTAAAAGGCAGTCTATTTTGTACCCAGAGATAAGGCTGTGTCTTTAAAAGAGTGGTGGATTCACTTCTTATATCTGGTTATCTTGGGAGGAGATGGAGTGGGGGAGGAGAAGGATTTGACCAGAATGGAGGAAAATATATCCAAATTGATACCCACCTTTGCTTACAGTATATTATTTCCATCTACACAGTTATGTTCAAAAAGTCGTGTCAGTCCAGAGACTCATAGTGCTGAGATTTTGGTTTCAACAGCTTACTTCTCTACTATCATCATGAATTAATTTTGAAAATTGGTAATTCTGCTTCCCTGTCCATCAGTATTTTCATTTTTTGAGGAGGTGATTAAAATTTTAATCCATTAGTGATTTATGAAGTAGTTATGATCAAGGTATCAATGGTAAATGGTTATTAACCTCAGAGGAAGATGCTCGTTACAGTCCTAGTTTTTCCATTACGCCATTTTTCCTTTTAAACAAAGGGATGTTAAGTGTTAGTTGACATCTTTAACTGCCATTCCCACTGTTTTAGTCGTATGTTCATAGGTTCCTATTCACTCTGCTGAGCTGTCACAGATGTCAGCTTTGCAGTCTACCTTTGCCACAATGCATTATGCTGTCATGCTCTGTTTAAATACAATATCTCACTCACAAGATGAAGATGCCAAATTTTCAAAGCAAGGCAAAATGGATGAAGCTACAGTGATGTCTGAGCTCCTGTAGTGCCCCTACTTTAAGGTACTCGCATCTACAGAGAAGGTTTTTCCACAGTTTTCATTTGCAAATGCATATTAGAAATCTGTGCTGGGTGATTTGCCTACAAAAGGAAAGTATCAGGAGGAAAAACAATCCAGCACTCTAAATCCCAGAAATCTGCTGGTAGCTGGACAAGGAAGGAGGAAAAAATAGGAGAGCTGAAATAAATTGTAAACTGCTGTGTATGACCAGTGTGAGTAAGCTAGGGCTGTAATAAAAACACGTTCAAAGAGCAATAGAAGGAAGGAGGAGTCTTCAAAGGATTCAGCTAAATTTGGAATTTTCTCTGGGTGGTTACGGGAAGGCTTTTTTTTGAAATGGAAGCTCTGCAGGATTTATTTCCTTACATTTTTTATCTTTTTAAGTGCATGAAATGACGCATTTCACACTTCTATTTGACATTGGTTCAGGATGGCTTCTCTAAGCAGTTATTTTCTTGTAACACTTGCCGTACAGCACGAATCCAGTGGTCCAGAGCCAATACATTCTCTCTGATATTCAGGGATACATGCTTTAGAAAAAGAGATTCTGACACTCGGAGTATGCTGCTTTCTGACCTTCAGCAGTGGAGACTGCTGTAACTCTGTCTTATTGTAAAACAGTCAATTTGTAATTCCTTATTCTCTGTGCAAATACTATCTAAAAATACTAACTATCTTGGGTGTTCTAATTCTTCACATTAATGTCTGGCCCTGCTCTGAAATCTGCACAAGTCTTTTCACCACCTTGTGTCTGTGAAGCCCACAGGCTTTTCTGTGTATAGTGTGAAGCAAATACATGTAAGTGTACATTTTAAAAATACCACCTTCCAGTTTCTTTTAACAAGAACCTCTTGTTTTGTACAAAGCTGAGAAATGTGTGTGATTTTAGAGTAAAGCAAGGTGGTATAGCGTGGCTAACCATCACACCGTGCCACAGTATTTCCCTGGTGGTACCGTGGAAATCAAATGATGGAGAAGCTCCATTTTACAAAGGACTGGTCTGAGAGTTCCCACAGAGTGACATGTTGCTAAAAATAGCCCTCTGCCATGCAAACGTATATATGTCTCTTAAACTACCTTGGGCTTTGCCTGCTTTTCTATTTGTGGGACTGATGATGAGAAGGCATGAGGAAGAATTTATGCAAGAGCAAATCAACGGAATCTGCTTAGGGAAATATTACTGCAGTCATCAAACCTCTGAGTGGGCTTAAACATACAGTATTTCTGGAGATTATAAAGACAAGGCAGTGATTTATTTATTGTTTTTCTTTTACTGATTTGTTTTTATCAGTGTGTTGCCAGTGATCCTGTTTTATTCCTTGCTACAGTATTTATCAGCTGTGTTGGCTTGGTCTTCTTATTTGGGAGCTATCTGTGTACTATCTTCCACATTCCCACTATCTCATGATATGTTACAACCCAGTGCCCAAAGCTCTCAGTCATTTTCACACAGGCAGATCTTTGCTCACAGCACACTGCTTGACAGAATCTCATGATTCTAAGCCAGCTGAAATAGTAGTGTTCAAAATGTTACAAGCTTAAGCCTGAGGAGGGTAAGTGGTGTTTTTCGAACCTGAAGTGCAGGGTATACCTTGATTCTTTACTCAGCTTTATGAGTGATCAGTGGCTGAGCAAATTATCTCCCTTGTCTCTATGCCTCTTATTAGTATGAAATAATCTTAGAATCATAGAACTGTAGAATGGTTTGGGTTGGAAGAGGATTTTAAAGCCCCCCCAGCCCCAACCCCATGCCATGGGCATGGCTGACCCCCTCCACCCCCCAGCTCAGGCTGCCCAGGGCCACATCTGACATGGCCTTGAATGCCTCCAGGGATGGTGTACCACAGCATCTCTGGGCAGCTGTGCCAGAGCCTCACTGCCCTCTGAGGAAAGAATTTCCTCCTCAAATCTAATCAAAATCTTCCCTCTTTTAGTCTAAAATAATTCCCCCTTGTCCTATCACAACCAGACTGTATAAAAAGTCGGTCTCCCTCCTGTTTGTAAGTTCTCCTTGTAAATGTAATGAATAATAAAACTCAGCTTTCTCACAAGTGATGTAGGAGTCTTAGGGTTCAGCCATATGCACGGAGTTATGCTTTTCTATGCTTAGTAGTGAAGATTGAAAAAGATGCAAGAGGGAGATTTTTTTTTCTTTTTCATTTGCCTAGAACAATCACATTCTTCTTGATGTGTTTTAAAAAAAAATCCCATTTAGTGGAACATACAAGAAAATGAGTACTCAGAATTCTGTAGAAACCTGACAGGTTCAGGAGATCTCGAGCATATATTTATTCCTTGAAAACACAATCTGAATCCTGACTACTGTAGCTCATATATTGCTACCGTTGCTGGGAGAGGCATACCACAGTGGGAAGGTTGCCAGACTGCTGCTGTTTCTGTCCTCATCCAGCACTGGGCAGTGGTAGCAGTGCTACTGCAGAGCTACAGTTTGCGGAGTAAGAGATCCAGCACAGCTGAGCCACGTTCTGCTGCTGAATTTTAAGTACCACTAATCTCAAGCTTGCTCTAAATATTAGATCATGCAGTTCCTAATAAAATGTTAATGGCTAGATATCACTAGTCTTTCTGGATTGCTCACAGTGTGGAAAAAAAAAGTGGTAGTAAAACTGCACTGAGATTTTTTTGTGATGAAGGGTGAAGAACTGATGAATTAGCATCACAAGTAATGGCAGAGAGGACTGTGTGTATCAGTCAGAAGAGTCATAACTTAAAAATAGTGCTGGTAAAACCTGTGTAGTTTTAATGGTATAATAGTCATTTGAGAAAAGAGGTCTTTTACAGATTCAGTAGGAAAAGAATGAAATCGATAAAGCTCAATGTAATAATGAGAAAGCAGGAACACCAAATAGGTTTCTGCAAAAAGAAGGAAGTCAATAAGGTGCAATCAAGATTTTAGTTGTTTTTGTTGTTGTTGTTGGGTTGGTTTTTTTAATGCATATAGAAAGCCCCAAGCTTTTCAGAAAGGGTGAGCGTGCTGCTTTACACTGACTGGAGTACTATTTAAATGAACAGCAATAGGCTGTGGTGCAGTAGTTTTAGAATAATTTTGCTGGAAATGCAGCAGTCAGGTAACAGAGATGAAGGAGAAAACAGAAAGTAAATGCAATCTGCTTGTTTTTCTCTGTTAAGGTATACGCATGCTGGATGGAATAGTCACTGATGCTATTGAAGCCAGTTCAATTGGTTTCAATCCAGAACACGTGGATATTTACAGCGCAAGCTGGGGCCCGAATGATGATGGTAAAACTGTTGAGGGACCTGGGAGACTGGCACAAAAAGCCTTTGAGTATGGGATAAAACAGGTACGTTACTTAAGAAAAAAAAATACAATAAAATGTGGCAGAGGATGGAATTTTAAAATGGTTTCCCTCAGGCAGGAAATGAAAATGATTTGTGGTCTATTCATATAGCTGAAAAGGAGAACAGAGATTTTAATAGTACTGGTTAGAAATTACCGACTAAAACATGACTTTCAAAAAGGTGCCATTAAAGCCTCCTAAGCTTGTTTTAGCTGCTATTCTCCACAGATAAGCTTTCTTTTTCCATCCTTCTGCTACCTCTATTTCACCCTGCCCCCACCCTTCTCTGCCACTTGTTTTGCACCGAACAGTAATTGGATTTCTGCACTGAAAGTCTATAAAAATTTAATGCAGAATTTCTGCTTCATGAATATTTTGCTGAAAGAAATACTGATGCATTTTAGAGTCCTGTAGATGGATTTGTATTGTGTTAGTTGCATTAGTTTATAAATAAATGCATATCACGTTCCAATTAAAATGAAGATAGTAAAAATGCATAATGAAGAGCAGTGCCAACAGTGGTTTTACAAGTTGTTCTTTTTTTTTTTGTTGTGCTCTTTCGATCTCACTGGATGATAAGTGGGATGCTAACAGAGCTACTGGGGATCCATCAAAAAACTGCTCTTGCTTTTGCCAGTGAGGTGAAAAGATATCTAAAGATGGACAGGCACTAATATAGAAAGGAAATGTGAATCAGAAGCAAGAAGGGAGGACAATGGAGAACCCATGAAGGACAGGAGCAGATCAAAAGAGGATATTGGAAACAGAGCAGACAGGAAAGAAGAAAAAAGGCAAGTCTGACAAGTGACAAGCTCTGAGGGAAGAGTGGAGGTTGAGGAGTGCATTCATGATAACAAGCACCTTAGTCCAGATGTGCACAACAAGAAAAGAGGGATAAAGAAAGGCAGTGGTTAGGGAACCAGTGTCTAGTGGTTTTACTTGGGAAACAAAACAAAACAAAACAAAAAAAACCTCCTAAGTTATTTGGTCATCTATCTATCTATCTATCTATCTATCTATCTATCTATCTATCTATCTATCTATCTATCTATTTATTGCAACTTGTTTTGTTTATTGAGGGGAGCAAATTTACCCATTAATTTCTCAGGCTTCCTCTGGCAAGAATCTGAATGCCCTCCATTCACAAGTCAGTTAGAGATGGGGTTGTCAACAAGTTAAATTTAATCCCTGACCCCTTTATTGCTGGCTCAGTAAAGCACTTAAGCATGTGCATAGCCATAAGCTTCTGTGAGGCATTAGCAGCACTCCAGCTGAAATCAAACACCTGTTTACATATATCATTGCCATTCTGGACTGCAGCCTTGATTCTCAAAACAAAACATTATTTCATTTTCTGTGACTGTTGTCAGTTGTCCTTCATATTGTATCAAGAAGAGTATAGCTTATTTTTTTTATTATTTTTTTCAAGTATTGCAAATATCCCTCAGTGCTTGCATAAATAAATCTCATCTGAGTGAGTATGTATTTCAACTGCAGTTTCCAGTGAACATACATATATTAATAAAGAATAAAATATCCACTTCTGCTCCTCACATGGAACATATTTTCTCCTCTGAAGGACTATCTCAGCTGAAGACTGAATAGCTGGTGTATGCTTTCTCTGTGATAGCTGTGATGGTTCACACGCTGCTGCAGCACTCTGTTGTCAGCTGTCAGCATCAGTTGTTAGCTGATGTTACCTTATTACACACTGGAGGCCCAAGCAGGGAGCGAGAATGATTATGTCCTGAGATTGCTGGTGATGGTTCATGGATTTGTAAGAGAAGGGAAGGTTTTAGCCAGATGTGCTTACCTGTTTTCTGTTTTTCAGCAAGCATGAGCTAACAATGAAAGACTTAATTAGAAAAAAAAAAAAAAAAAAGATGGAGGAGTCATATTGTGTATATTGTTTTCACTGGTTACCCACAACTCAAATGGAAGTGAAATAGCTCCTGATGAACTGGAAAGGAAAGGGAAAAGGAAAAGGAAAAAAGGAAAGGGAAAGGGAAAGGGAAAGGGAAAGGGAAAGGGAAAGGGAAAGGGAAAGGGAAAGGGAAAGGGAAAGGGAAAGGAAAAGGGGAAAAGGGAAGGGGAAAGGGGAAAGGAAATAGAAGGGGAAAAGAAAAAAAGGAAACAGAAAAGGGAAAAAGAAGGAAGTATTTTTCCTTCAACTGTTCAGCTGTTCATAGACAAGTGGGAAAACTTACCTGTTGATCACAGATTCTGATTTTAGCATTAATGCCTGTTCTGAGTAAAATTACTGTCCCTGGACTCTAAACACAGACTAGTCAAACTAAAAGATAGAGACAAACTGGGGTTGTACTATAAGGATTTGAGACAGAGTACCTCAAGTCGCATTTTTTTTCTGTATGTCTTACATGATGCTTATAGAAGATAGTCCTTTTCTAGCTGAAAATGTTAGATGTGTTAGGGTCTCATGTTGGAGACAAAAGGAGTTGTTAAGAATGTATTATGAAGACTGAAATCTCTGTTACAGCTGTACATTTCTCTTCCTCTAGGGCCGAAATGGAAAAGGCTCCATTTTTGTATGGGCTTCTGGTAACGGAGGTCGTCAGGGTGACAACTGTGACTGTGATGGGTACACTGATAGTATCTACACTATCTCCATTAGCAGTGCTTCTCAGCAAGGCCTTTCTCCTTGGTATGCAGAGAAGTGCTCTTCAACTCTGGCCACAGCATACAGCAGTGGGGATTATACTGACCAAAGAATTGTAGGTTATTTTTACCAGATTCAGAACAAACATAAAAATGTATTATTATGTAAATAAGTTAGTGTTCTTAAATGCTTAGTTTCTACTGCTTGCTTTACATATACTTTACATGCTTAGTGATTTAATTTTCAGACAGTGAGGAGTTTGTAGCCCAAAACATGTTTGTATTCCTGAACATCTACTACTGTAAAACAATGGCTGATCATTGTATCTATGCACTTAAATCAGCATGCTGAAATCTTCTGACATTTGAGTGTGACAGAGATCTCTGCATGGAGATGGTTCCATTCATCACAAAGAGAGATTTAGAGTATATGCAGAAAGAACGCGTGAGGTTAGTGTACCTGTATGAGTTACTGCATCTGTACACGTTGTTACACTAACACATAAAAATTAAGCTCTTTAGCCCCTCAGTTACTACAGATGACAGAAACAGTGATGCTCAAAGACCTATAAAAGGTACCCAGTGAGGACAGATCAGTCTGTACCTTCATTAACTGTGCAGTGAATAACTTGTACTAAAGAAATGTGCTGTGATACAGTAATACTGAAGGACCTTCAATATTTTTTTTTCAGTTCCAGTTGATGGTAATTTTAGAATGAATTACATAGATAGAGATTAAAACAATGTCCTTGCAAGTTAGCTGAGGGGCTGATACTTCCTAAGAGACTGCTCTTCAGATCTGTGTTGGAAAGGTCTCAGTGTTCCCCCTTTCTGTATCTAGAGATACATGGGCAGATGAGTATGGTATTTAATTGCCAAATAAAGCACATGTTTCATTGCAAATTACAGTTCTTCTTCTGAAGAGAGAGCAGAACACTAATACTAATCCTATGAGTAATTTTCTAGCAAGCAGTAATTTTAAATGTTCTAGGCCCAACACAATGATCTGTTTTTATGATTCACCAGTAGGCCTGTAACACTTATTGTGAAACCTTAGAATAAAATAAGATATTCCGTGTGGGAGTATTTTGTTCCAACACAAAGCATTTTGATACAAAAAATATAGTTGAAGTAAAAAGAGTGGAATGAAATATTAACAAATTTAAACATCCCTCCCTTTGCTGGTGAGGAATGTAAAAACATGCACCAAGTGAAAAATACACGGTTGTGTTTGTGAGCGTGGATTTAACTGTATTTACAACAGTTTATTCATGCAATCTGTTTTTTGTTGTTTTTCTGTCAGACAAGTGCTGATCTTCACAATGAATGTACAGAGACTCACACTGGGACCTCTGCATCTGCACCACTGGCAGCAGGAATTTTTGCTCTTGCTCTGGAAGCAAAGTAAGACATCACAAAACTACAACAGAGACCCTTCCTTACTATCTTCCCTCCAACATCGCCTGTTTCAAAATTACACCCTATCACATTGCAGCTCCACTTTTTGTCAGTCAGACTTGCTCAGCCTGTTGACAAAACAAAACAGCTCTGTGCCTCAACACGTGCCTAGCCAGTCAGAACCAACATAAGTAACATGCAATGACCAAGGAATTTTAGTCCATTTTGTGCACTGGTGATAATTGTGTACTGGGTTGATCAGTAGCACTTAAAGGCACTGAGGCTGTACTTCTGTCAAGAAAGAATAGTTCAAAGACAATAGAATGCAGGAGCATGACGTGTTTAATCGGTGTGCAGAATCTTTCCTGGCAGTGATGAGATGTATAATTGAAGGTACACAGGTTTGACCTTCAAAGCAGGCAGAGAGCAGCTACGTTCAGATCCTGCAGGCCTGATAGTTAGATAGTATGACTTGGAGGCGAGGTGAAGAATAAGAGAGGACAAGACAAGACAATGGCCTTTTCACGTCAGGTGTTAGGGTGTAGGCTTAGCACTTGAATAGTATGTTTTCGCTTCCATATTCTATTACATACTCCTTTAATGATGTTAGCCAAGATATCTAGGACCGTACTTTAAAAAATTGGAGTGTAATCACAGATAAATAGAATCAAATGCCAAGTCAATTTTCACACCCAGCTTCCGTAAAGACTGGCTGGAAATACTGCTTTTGCAGTATAAATGCCTAGGGAGTGATTGGACTCTAATCTTGTTAGATACCGGTCTTAACTTACACAGAAATCTTGTCTATCTGAAGAAGTACTGTCAGGATGAGCATGCACCATCTTTTTTTCTTTTTTAGATAATTTTCTTTTTTAGATAATTCAGTACCGGGTAAATTCCAAAAACTATATCACAGAATAACAACAAAGAGAAAAATGGCAGTACCAAAACAATTAACCAGGGTCGTTTTCTCGACAGCCCAAATTTAACATGGAGGGATATGCAGCACTTGGTAGTGTGGACCTCAGAATATGATCCACTGGCTGGCAATCCGGGATGGAAGAAGAATGGAGCAGGACTAATGGTGAACAGCCGATTTGGATTTGGACTACTCAATGCAAATGCACTGGTGGATTTAGCTGATCCCAAAAGATGGAAAGGCGTGCCAGAAAAGAGGGAGTGTATTGTCAAAGACAAAAGCTTTGAACCAAGGTAAGAATTTGCATTAGCAGTAGGTAGGCTCGTGTCTCAGTAAAGCGTGAAAAATAGTATTACACACAGATTGTTCTAAAACAAACTGAAGATCTATCTTCTGAATCATCTGTTTTTGCCCTACTGCATTCCCCAGGGACAGGAAAGCAACATTTCTTTGTTCGCTATTTTTTAATGTAAGACTGATTAAAATTAATAGTATCAACCTCACATAGAATAAGATCACTATGTCTCTAACGTATGGGTGGATAATGCTGAGAGACCAAACCTGAACAAATAGGAGTGTTTAGATTGCTATCAGCAAATGAAGAAAAACATACCTAAGTTTTTCAGAGATGTTTCTAAAAGAAATATCTGTAATCAGTCTGAGCAACTCTTCTCAGGTGACATGCATAATGTATATTGAAATCAGGGTGATACACCGAGCTTTAGTCCCATCTGCAGCACTGCTCTTATGAAACATAAGTGTCTATAAGGCTCACTGAAGAGAGTTACAAGCCATAATCACAAACGAATGCAGCACAGTAAGGCTAAACTGAGCTCGGTATAAAGGTAAGTTATATCAGAAGTCACTAAACCGATTAATCAGTAAGACCTTTTTTTTTCTCTACCTATATATATATATATATATATATATATGTCCTCTTGAATAAATATGGTATTTCACAGATAGAAATCATACAGTGAGTGCACTAAAAATCTCTCTGTAGAAATGGATTGCAGCGTTTTGGGTTCTCACTGCTTGATAACCTTACTATTTATGTTATTTTACTATCAGTTGGTTTTTATGAGCCCTCTTTCTACAGAGTGTTGATCTAATACTGATGTTATATTAGCTGTTTATGCATTTTTATTACAGTCTTCTTCATTACATTATAAAACAAAGATCCCAACAATCTGAGTTTTTCTTTGGAGATTTGGATACCACATTCTCATTACCAGTAATAGAAATTGTGCAGAGAATGCTATGCACAGCATTCTGAGAACGTACAGAATAAGTAAGCCTTATATTCTAGGGATGACATTAACTACAAAAGAGCACTATGGCTCCTGCAGTGCTTTAACTCCATGTTAACAGCTTTTCTGGATTTTTCTGTGAGGTAAATGCTTCTAGTTCTGATAACAACCATGTAGTGTATTTGACTGCAAAGACTTGTTTTTGTAGTCTCTGTGGGACACCAAAGTGCTGAGAGGAACTCATTTATCAGACCTTTTTCTTGCTTCCAGGATGGGCTGCACAATTCTAGCTTACGCTGTGCCTTCAACTATGAAATAAATATTCTTTTTTACTTCTTTTTTTTCATCATTCTGCAATGACTGTTAAATTCATCTCTACACTTGACATACTAATCCAGAACCAGATATTTCTGTAAATAAAACTTCTGTAATTTTGCCAGGTTATTAAGAGCAAATGAGGAGGTGATCATTGAAATTCCCACAAAAGCCTGCGAGGGTCAAGAGAACTCAATTGCATCTCTAGAGCATGTGCAGCTTGAGGCAACAATTGAATATTCCCGGAGAGGAGATCTTCATGTCACTCTGGTGTCACCATCAGGTATGGGAAGCAGTAGAAACTACCTGTATGTTCTCTGTGGTTTAAAAATACATAATAACACAAATCTAGTCTCAAGCAACACATGAATGTGAGAACAAAGCATCCTGGAAATGATGGAACTGGTTCTCTGAATCCCTTTTTCAGCATTTGTGTGTTTTGCGTTATTTTTGTAAGAAGATGAATGTAAATCATACTTCAGAGATGAAGGCACTATTTCTAATATGTTGCCTTCAAGCAACAGGACCTGTAAAAATTGAGAGCCCCTGGTGGTATCAAATTATAATTTAATAATGCTTATCAGTCTTGCTGTGATTTAGTGACCTAATGGAAAACTGGGAAATCTGACTCCCTAGATTTCATCTAAGTGTGTCTCCCCATTGGTGTATGTAAAAATAACCAGTATGTCTCTGTTTAGACACCTTAGTACAACTGTACAAAATGTACTACAACATGGCAAGCTATCTTTATGGTGCCTTGAAATAACAGCACAAGAGGAAGGAAAATAAAGGAGAATGTGTACAAACAACTTTGTAGAAAGTACAGTCTTCAGTCAGTTTGTCAGATACTATTCAAAAACGAAACAAAACAGATACAAAATTAGACATCAGGCTAATCTAGTATTTCACAGACAAAAAACAACTAATTGTTTGTTTGTATCATTGTCACATGACCTCACTTCCAAGCAGGTTAAGGTATTGTACATATACTATACTTACGAACCTTACCTTGTCTGTGATTCCTCTTAAGCCTAACCTTAACACTAAACTGCGTTTAGATTTTGTCATGTGGAAGCAATCCTGCCCTTCATTGTTGGTAGTATTTTCAAATTTAATTCCACCTTAGATAAATTTTAGATTGAGGGTGTATAAATAGACTGTCTGTAGTCACATCACATAGACGACAGCCTTATTTTATTTTTAAAGGGGTATTTCCCTTCCAGGACTCTGTTCTGTTACAAATATGTAAGAAGCATGGCTTCATATCAGTAAAATATTCCTTTTTGAAAGAATGATGACAGTAATATGTTCTTCATCTTTGTAGGTATATCTCTGGGTTTAGATGAGGGAGCAACATGTAAGTAAGTGTTGCTGCATCCACAATGATATCATGTTGCTACCATGGCTAAACTCTTCTTTCCCTTAGTTCTTGCTATTTTTTCTACTTTCTTATTAAACATTCCTACTAAATGTATGTCATCCCAACTCTGTATTTACAGTATTATCTTTAATCATAGAATGAAAATATCATAGAGTGACTTGGAAGAAACCTTAATGCCTAATCAGTCCAAATCCCCTTCCTCATCTTTCTTGTGCTGGGAGCCCCAGATATGAATGTGGTACAAACCATGGTTTTGATGCAGCCCAGGATGCAGTTGGCCTTCTAGGCTGCAAGCACACACTGTTGGCTTATGTCTGTCTTTTTGTCCACCAGAACCCCTAGGTCCTTATCCTCTGGGCTGCTCTCATGTTCTTCGCCCAGTCTGTACTCGTATCTGGGATTGTCCCAACCCAAGTGCAACACCTTGCACTTGACTGTGTTGGATCTTGTTTGGTTCATGTAAGTGCACTTTTCAAGCTTGTCCAGGACTCTCTGTGTGTCATCCCTTCCTTCTGTTATGTCAAGCACTCTGCTTGACGTCATCAGCAATCTCACAGAGGGTACACTTGATTCCACTGTCTTTGTCATTGTTGAAGATGTTGAAGAGCACTGGTGTCAGGGTGGACCCCCTAGAGACACTAATCCACATTGGCCTTTACCTGGATGTGAAGCCATTGACTACAACTCTGGCTGTGAGCATCCAGCCAACACCTGACCTGCTGAGTAGTCCACCCTTCATATCGCTCCAGCTTAGAGATAAGGATGTGTTGTGGGGCCATGTCAAAGGCCTTGCAGAAGTCCAGTAGATTATATCATTCTTTTTTCCAGTGATTCCATCACTCCCTTGTAGAAGGCCACCAGATTAGTCAGGTGTGATCAGCCATTGGTGAGGCTGCCTTGAATCACCTCCTCATCTTTATGTGCCTTGACATCTCTTCCATCTGCTCCATGGAGGATCTGCTCCGTGATCTTCCCAAGCACAGACATGAGTCTCACTGACCTGTAGCTCCCCAGGTCTTCCTTTCTACCCTTCTTAAAAACAGGAGTGAAGTTTCCCTTTTTCCCGTCACTGGGGACTTTACCTGACAGCCATGACTTTTCAATTATGATGTATTTTTATCTTGTGATTAGGCTTCCTGGGGTTTCTCTACTCCATGTTTCATAAATAGAGATCCTTTGCCCTCTGCTTATGCACAGATCAGCATAACAAATCTGCTCTCCAGTAGAAACTCTTCTGCTACAGAATTGCTTTGTGAAGGACAGCATTTTTTAATATTAATAGCAATACAAATACGTTTCACACTGTTGGAGTTCCAGACTGTAATGGTTTACAGTCATTAACCAAAAAATATATAATGACATGGTTGTACTGCATAAACTTGATTGTTAAAGTAACCTGAGGTCAGAAATAGCACATTCCACATTCTCCAAGCCACTGCTGAATAGCGTTTTTTCCAGGTTACCTTTACATTATATAGTTTGCAAGCATGCAGTGTGAAAGCTAAAGGGGAAACATGAGAACAGTCACTACTGTGTTACTCTAACACAGGGACCACCACTGTCTTACTGGCTGAGAGAGAGCGAGATAAATCTCCCAACGGCTTTAAGAACTGGGATTTCATGTCTGTGCACACATGGGGAGAGAATCCAACAGGCACTTGGGTGTTAAGAATTACTGATGTGGTAAGTAAGTCTGCATGTTAACCAGCTAAGTCTGAAAGCTAACACGTCCCTAACTGTATCACAACCACTACCAAATGTGTTGAGCGTGCACTAAGCAAGCTACAACAAGAGTTTATTTAAACTAGGTATCCATCTGGATTAAAGATTAAAGGCTCATCTGAGGCAGAAAGAAAGGGTCAGATTTTCTTGTTCTTACACAAATGCAAAGCACTATACTCATTTCATTGACATGTACCTGTCAAAAGAAATTTCATGTCTATGTTTTTCTCACATTATATGTCACTGAAAGAAATCACTTCTTCATATAATTTTCTGTGATTTATGGTGTGAAGTATGTAATCAAATTTGCATATGATTAAGTGTAAATTAGGTGGGTTTTTTTTCTTCAGAAAAGAACACAGGATATACCTATTCTCTTTTGGTACATAGGCGTAATTGTCAGTAAATTAAAATCCTTTGAGTTAATGAATTTCTGGTGACCTTAGGGAGCTATTCTGTTATATATCTTCCCCTAACCTCTTTCTCGTAGTAATGACTGCTAAAAAATGACTAAAGCCAAGAAATCTACAGGTATAAAGAAAGTAAGCTTATTAAAACCATGTGGGAATATGAATTGCAACAGTGAGACATAAGAAGAGGGCTATTTGGTAGGAGCTGAAAAACCATTATTTTCAAAGTGAGAGTAAGAGCTCACTCAATCTCTGGAGGATTTCATTGAAGTTTTCTGTGAATCAGCTTGTCAGCAGGGATCAGATCTTGGAAGCAACTGAATGCTTCCTATAAGACACCTGAGTCTCCAGCCCTTACTGGTCTCAAATTGTAAACATGGGTTTAATACTGAACAGATGGACAAGGCAGTGGAAGTAAATATTATTGACAACTGTATAGTGTTAATACTGTAGGCTTATAGATAACCCCATGGTTACAGATATCCTGCTCTTTGTAACTAAAATAGTACTTCTTTTTTTTTTTTTTTTTTGGAAGAAAGCTAAGAAGGGCATTTTGTCTTTCATTCTCTCTCATTTTCCAATTGCAACAGGTTCTCTGTTCAAACTACAGTGTCAAACTTTTGTCCACGAGAAATGATGTACTCTTCCTCAGAGTTTACAGTTTTGAGGTTCCACAAATAAGTTTTCACATTAATGACTAATTGGAATAATAGGTCACCATGCAGAGTTACTGATAACTGAATTGTCATATAACTTATACATGTAAACTTTGATGTGAATTTTCCATAGTGAAGAAGAGCTTCAGTGGCTCTCTTCAGTCACTAAATAAACAAGCAAAAAAAAAAAAAAAAAAAAAAAAGCTTAGGAAAAATAAAATCTCACTCTTCTCTGTACTCGCCTCTTCCACTTTCTACTTTTTAAATATCACTGTCAAAACTAATGTATAAAGTATTTGTTTCTCACTTCCACAAGCTTGTTTCAGATCCTTGTTGTACACCACTATAGAGTGTTATCCCAAATACTGTACTGGAAACTTTTTAAAGATAACTACCTTAATGGCCTAGTAAACTCATATTAATAATACAAAATGCCTCTTCAGTAATTTTAGTATTGTTATGAAATTCCATTGATGTTAATAAGATTAATTAATAATTATGTTACATCAAAATATTAGTAGTCGAACCATTGTACTAAATTCCAGCTTCTGATAACTTCTGTCCATGTGTCAGTCTTTTGGGACTTAGAAATCATGGCCTAAACTTAGATATTCATAGAGATAGTTTTTATGATCAGGTATCCTCTGTTTACTCCTCTTACATTCTGAGTACCTGTGCTAATGCTGTCTTGTCCCTTAGTCCAAAAGAATACAAAATGAAGGAAGGATTGTAAATTGGAAATTGATTTTGCATGGCACTGGTACCCAGCCTGAACATATGAAGCAGCCACGTGTGTACACATCTTACAATGCCGTGCAAAATGACAGAAGAGGAGTGGAGAAGATGACAGACCTTGTAGAGGTACTTTCTCATTAATTCTTTTCTTTATGGATTTTTAAATTTTTACGAAAATTGTGTTGGTTTTGTTTTTGTTTTTGTTTTTGTTTTATTTTGTTGTTTATTTTTTGTAGAGAAAAGACACATACTCATTTTATATTTATTTCCTCTAGCTTCAGACTGTTTGTGAGTTGTGCAAGTAATGTAATTTTGTCAACATGTCACCAACTGATATTTTTATTAGTCTTTTTTTTTTTTTTTTTAAGGCTAGCACCTAGCAGATTCAAAACTAAAATTTTGAACCCAACAGCTTATGCTGTTGAATGGTACAAGAGGGAGGAATGCACAGTAAAACTTTGTAATTCCAGTTAGAATGAGTGTTCAATCCCAAAGGAATCTGGTGATTTGTTTTTAGGGAGCTCTGAAGCAGGTTTGTTATAGAACACATACAAAAGTCAGGACAGTTCAGCTCTGTCAGCTCCTTTTTCACCCCTTCTTACCTTTGAGACAGAATTCCGTATGGTAAATAAATGCATTTGAGGCTTCTGAGAATAGCAGTGGGTTTCTAGATGGAAATATCACAATATTCTGAAAACAGTGCCTCCTGTTCTTTCAGTGGAAATGGTAACAGATGGAAAGAGTTCAATAACACTGTTTGATGGAACACATTCTTAGCTACGTACAGTAGCTATGAAGCTATTTCAGCATAGTCACCACTGTGTTCATGCCCTTCCAGAACGTGGCTAGTCTTTCATGTTGCTGTCACCACTGCTGAAACACACAACCTGCCTTCTCACTGTGTTCACATCCACTGTTTGGTCTCTATCAACTTTCAGCAAGCATCCGGGAATGTCATTGGGTACTATTTTTTTCCCAGTGGAGGAATTCAGTGACCCACCTTTATTTCATATACTCTTCCTTGTCAGTCGCTATTCTGTCAGACTACCCCTCTGCTGCCATCTATCACACAGCAACATGTGAAGGAGTAGTGGTGGGAAAGTTCAGACCCTACTGTGTACCACAGTCTGCCTCTGATGTAGTGGGCCAGGTTCATAAAAGAGGAGGTGTTATTTTCAAAGCAGCTCTTGTTCCACTGATCATGTCAGTGTCTTCAGAATACTTAATTACATCGAGATGAAGTGAATGTTCCTGTAAAAGGCATCATGCAGCCTCATACCGCAGCATTTGAGGTATAACAGTGTTAAAATGAGATTGTGCATCTACTGAGTTCTCTGTACATCTGTACTTGGCATTACCCTTCTAAAGTATGCTGAGGTACATGTCATGGCCGCAGATAATCCAGAATTCACTGTCTTCTCATGTGAGAGCACCTACAGAGCGGATAATGTGGAAGCATTAGTTCAGTCCTTTCACAAGGGTCTGTGGCACATTTGGAGTTGCCATCACCACTGTGTGTACTTCCTCCAGATGGATAGCCATGGAACTGTCTCCCATAGCACAGTCGGGAATATTTTTGAGACTGAGACGAATCTTGCCGTAAAGTTATAAATTGTATCCTTCCTCTGCAGGATCTGGGTAAATACATAACTTGTGGGGGGATTTGATGAAGTCCCTTGGATAGTCTTTTTTGATATGTAGTGTTTTAGACTTCAGTGGCTCCAAAATGAAAATAAACAGCACCTACATACTTGTACATGAAAGTCACTAATGAGAACAACTCTTACTCCAGACAGTTTTGGATTGATGCCTAACCTCTTTTACACCAATCTGCATTCTAGGACCATACCACACAGGAGAACTTGAGTGAAAAAAAGAAAGGAACGCAAGAGATGAGTAGCAGCAGTAACAAAGCAGAAGATAAGGTCCCATCAGAGGCTATGCTGCATTTACTGCAAAGTGCTTTTAGCAGACAGATGGCTCAGAAGAGACTTCCGAAGAAGACTGCAAGTGAGAAGTTAAGTATTCCGTATGAACACTTCTATCAAGCCCTCGAAAAATTAAACAAGCCCTCCCAGTTAAAAGACTCCGAAGAAAGTCTGTACAGTGACTACGTTGATCTTTTTTACAATGCCAAACCATACAAGCATAGAGATGACAGACTGCTGCAAGCCTTGGTCGATATTATAAATGAAGGAAACTAAACTATGATGCTGAGTTGGAAATATTCGTTCTCCCACCCCACCTCCATTTTTTTGAGTTTTTCTTCAGAACTCTATTGTATGCTGTAGTTGTGTGATTGCTGCTTTGATTGCTTCATATTTAACACAAACATCAAGGAAGGAAAAAAAACAAATGTGGGAGGAAGGATAAGGCAGTAAGCTGATGCTTTTTAGTAATAGCTTTTTCAAAGGCTTTCTTCATTACCATCAGAGTAGATTTGCCCCCTCAGGCATGAAATGCAGCAGTATTCCCTTGAAAATACTAATGCTCTATTTTAAGCAGTTTTCATGTTACGTATTCTTCCACCCTATTCCCTCAGCCTGCAGTAGGATTCAAAACCTGAACTGCCAAGCAGTTTTGAACGCAACTGCCAAAGCTATGGGGAGATACTCTCATCTCTGTATTTGTAATGAATAGTGCAGTCTTTCTTATATTTGGCTTTTACTGTAGCTTTAACTCCTGCAGCAAGTACCTCTTCCCTCATAGTATTTTTTTTTCCAAACAACAATGCACTCTTACCCTTCTGTTCTCCTGTAAAGGAGCAGTTGGGAAACTGGAACTGGATTGGAGCATCATTGAAGTTATTAATGATTTAGACTAGAGACAGTCATACTCTAACATAAAAAAGCTCCAAACGATGCATTCCAGACCATGGGGATTCTCACCACCTAACTTAAACTGCCTAAATGAAGTGCCTGAATTATGAGCTTAGTTTTTCTAGGCTGTATGTAGCTAATGAAGACAGATAGCACGTAAGAGCACTTGACTAGTTTTTGCACTGGTTCGGAATTACACAGTGTGGAGTACCAATCTATTTTTATTGACTATGTGAACTTTGAAGGACCAACCTCCTACCTTTGGAGCCTCCATCAGATTTCTAAAGTTAAGTAATATAAATGCCTCCTGAGATGTCTACGTCTGCGGCAGCCAGGACAACAAAGCTGGGATCATTTTGTCCCATCCTTAACCTGTGATCAGAGTGGTGCAGAAAGAAACTGTACCATCAAAGTCCATTTAAAGAGTGCATCTTCAATGTCTGGTATATTCTAACATCTCCCATATATCTAGGAAGGCAAAATGAATGGAGGGAGGTGTAATTTAAAAAAATACCCAGAAGAAGGGAGTTATAAGTAGAGGGGAGGACAGGCTGGGACGTGGAACAAGGAAAGGAAGGGAAGAAGAATGTGCAAGAGAGGGGAACAAAGTAGTGTCAGACAGCAGCAAGGACAGGCTGCTGCCTATCTGCAGCAGCTATAGAAAACTAGAAATTAAAGGATAATAAAGGAAAATACATAGTGGGGAGGCTCCTTCCGAATATAATTGAGTAGTGAAGGACTGGTCAGAAAGACCCATCACCCTATCCGAAGTGGAAAAAATTTATATGTGCTATCATATACAGTAGAGTGGTATGAATGGCAGCATATTAGACAAGCAGTTTTCCACATATACTTCTTTAAAACCAGAATAAAGACTGAAATAACATTTTGCTGTTCATAATTAAAAAAAAAGAAAAAAAGAAAAAAAGAAAGAAAGCTACCAATAAACAATGCAGTGCTGGATGCTCAGAAATTGGGCATGATCTACTACGTGGAAATGAAAGCTCCTAGTGTCTCGTTGCAGTGTTAAAGATAATCCAAACAAGTGCTGATCAGGTTTTACTTTTTTCTCTCTGTCATCTGCTGTGGAAATGTAAACTGGAAATATTTTCCAAATATTCTAGAGAAATGCATTCCTCCTTTATTGTCCATTTCTTACAATGATACAAGTGTCTCTGAAAGAGGAGTTCAACACTGTGTTCATTCTTCTTCTGTTTGGATACAGATTTTTCACATCTCACACTAAGATCTGTAATCACTGCTTAAAGGTAACTTTGAAAATTATCTTGCTGAACTTAAGATTTAAAAACCTTTGCTTTGATTTTAGTGGTTTCATGTCTACCAGTGGCTCAGTCTGTGTTTTTGCTATTAGCTTTAGATAGATGTAGCTTAGTTGATTTGAAGAATTCTTCCATATTTCTATCCATACTTCAAAGATAACAACTGCAAGAGTAAATGTCTCTTACACTTAAATTACTTACTCTCTACAAAGACATTTGAATAGAAAGAGAAGTGAAAAAAAGTGAATTGTTTGCAATCAGAGAGCTTTTTTTATGTTTTATGTTGTCCCTTTAACACACAAGCTTTCTGGCAATATATAACTACTGAACAAGCAGAATGTTAAAATTTCTAAATGCTGCTACTGGAGGAGTTAGTGAGAGCACTAACTTACTTCCACCAACATTAAATTGTTAGAATTGAGAGTTTAATCTCTACAGATATAATCCCATTCGGTGATAATGGACCACTGTTGGTCCCAGTGCAGGGGCCATCAGGTAGTGATTTTAGCCAGTCATCAATCAAGTATGTTAAAATGGAGAAAGTACTACCAACACTCAAATCAGCTCTCGAAAAAAAAGTTTTCAGATTTAAACGGGTGGATGACATAGGACTCTCCTTTGCTGTGAGACAAATTCCTATGTTGTAGCCAAAGTTTCAACAGAGAACAACTTTGAAGTCTCTTTTGAATGTTTCCAACCCAGAGTACGTTGTACAGGAGTAAATTATTTTTACTGTTAGTCTTTCCTTGGTGCCTGTGTGAGTTTTGTGAAAAAACATTGAAGGAAAAAAAAATGTTTCCTCTCAGAATTTTAAATTATATTTTCTTTACAGGTATTTATATTGTAGCAAAGATTTTATTGAACAGACAGAATTTTAAAAGGCGTAATAAATTATACTGAAGAACCAGATTTTTCTTGGGGAAGAGACAATTTCATCCAATAAAGGTATTTTTTAAAGGGCATGTTCCAACAGCAACTGCAATATGTATGTGATGTGATGTTAAAAGTTGTCCAATAGTAGCATAATACAGTGTGTTAGCAGAGCTCAGAGTGTGTGGTCTTAACATTTGTAAAGAAAACAGAAAGATCATGTCAAACGACTGACTTTTAAAAAGACAGGGAAATATAGTTTAGAGTTAAAAGCACTGGCATTAGGAAGTAATAATGGGTTGGGTGGAGAAAGTGTGTCATTACTTGAATAAGAAGGGCTGCAGAGGTTTTTTCCATGTGGAGAAACACTGCACCTTTCATGACTGCGACTGGAGTGAGGTTCTCTGCTAGACAGCATTGGTGCTCCTTGCTGTGCCTGAAAGACAAAATTCTGCATGTTTCACTTACAGATGTGTCGCTAGTGCTACAAGTCAAATTAAATACACATCTTCCTTCCCTTGCATCAAAGCCCCAGCAGTTAAAGGTGTCTTTGTTTCCCTACTCTGCACACAGTGAGAAAGAACCCCTTGGTGTACTACCAGTCACAGATGGAAGCAGTAGAGAGCTGCTCTTCAGGAGGAGCTGCTTGTTGGCCCACACCAAGCCCTGTGCTGATGCCCACAGAGGTGCAGCTATCTCCACCACAGGGCCTTGTGTTAGAGGAATGAGTTTTAGCTTCCAAAAGCTTTACCAATTGTGGGGCGTCACCGGTTATCCTCAGGTTGGTTTGCTTCCGCAGCAAAAGTCCTTCGAAGTATACGTGTTCAGGAAAGTCTTTGCCAAAGCAGCATAAAAGAAAGAAATATAAATTTTACACTCAAGCCATATTCATTCATTTTCACACTAAACAATGGTTTCTCTCACAAAAATATGACATGATTTTTAAAAGTCGTGTTGCATTTAAGCTTCCTAGCATTAACTGTTAAGTGCTACCCAAGCAGAATTTCTGCTGTAGCCCTAGCCTCAGAAAATAAGGTATCAGAAAATGTCTCCTCTTACTGCTCCTAAAGTCATTTGAAAACAGTTATGAGCACCTTCAGCGTAAAGATCAAGTTACTGTCTTTGGAATCGTCTTAGTATTAGAACTCAGGAGTGCTTTTATAAAAAAACATCTGTATGCTGCTTATGAACAATATAAAACCATGACAAACATGTATTTTAACACACAGATCACTCTGTGCCAGAGTGACAGCCGTGCTAACACCCTCGTGCATCACAGCAGTGCTGTATTTTAGATGCTCCTGGCAAAAGCAAACCAACCCCCATCACTGCAGGTTTTCAAATGTTACAAATCCAAGGAAAGCCAGGTACCGGTTAGTCCAGTTCTGAAAAGTTCAAAACTTAGAGAAAAAACCTTTTACGTCCTTATTATGCAGCAACTCTTCTGTGTTCATGCAGTTACATGTACAGAAACCTTTCTGTTTGGGCACATCCTTTCTTTCCGTGTCCAGAACTCCCACTGTATCAGCATTTTAGAAAGGCACAGCTCTACAAATGTGCATTTTGCTCTGAATCAGTCACTAAGCAAACAAATATTTCTGACTGCAGACTGAAAAGGTTCAAACTCCAACCCAAAAGACACTGATAGAAATCATTTCAGTAAACAATTTTATGGTTAATGACACGACTACTCATTAAAAATATCGCTTCTCTTATTGCAATTTATGAGAATAATGTAACCAGAAAGAAGGAGAAATTTTGCGTCCAGCAATGCAGTAAGTGCTCACTGGAAAATAATATCAAATGTATTCCAAGTTCCACTAAGATACCAGAATAAAATAAACAGGTAATATTTGAATACGGATACTTATCAGGAAAAAAAATAATATATTAACGGTTTTATCGTTTCAGCCAATTGACTACATCCAATTGACTACATCCAATCAAACTCAGCTGGGCTATAGCTGTATTTCTGATGTCATATTCTTTCCCCCAAACAAATGAACTGCTCGCTGTTCCCCATACCATTTTATTTGACTGTGCCTGCGTTATCAGTCACCGCTTCGAATCATGAACATGTGGCATAATGCAGTGCCATATATTCTGATAAGGAAATGAACTTGGAACTAAGGAAGTGCAGTTTTGCATATGCCAGTCCATGAAGAGCTCATGTGAAATGGACCTATAAAGGTTAGACAAAGAGCGAAGCCATATGTCAGTGCCATTAGCTGCAGTGAATTAGTCCTACATTTAAGAATAGCGATAGTGCGATGCAGAGCAGCGCAAACATCCAGGAAGTAAAGGCAGCACTCAGCACCAGGGCTCAGTAAGCAACCCAGATACCTGCATGCAATTCTGTGGTTTGTAGGGAACATATTGAAAACATAATGTCTAGGAAAAACCCACAGCTTTTCCTCTCTTGCTCTGCATTTCAGTTATTCTGCCTTAGGGCACTTGCACCATGAAGCTTGTCTGAAAATCCTTGTCGATACTGAAAACACTGTTTAACCAGTAACTCTATCAGACTTTCTGAAATGGATGCAATTAATATCTCTAGTATTTAGATGAAAAGAAAGATTATGTGCATGTTTTACATGATTCTGTGTAAGAATTTAGCAGCTCTTAGCAGGACAGAATGAAAGAAGATGCAGATTTTATTTGCTAGCACAGAATTTAAACTTTTCCTGAGGCTTTTCATCAAAGCAGTACTGATACTGCAGGCTCCTTCAGAGAGTGGCAGAGGCGGAAGGGATTTTTATTTATTTTATGAACACCTGGAGTACAGTTTTCCAGAGTCCTGTATGGCTGCACTTGCAATGATGAACAAATAAACCTAGTCTTAGACAAAAAGTGGACACAATTGTATAGGGGATTTTGAACAGTTCAGGCAGTTCAGTAACACTGGCTTTGTGAGACAATGGATAAATGCAGTGTCAGGCACTGTAACAGCTGGATGTTATGTGTCTCATGAAAACAATGCAGTTCCAAGTTCCTTCAAGGCTTTGATATCTGAAATTCTTTATGGAAAGGTATTTCTAGCACACTGAGTGCTCCTTTTTTGACTTCTTTACAGCTAATAGAAATCCACTCCTTTAGAACTCTTGTGAGATTTAGAGGTTTCTCTGCATCACACTGCAGAGGAGACTGACTGTCTCATGGGTATGTAAGCAGCTCACTTCTGAATCATGAGCCTAACTCGGGCACTGCATTTACACATCTAAACTTAGGTGGGGTGAGCTCTGTCCTCAGCTCTCTGTACCCTCTGCCCCCAAGTCTGTCAGTGAGTGGTACTGAGCACGTCTCAGTGCAGCTGCTCAGTGCTTTTGAGAAGCCACGCTGAAGCTGTGCCAGTTTTAGCATCCATTCAGATAACAATGTTCTCCTATCCAGTGATCACTACTGAAAATTTCACAAGGATCTCAGCTTTCAGTCGAGTGTTGCTGTCTGTAAATACTCTGTGTGACCCTCAAGCTTAAGGAAAAGGCCAGGAAGGGAACACTGGCCATTTTTGTCTTCGTTCAACATGATGTATAAGAGCACAATGTAGGTGATGTAAAGACATTAAACACATGCTTCAGCTTACTCCCTTAAACTGCTCTCCTGTCCTGTGTAAGCGTACGTACAGTATGAAGCACATAAGTGAGCACTTGTCTGAATCCAAAAGGATTGCTCAGCCAGGACCCCTCTGCACAGAGTGAAGGGATGTGGTTTTAAAGTCCTCCCTACTTACTGCAAATGTCTGCTTGCGATTCTATATTGAGCATCGTGAGTCATGCCTGGATTACCATACAGTGTGCAACTGAATTGCTTGCGCTGCATTGTACTGGTTCTCAGCCTAATATGGTGAATCACTCTCCTCTAGGGAAGTGCATACAAGTCCTTCTTTATCAGGAAAATAACACTCATGAAGCCTCAAGCAAGACCTCTGCATTTGGCATTTTCTATGCTGGTTAATTCCAAGCTGTCACTAAATATTTCAGGTGTTTTGAAACTTAGGACCTATGCGACCATAGCATTCTTAAGAAATTCAGAGAATGCCATCCCTTTACCAAGAAATTAGACTGTAATGTGCTATAACACATAGTTAATTTATTGAGGTTTCATTTATTAAAATTTATTTGGTAAGATTATTTATTTAAGTTCTGTACTACGTTGCTATTCAAGTGCACTGGGGTTGGAAAGGACTCTGAAGATGGGCTCTGTTAATACTTTGGCATAAATTTGTAACAACTCCACTGTCCTTACAGGCATGTTTCAAATGTTCTCATGTACCTGAGAAATGAAGGCAGACAGAAATAATCTGAGTCAGGTGTTACTTCCCAGCTGCGGAAAGGAAGAGAAACAAAATATGAGTGAATTTTGTGCTTTTCTGTTCTCTTTATTCAAGCAGTTTTCAATTGCACTACCTTGTACTCAAAGGAGAAATTACAAAGATCTTTGTGCTACTCATGCTGATGAGTCAGATTTGGTTTGTTTTGTAACAAAATTCATTGCTTTCTTGATCTTTCATCCCTCCCTTTCTACAGAATTCTACATAGGAAGCACTGAAAATAATGCCTCCTATTTATTTCCATGGAGACTGCAACAGATAACAAATAACACAATGACACTATTGGATAGTGCAAACTCTCAGCTACCAAACACAATTTTCCCCTACAGACACTGCCAATGGTGAATGAAGACGGCGTGCCATGTTTGTAACAATCTGCACCAGTGGAGGTGACCCACTGTCACTGTCACCACTGCTGAAGAGCATCACTGAGATCATCTCACTGTGCTCACATCCACTGTTTGGTCTCCAACAGTGTTCAGCAAGCTTCCAGGGGCGCCATTTTATCTACATGGAGGAATTCAATGGCACACCTTTGCTACATATGCACTCCCGTGTCAGATTGTGTTCTGTCAGACTGCGCCTCTGCTGCCATCTGTCACAGCAACAACATGTAATGGGATATTGGTGGGAAGGTCCAACCTGTACTGCCACACCACCAACATCTGCTTCTTACACTGTGGGCCAACATCATAAAATATGAGGCATTATTTTTGGAGCAGCTCTCTTAAGTCTAAAATCCAAGGAACAGCATTTCCACATGCTCAAGATTCGTCTGCTTTGTGTTAATCAGCTCAGCTCCTTGATTTCATGCCTGTAATTTTCCATCCACTGGAAGTTTAAGCCATATCCATTTTTAGGAACACCCATCAAGACGTTCTTACCTTTAGGGATGCTCAGCATTTACTTCTCTCAGCAGTAAATGTCAGGTATGTCCATTCATTGTGTCGCAGAGTTCAAAAAGACTGTATGTGGAAAATGCCTTCAATACACTCTTCTTGTGAGGTGAGTCGATGAGGAAGTCTGTCATGGCTTAAACTTGAAAAGGAGGCAAGGAAACGTAGGGGCCTAACTCCCTTCACCTTGCAATGGCATCTGACTACCTAAATTCTTTGGGATCTTTTCAACCCTCCACCCCCCCGCATTTCATATTGCATCTTCCTGGCACAAGTATCCCTGTATGGGGAGCAAGATGTGGCTAGAGTATTATGGGATAATAAGAGCACAATCATTTTCTGTTAACAAGGGTGAGGCTCAGCCTGCAGATGTCTCCTGTTTCTCTACTCCTGCAATGCATTTTTGATGGAGTAAACTTAATTACGAAGATCAGTATCTCATGCATTTATATCCCATTACTGTCAATAGAACCCACACATTGTGTGAAAGCTTGCAGGTCCCATAACATGTAGGAATTTATTGGTTCCTGATCAAGACTCATTAGTAGCAAAGCAGACTGTAGATGGTAACCAACGTAAAACAAGGGCATCCTCAGGACTGGGAAGCTGCCAATTTGCCAAGAGACCTGAGATGTGAAACAGAACTGCCCAGCTAGAAGATAGCGGCCATTCTCCTCCAGAATTACTGGATAATACATACATATAAAGACAGAAATATATAGAAATATAGGGGAAACCTTACAAAGACAAGCATCACTAACTCCTGCTGTGGGTAGCATCAGCTTTCCTTCACTGACAATGCCTTATACTTGTTTGTAGATGATAACTGGAGAGCAGAAGGCTATAGCTCTCTGACCACCATGAGATTTAAATTTTTTCTCATTTGCAGACAGTGATGAGAGACAAGACCACTAGCACCTCAGCTAGCTGGAAAAATATTGCAGGAAAGCCACGATCACCTTTTGCTTACACTGAAAGAAAGGCTGAGTCATCTTCAGGACCACGGCATGCTTAATACCTGCTCTGCCATCTGAGCAACCACAGTTCCAAACCTTCTGGTTCTGGATTATTCTTAACTTGTTCCAGCTATTGTTGTCAACAGAAAGGTTACGTGGAAGACCTTCAAGGAGATTATAAAATGTGTGTGGTATTTTTAGGCTTAGGTACTCTGTGAATCCACAGCAGCTATTTTCTGTGCTTAATAATACTCTGGGTTCATAGAGATAAAAACAGCATGATGAAGATAAAGCTGTATTGCAGGAGACAGCCAGCAGCTATGTCATGCTGCTGCACGGACTGCAGTCAGGAGCTAAATGCAGCAAGATGAAGGGGAAAGGGAAGATGTGAGTGTCAGGCAACAGTGGGATGCTCTGGCATAGATTGCTCTGTACACATTGATCCCAGACAGCGTGGCAATAATCACAATAATCACAGTTCATCCTGTTTGCCCCATTAGCCAACAGCTGTTCTTTACAATCTGTGGTGGCAAGGACCACATCTGTGGTTATGGCATTTTGCCGCTCTTGTCATGATCCCTCATGTGCAGAGAAAACATTTTTCTTTTCCAAAGATGCACAATCAGTCTGAGAAGTTTTATTTCAGAGTATAGTCAAAAATGGTTAGCTTCCTTCTGGTCCGAATAGAAAAACTGAGTGATTGACAGGGAGCTGCCAGCCCCCAGAGGGATTCTGCTCCTGGATGCTGCTGAGCATCTTCCTCCATACAGCTCTGTTCTCTGCTCAGCACAGGCCAAGGCCTGGCTCCATGCTGGCATGACTCCCATTCCTCTGTACCCATGCCACAGCACAGGCAGCTGTCAGACACTGCAAATAACTGGCATAGAGCTGTTCCAGACAGTTACACTAGGTGGGGAAATTACCTCTCTACATTACTTAATTTCTTCTGTGAACATCAATGAATTACTCCATGTTAGGCTTCTATTTCCATTTCTTGTTGAGATAAAAAGATACCTCATGGGTTTTCTGCTTTCTTGTCTGAGTTTTTAATAATTTTAACCTTGTTGCAGATGCATGGGCATGCAAAGTATCTGTGGCACTTATTTCATGCTGCTGTATTGTTGAAATGGAGAGCAGTGTCAGACATATATCTAGGAAGGAACTCATGTTACACCTTAATTATCTGATAATGCTGCTAGGAAGACTTTATTAACATTTTTAACCAAGCGAACATATAATAATCATATAATAGAATCAGAATAGTTCAACTTGAAAGGGACTTTTAAGGCCAAATATTCCAACTCCCCTGCAAAGAATGGGGACACCTACAGTTCCATCAGGTTCTCAAAGTGTGGTCCAGCCTGACCTTGAGTGTCTCCAGGCATGAGGCATCCACCACCTCTCTGGGAAACCAGTGCCAGTGTCTCACCACCCTTATCACACAAGCCTTCTTTCAATCTAAACATCCGCTCTTCTAGTCTGAACCCATTTCCCCTTGTCCCATCACCACAGACCCTGCTAAAGAGTCTGTCCCCTCCTTTCTTACACCCTCCCTTTAGATGCTGAAAGTCTGTTCTCAGGTCAACCTGGAGCCTTCTCTAGACTGAACAGGCTCTTTCAGCCTGTCCTCACAGGGCACGTGTTCTCTCTCTCCAGCATTTTTGTGTTCCCCCCCCAACCTCTGGACATGCTCCAGCGGGTTGAGGTAGCATTAATAATATGGGACAGCCCTAATAAAATGGGATAGCAACACCTAATTCTTGCTTCATCTCAAGTCCCCACCCTGCTGACCCAGCAAAGACTACATATGCCCTGTGCCTACAGTCTGCTCTTCCCAGCACAGTTCCATGTGTTTGTGGGTGCTTGCTTGGCAGGATTTTCCAAGTCACTCTTCCAGAAGGCTTTGCAGTGTTGCAAAGTGGATGGAGTGGAGAGCTGCAGGCTGTCTGAGTGTGCAGTTGAATGCTGAGAGAGGAAACACAGCTGAAATCCGCATCTTCTCAAGGGATTTAACGCGTCCTGTTTCATAACAGCAGCTGAGACATTGCTTGCAAGGCATCTAAAAGCCTTTTGTATTACTGGAGCTAGATGTTCAGATGCTAGGCAGCCCTAAATGCACAGGAATAAACCTCCTCACACTGCCTTTCTGAGCACAGGTTTTATCATATATACCTTATTCACGTAAGGCCGATTAGCTTCAAGCAGTTATTCATGTTACATCATTACCATATCATTAAGAACATCAGATTTTACAGGGCTTTGTCCTCATTTGAGTTTACTGAAATTGCTCTCACTTTCCCAAATGCAGTTATTTCCATGTGTCCAAGCCCTTTGGAAGGACTTGTGCCATGTTTTCCCCTCCTGGCAGGCCGAGCTGTGGTTTCAGCTCCCTGGGCACATTTTGTCTTCCTGTGCCAGCTCTGAGCAGTGGTGCCCATGCCCCACAGCCAAGCTCAGCCCTTTCTATGCTGAGCTATAGTACAGCAGTGGAGCTGCCAGGCTTTCCCCGGGGCCGTTGCTGCAGTGGCATTTCCTCTGGCATCAGTTTCCTCACATTTCCCTTTATTAGATTTGTCTTCTACCCACGTGCTCGATGCCTTTTGTTGTTCTCTGCCTGTGATTCAGATGTCTGTTGCTTTGCATTAATTTGCAGCTTTCACCAGTGCTAACTAATCCTCCCAAGTATCAAACTTCATTACGCACTGTTTGTTTCTTCTGGATCATTAATGAGGATGTTAGATAGAATGAGTTCTGACACCTATCCCTTTGCTATTCTGTTGAACAAACCCTCCCGGCTTTGTTATATTGTCACTTGTGATTCTATTTGTGGTCTTTCAGCCACCTTTAAAATGAGAGCATTCCTTCTAAGCCTGATTTGCATTAATTTATGGGAAGGAAATTTCATTAGCGTGACAAGTATTTTGCTGCAGTCCAAATCTGGTTGTTTTTAGATCTCCCCCCTACCTTGCCCTCTGATGCTAATTTGATAATTCTCTCAAAATAAGAAAATCAATAATACCACCAAGAAACACTTGTTTCTTGCTGCTCAGGGGTTTGTGACTATCTGAATTACCAGCAGTACAAATCACAGAGCGCAGTTTCACTCCTGAACCAGGGTTCAGCAGCTTGCTGTTCCTTAGCCTTGGCATGGGTGTAAGGGAACGTGGCAGTGGAGGATAAAGTGCTTATCAAAGACTCCCAGAACTGTCATCCTGAGTTGGAAGGGATGCATAAGAATTAAGTTCAACCCCTGGCTACACACGGGGCCATCCAAATTTCAAACCCTGTGTCTGAGAGCAGTGTCCAAACTCTCCCAGAATTATGACACTATGGCCATGCCCCCTGCCCTCTGGTGCAGAGCCTTTCCCTGACCCCCAGCTGCCCCTCCTGACACAGCTCCATGCCATTCCCTCTGCTCCCTGTGAGGAGCTGTGCTGCCATGAGGGCTGCCCTCAGCTGCTCTGCTCCGAGCTGAGCACACCCAGGGACCGCAGCCACCCCTCAGACGTCTTCCCCTCCAGACCCTTCCTCATCTCTGTAGTGCTGCTTTGTACACTCTCTAATCATTCTATGATCTTTATGTACTGTGGTGCCCGAAGTCGAAGATGAAGCCACACTGGTGACCTGCAGAGTAAGATGGCTTTACACTGGCTTTTTGGATGGCTGCTAACTTCTCAGCATGTTCAGCCACATGAGCTTTAACCATGTTCCTTGCCATTCCAGCTAACCAAAAAAAAAAAAAAAAAAAAAAAAAAAAAAAAAAAAGATGGAGAGGAAATGCTATGAAGGCTGGAGAGGGAGTTGCAAGTGTAACTGTGGATGAGCAGATTGATACAGGAAGGTTTCAGCAAAGCACACGTATGTCCCAGCACTTGCAGCTCAGATTTGGTAAAGTACTCACCATGATAACAGTGCTTTTCTTTGCAGGGAGCAGGCCCGGTCCTCTCCTGCCTTTGCTACAGTCCTCACAGCCTGCTGACCTCATGAGAGTGCCCCTACTGTAAGGAAGGTGCCAGTCTCCTTCCTTCCCTCCAGGGCAACACCAGACTCTCCAAACATGGATGTCTCTACCACAACAGTACACACTACCACCACTTTGCGCTTTATTTTCGGACTAGTTTTGCAGTCAGCATGCCATAAATCCTCAGTACCCTGGGTTATACAGAGCCTTCCTGTGCTATCTGGACGTGGGGTTGGAACTCTCCCAGCCATAAGTATTGTATTGATTAAATCGAGAGCAAAGCACGCTGCAAAAAGCAAGCAAGCATGGCCGAACTGCTGAGTATGGCACAGGTTCCCCTGCTCTCTTCTCTGAGATCAAAGTTTCATCTGAAAGCAGAGGAAGCTCCCATGGTCCCTTCGGTGCACACCAGCCTTGCAACCAGTTCGAGCTGTTTTCATGGGGTTTCACTCTGTAGTCTCATGGGCACTTCATAACTAATACGTTATTTCTGAGTGGAAAGCAAATAGAAAAATATTTTGTGTTGTGGTGTGTGAAAACTGATGTCTTTTTTACACTTGGCTAGAGCCAATGTGCCCAAGCCTTGTTTTCCTGGTTAACAAGAAGAGCACGAAATCAAAAGGCTGCCAGTTGCCTCCCTGTCTGACACGCTTATAAACCATGCCGTGTGTTCAGCCTGCCTTGAAACTCGCCGAGCTTGTTAAAATATAAAAATTGTACTAAATAATTGGACAATTACCAGTATTGAGAACACCTTTCATTTTAGCATGGGAAAATTACACCCTTGACTGAGAAGGTAATTTTCATAAAAATCAACACTTTGGGATAAGAATTTATTAAACAAGTAAAGGTTGATTATCACTGCTCAATAATAGCTTGAAATGGTAAAGTACCAATAGTAAGAGAACCTCTTGCTCTTTGTACTTACAAAATAATCTACTGATGTAATAATTCTATCATACAATTTCAATAACAGTGCCAATCCTGTCATCAGTTTAGATAGCTAAAAAAGCAGTATCACCGTGAAGAATTACAAAACCAATTCTTAATTTTTGTACCTTCATGTGACCTTTGAAAGAATTTCTTCGTTGCATTGCCTGTTTTCCCCTGGCTCACTGAGACCATATGTTTTGCTTCTAATTAAAGCATGACCTTGCAGCAAGGATGACTGTCTTGTTGTCAATTAGCTGCATGAACTGTTCTTCCTGGCTTCCTTAGGTACGCAGCAGTCATGACTTATTTAATCCATCTGTACTCTCTAAGAACTACAGGTCTCCTGCCAGCTGAAACTTTTTCCCCTTTTCCTTCAGATGTACTGCCCCACTCCTAGGAATTTAAAGCTGCCGTGTCATGTTAAAACTTGAATTTGATTCAGTATCTTAATTACATATATACCTGGAAACATTGGAAACATTTTGTGGCTGTGTCAGGCTTTCAGATCCTTTAGCGATTTGGGCTTGTGGCTACAGTGAAATTTTGTTTGTACGAGTCAAAGGATAGTGTTGGTTGGATAAAGGGGTGTGAAGGAAATACTACATGTGTCACACTCACCGTGTGTTCATCCCATCCTGTGAGCACGATAAGTGACAAACGACCCTGGGTGTCTTCACTTAATTTTATGGGAACCAGCTTTTGTTCCCTTGACTAATAAGGCAGGCATGAAGATGGTACTAATGACTTCCTATTCCATCTTGCTCTTCCTAGGCAGTTAATCTAGAATTGTTAGATTATTTTCTCAAAACTTCATGTTGGCATGTTTAAAACAGGTCTATAAGCAAAGAGAGTCAGAGGCTCATTGAAGTTTTGTGTACACAGAGTTAAGTAAAACTCACTGTTATAAAAACAAACAAACAAACAAACAACAAACCACCAGGAACAAACAGATCAATAGTTGCTGTTGTGGACAAAATGCATGAGATTTTGTTTCCACAGTAAGACCTAGCTTTTGATCTGAGATCTGGAGTTAACAGCTTTGTTTGTGGCTGGGCTCAGTAATGACAGGACCTGAATATCACGTTGAATACATTCTTCAAAAAGCTGTGCCAGGAAGAAAAAAAAAAAAAAGCTAGAAAATAAAACATCTTCCAGAGCTGTGCTGCTCAGTGTTCCATAGGAAAAACAATGTTTTGTTTTGTTCCTGATTAGCTAGGAGGAAGAAAAATCCTCGTGAAAACATGGTGATTATAAATTGCACTAATTAGGGCTGGGTCCTAGGAATCTGTGTGTTGTAATGCTCAGCAGCTTGCTTATAATCAGTGGTCTCCCAAGGCAGAAATCACAGCTTCAGATGAGACATGGGGAGAGAATCAGGGCAGGGAGGTGAGATGTCTCAGAGTCATCGTGCTGAGCAGAAAATCACAGGGAGGGTTTGGCTGTAAATACTGCCCTCTGGGAGCAAAGCCACTTAAGCCAGGTCTAGAGAGTCATCTGATGTTGGACAGAAAATATGGGACTTGGCAATGAGAACCTCCAAGACAGTAGCATGAGCTCTCCACACAAAATGCAAATGGATTAAAAGCAATAAACAGAGGCTCCCCAAAGAGCAGTGCACTACAATTAGGCTTTCAGGCATGAACTGCTGTTGCTACTGTCACACCTTACTGTCAGCTGGGCAAAAACACAGCTTGGGTCCCGGTGAACCAGACCCAGACTCTGCTCACAGTTCTGTCCTGCACTGCCTACTGATGGGCCCAACAGACTTGCAGACACTAAATCTCTGTCATTCTCAGTCCTTGGCTTCACTGGGATTCAGTAGTGGGAAAGGATGGTACCCCCAGACTTCACAGCTCTGTAGCCAGTAAGTAAGATGTCACTTACCAGTACTGAAATTAAAGGAACTTTTTTTCTGTCATAAGCACAAAATGTAACATCTCAATTAGAAAATGTTTTGTCTTAATCTTGTGATGTATGATGTATGTAGTATACATGCAAGAGATAAAAGTAACATTTATGCCAATGCTTTTACTCTTTGCCTTTCTTAACTGATCTCTGATTGAGCTGAGTTTATTTTTGATGTCAGTGTTGTATTTTTAAACCACTAGATAGGATTTCTGGTCAAGTTATGAGTAACTTTGAAAGGTCAGAGGAACAAGTTTCCATTGCTTTGCTTCATTAAGTACTCCAGACTCAGCTCCTATACCGGGTAAGCTTTGTCTGCAAAGCTACCTGACCATCCCCTGATCAGCAAATCCACAAGAGCTCCACACAAGCATCCAGCATAACAGTGGGTGTATCAAAAGCCAGTGATGGAAGAAGGAGTTCTCAGAGGATCACTGGTGCTGGAGGGTACCCATGCAGCTGGTGGGCTTCAGTAGGAGCTGTCAGGGTGTAAAATGTGATTATGCAGCCTGAAACAAGAGAATCTCTTATCTAGGCTGAAGAGCCCCAGCTCCCTCAGCCTGTCCTCTCAGGGGAGGCTCTCGAGCCCTCTGATCATCTCTGTGGCCCTCCTCTGGACCTGCTCAACAACTTCATGTCCTTCTTGTGTTGGGGGCTCCAGAACTGAATTCAGTACTCCAGATGGGATCTCATGGGAGCAGAGTGGAGAGGACAACCATCCCTAAGATCAAAGCAACTGAGATTGACAATGACAGTAGATGAGTAATGGGCAAGGAGGCTGGCTGGACCACAAGGAGAGGTGCAGGATGACAGCTGAGACACTGGTCCCAAAGAAGTGGTCGTTAGATGGGAGTAGGAGCCAGGACACATCCAGGGAGTGAAGTCTGCCATTCTGCAGAAGCTGCAGTGAATTTTAATATTTCCCACCCATTGAGAACGTAAGCAAATTAATGAGCTCTGGTGGGGAGGTTACCAAGATGACACTAAAGCATCACATCACAAAGCTTTCTTTCCCCACAGTGAGTCACTGCTCTCATAATGGAAAATCTGAAGCCAGATGAGAACACAGAGTGGCTGTTCTAGCCAAAGGAGTCTCTCATCAAAAAGCAATAGGAAAGTCATCATCTCAGTCCAAACATCAGCAGAGGAATTCAGGCACATCTTGTTGGGCAGTAAGCCAGCAGGCAAGCTGCTGCAAGAAATAGAAATCTTTCTTTGTTGCGTTCCTGGCATGAGCGTGTCCCTGCCTGGTCCACAGGGCCTTGGTATGGCAATGAGCTCCATTCATCCTCTTGCCCACAGTTGAGGAGCCAGCATGGGGTCTTCATGTTTTTGCAGTCAGTGTCCAAAGGTACTGAAGCTGAGCTGATGGTGGTTGTGCACCAGATTTTTAAATGAGCTGTTTTTTGTCTGCCACAAAAATGCTGCCTTTTGGGATAGAGCCTGTTGCATGTAGAGCATCTGTCCCCAAACCCACCTGGGTATGGACTCAGTGCATTGGTTCAGACCTATGTCCGAATGGAGCTGCACTCCAAGCCTGTCTGCTAGGCCTGTCAGGCAGCAAGAAAACAAATCACATGTAGTGCATCTGTCATGTGATAACAGGGCTGAGTCTCGAAGACTAAACAAGGATAGAGATTGTATGCATTACTGCTCTTAGAAACACTTGAGTTTTTACATGATTGTCAGTAAGAAAAATACCTTTTATACTTGAATCAGGTTATACCAGAACAACTTCTCTTGATGTTATGAGAAAAACAAGCAGAAATCTCCTCTACAAACAATCTCTTCTGAATGTAGGTAGGGTTACTATTATTACTGATTTTTTTTCTATCTTCGACAGTTATCATCACCTCTTTGTGCCAGGGCCACAGTGAAGATACTTAAATTCTCTCCACAGTCACAGAAATTGGCTGAAACTGATTGAATGTTCTTTCTTTATTCCCTTCCCTTCCCTCTCTCCTCTCCTCTCCTCTCCTCTCCTCTCCTCTCCTCTCCTCTCCTCTCCTCTCCTCTCCTCTCCTCTCCTCTCCTCTCCTCTCCTCTCCTCTCCTCTCCTCTCCTCTCCTCTCCTCTCCTCTCCTCTCCTCTCCTCTCCTCTCCTCTCCTCTCCTCTCCTCTCCTCTCCTCTCCTCTCCTCTCCTCTCCTCTCCTCTCCTCTCCTCTCCTCTCCTCTCCTCTCCTCTCCTCTCCTCTCTTCCCCTCCCCTCCCCTCCCCTCCCCTCCCCTCCTCTCCTCTCCTCTTTTCCCTTCCTTTCCCTTCCCTTCCCTTCCCTTCCCTTCCCTTCCCTTCCCTTCCCTTCCCTTCCCTTCCCTTCCCTTCCCTTCCCTTCCCTTCCCTTCCCTTCCCTCCCCTTCCCTCCCCTCCCCTCCTCTCTGGTAAAACACTTGAGATTTTGCCTCCATCTGTTACCATTAAATGTCACTATCTACCATCTGACTTTACCAACAATCTCTGCCTCCTTGAGATCTGTGTGAGTGCAGTGAAGCTAACCCAATGTTTTTATTCATAGTTTATGTCTTATTTTTATAGTAAGATGCTCGTTTTTGTCCTGTATGTCCAAGAGGTTCTGTGATGGAACAAGAGAACAAAACAGGTATTAAGATAAATTCAGAGAAAGAGACGGAAAAGAAAAACCTCAAGCTGAAGTTTTAGATAACTGTTCTTTTATAAGAAAGAGGATTACCCAGACGTATCTCAGCAGTTCTGTGCAAGGGAAGAGGAGTAGTAGGGCGTCACTGCGCGAGACGTACCGTCCTTACAGGGCTCATCTTCTTGTTTGGAGCTCCACCTCGTGGACATTAGCCAACAGAGGTGGTCGCCGGTGGGGAACAATCTGGGCGGATCTGGAGCTTAACCCGGTTGTCAGAGACGCGGGTACTTCGCAGTGAACTTTCTTTCACCTTCCCCTTCTTTCTCTTTTTGCCAAGAGAGTTCATATATATGCTCTGTTTGCACCAGGGAGTGTGCAAAGTATGAGACTGGAATTCTGTTTTTTGATGAAACGAAACGCGCATAGTGGAGTAGATATTCAAGACAGAAACACAAAATATTTGCGACTGATGCTGACTTGTGGGCATTATGGCCACAGTGGTGAAACCCTGCAGTTGTGAGAATACGTCATTCAGTTCTCTGGACTATGCCTCACTAAGGCGTAGTCAAGATGATCTTGTAATTATTTTGTAAAAGTTTTAAACTGAGCCACGCCGAAATAATTAGAAAAAGAAAAAAGGAAATAGTTCTCCCTGTACAACACTGATGAAGATGCAGATGCTAAGAATTTTATACGATAAAACGGATTTACAGTAAGACCACAGGGCAGACTCGGCTCAAAATTTCTGGCTGCCATTCCCTAAATAGAAGCCTTCCAAACTGCAGTGTTCAGAGAAGATGCTGGAGCAGAGTTCACCAAAAGGTTGTGCGCTGTCTGAAAGCCAAACTCTTGTTTTGCCGTGTAGTATAGATCCGTGTGTATCTAGACCAAGCACTAAGCAAATGCTCAGCTCAACAGCCAGCTGGACAGTTTCCAGGCGGCTCTTAATGATCAGCTGAAACAAGAGCATCCTGTTGAGTGCCTTACCGGATGGGCAATTTCCCCCCTAATTTGGCAGCCCTGAGCAGTGCTGTCCAAAGCCTGCAGACCTAGCGGTTCCAGCACGGGACCCAGGAGCATCATACATCCAGACCATAGTCGTTGGTATTGCCCGTTCACTTACAGTGCAAACTTTCTCCTGGAGGAAATAATAACAATAACAACACAAGGCTGCGAGGTGCTAAAGCTAAGTCTTTCTTGTAGGTTTTCACAGTCTGGATGTGATCTCTGCTCTAACTCCCTTCGGTTAACTGACGAGGGAAGCTATATGCGCCTTGAATATGTAACAGCAGACCATCAGCCATGCAGAAACAAAACCTGGTGCTGAGAATCAAGCTCCAGAACGAACTGGTGTTCATTCTGACATGCTGAAGTCCGAGTCGCATTTCCCTTTGTTGCTTTTTGGCTCCCACCGCGTGCTCCTCACCGACATGAAGGATGCGTGCCCCCCAGTAAATGTGACTGATGCTACCGATGTGAACCAAATGCTCGTTACAGCCCAAACGCTCTAGAGGGCACCCTGCTCTCAGAGCACCTCTGCCTGAGGGCTGTGTGGCCAGCCAGCTCCTCCTCTAACATCTCCCTTGCTCAGGACTGAGGAGATTCCCCACTGCAGGGACAGCACCAGTTCTTTCTCCGGAGAGATTTCAGCTCCCCGTGGGCAATCTCAAAGGAGTGTACTACAGCAAAAACTGTATTTCCAATTATGACTTTTATCACTAACATTAATTAAGCTTTAAAGGGCGTCAAGGGGCCAAAGCAGTTTGGGGACAGCCTGGAGCACAGCCACCTGCCTGAAGATGGCCAGGGCTGGAGGGTGGCCAGACCACCAGCCTGTGTGGATGCTGTGCAGATCAGCATCACGACCATGAGAGGGAACTGAGGCTATCACAAAGCACTCTGAGGATGAGTGAAGTGATTATCAGCAGTGATTACCAAGCTAAAAACGAGTAGAATAGTGGTCTGTAAGCCTTAAGTTCCATATTGTGTAAGTATCCTATAAACCAGATTTCATTCTTCAAAAACATGTAAGAATTGTCTTCATCACCTCTTTGGCAAGAGGAGGCTCTGCTATGGCCAGCATGGCTGGCTGGCTAAGCCCTAGGTCTTGTTTTGTGTGCTGAGCAGAGCCGTGCTAATGAAGAAGAGCTATCAGTGGCAGGAGTGGTCTTTGGGGTGAATCACTGGGATGCCTTCAGATATTACGTGTGCACCATGCCTTAGGGCTGTGGTTAGGGTCTGGATTGGGATTAAGGTTTATAGTCAGAGTTACAGTTTGGTTTAAGGTTACTGTTACTGTTTTGGTTGATGACAGTGACAAGGATAGAGTGAGGGTTACGGTTTTCTTTAGGGTTAGGTTTAGAGGTAGGTTAGGGTTAGGCTTATAGCTTAGGCTTAAATTCATCATTAAGGTTAACAATTAGGTTAGGATTATGAAAATGTTAGGAAAAGGTTTAGGGTTAGTTTTAGGGTTAAGTTTATTGTTAGGTTAGGTTTAGGATAGGAATGGAATTAAGGTAAGAGCTAGGTCTGGACTACATTTAAGGCTATGTTTGGGCTTTGTGACTTTGGGATTTAGGATTTAGGTTTAAGGCTAGGGTTATGTTTAGGGTTAGAGTTAGGGTTAGAAGGAGCATTTGAGTTAATCTATGGGTTAGGATTAGGATTTAACTTTGGGGTTGGGATTTAGGATACTTTTAGTGTAAGGGCCAAAAGTTAATGTTAGGTTTAGGAGTAGTATTATTGTTTTGTTAGGGTTATGGTTCAGCTTTAGGACTTAGATTTTAGGGTTTTCCATTTAGGTTTTAGGATTAGGGTTAGTGTTAGAGTTAAGGCAGGGGTTAAGGTTTGACATAGGTATTTTTGTAGCAGATAGGATTAGGGTTGCTAAATTTAGGCCTAAAGAAAATGGTTTGTTGCAAAGTTTGGAAACAAGGTCTGACAAGATTGTCCATGGTCTGGCTGGGAGTCTGCCCCAGCATTAGGAAGACCACCTGACTGCCAGACCCTTGCTCTGACCCCAAGGCAAGGCTTCCTTCCCCAGCAGTGTGCAAATGACGCTGCTCAAGTAACTCTTGGTTTGGCCCTGCTCCTGTGAAAGCATTTGCAATGCCAAGTGAAATTATTCAGAAGAACTGTATTTGGCCATTCCATTTCATTTAACAGCTGGCAGAGAGGAATTCAGGTTTAGTCTGGTCAGTGCAGTTTTGTGTTTTGATCAGTTTTGTGTTGTTTTATTACTTATAATTAAGTAACAGCTGGATGTTTGCTGGCCCTTGTGAAATGTCTGGAAGAGATGAGGAAAAGCCAAGTGGAATGAGTCACAGGCAAACATGAGTTTGACCATTTATCCATGAAGTACAATTTTGATCTCAGATCTTATAACTTGAATTTTTTTAAAGAGTCCCTGGAAACATGGTGAATCTAGAATCCATAATACTGTTGTCTTTAAAACCAGTTTGCCAGTATGAATTCATTTCATTTGCTTGGCAAGATAAAACTTTAAAGTGACTTTGATTTTTTTTTTCTTGAACGAAAGATGCAGAAGCTAAGCAATAACCAATAAATAAAATTTTCCCAGACAGTATGGAAATAATAAATCTGAAATTCCAAGTCAGCTGAGCCTGTGTCTGCGAAGAGCCACAGGGACTTGTTGGTGCTGGGAAGAAGCTGGCCATGTCATACCAGCAGCAGCGGGGAGCAGACTGGGTGGCCATGGTGGAGGTACAGCTGTTCTGAGCTGTTCTTTATTATGACAAAGAGAAACATGAGTCTACATGCCATACACGGATAAATAGTGAAGCAAAGTCACTGAATAAGAAGTTCTCTTGAAGTCCTCCTGAAAAGCTGGAATCACTTTTTCTTATGAAACGTGAGTAACAGCATAAAAGTAACTATTGCCCTCAGCAGAGAAGTCATCGGATGACACGGAGTAAAGTGAAAGTCAGACTAGTTATTCTCAGTCTCCTTTACCTTTGAATTGGATTAGTGCATCAGTCCAGCAGTAATCCAAATCGTTTCAGAATCCCCAGGGAGAAAACCTAGCCCTGGCCCAGCAGAACTCAGAAAGGAAACCTGCAGCTCAGCTTTCGTTCTCCAACAAACAATACAGAAGTACTGAGCCTGCTATACTGCAAAGTCACTATAGATCACGGAATATACAAAAATAATAACTTCTGGAGAATACAGCCATCCTGCCTGTATATGTGAAAGAATGCAGAAAAGTTGCAGGTGGTGACAGATCCAGCAGGAAACAGAGCACATGCATGGATGGAGAGTGATCAGTTATGTTAGGAGCCCAGCACAACTGTTACGTTCCTTAGCCAGATTCAGAAATCTTGCAGAAATGCTGATATTGCAAAGTGGCAGCAAGATGTGTGTGATGGCCAAGTGGAGAAGCATTTAGAAGCTTTATTTGCTGTACTATATACAATATATTTTCTAAGATCCTGAAGAATCCATTAAAAAAATATATATATATGGCAAATTTTCTAATGACAGGGCAAATTTCAAGTGGAGTTCTTGCTTCCTCTTCTCTCAAAGTTCATCATGCAGGAGGTGAAGATCTGTGAGGAGCCTGGCTCCATCAAGTTATGGTGCTCATGACACTGCTCTGTCTTTAAGCAAAGCAATTTCACAGAATACACAGTGTATTACCAGGGAAGGGTTACATTTTTTGTAAAACCCCTATCTCATGAAGAAAAACCAGTTTGAGCAGAGCCTTTCCACTGGGTATTTAATTAGAGTTTTAAAGCAGTTCTGAGAGAGGGATCAGCTTCACTGTATTCACCCAGATGCACAGAGCACAAGCAGTTCTCTGTAGCTCCCTGCAATCAGATGCTTCCTCTTAGCACAGGCCTGTGCAACAGAAGTCTTGGCTCAGCAGATATACAGAGTATATCTACAGCTTGAAGCATGAGTAAAATGAGCAACCAGGTTCCAGATCTGACACAGACTGAGGTGGGTTTGGCAAGGCAGTAGTGTCACATCCAGGTACCAGGTGGACAGGGCTGCCTGGGTGCTTCCAATGACTGAGAGGAGGCTTCTGAAGGTCATGTGGACAAGGAATCCCTTGAGCTGCTAGGAACTGAACATTTCCAGCTCTTTTGTCTCTATGTTTTGTTGTACACAACTGAAGTCTGGCACTTTCTATTTCGGAGTATTGTGTCCACCACTTCTACACCTCATGGTCATTAACCAATTTTCTAAGAGTTTTCTTCACTGTGCATCTTAGGCAGCCTCACCTCATTGTTGCACAGATTAGTTAGGAGAAACGTCCTTCACTTAAAAGCTTCATTGTCATTCTTAGTGTGACTGGTTTCTTGAGAAGAGAGAAATACAAAACTGAACATAGTGATAGTTTCGTAGTTTCTGGACTTGTAATATTTTTCAGCCATTTTACAAACTATGACATCAGATACACGTGTCCTTACATTTCATCATGATCTGATCTTTAAAACCACAGCAATAAGTTCTTATGGGAAAAGCTGAGGGGGCAAAGTGCTAAAATGAGCCCTACTGTTGCCACGAGTCTATCCCTTGCAATAGCAGGTGATGGGGCCAGAACACTTTCTCCTCTGTTAATGCTCATGCCTTGTAGCACTGTCAGTCATTGTAGTGTGAGCATCCTTTTTGTCTACGCCTAGTTTCACATGCCTGACTTTCACCTACTCTTGTAAGAATTTACCATTTGGTTCAGTAGGGAGCGGTTGCTAATGAAACGAAGCTGTGCACTCAGTAGTCTTCTCAGTTTTCAGGTTTCCTACCCCACTTTAGTTTACCTTATATGATTGCTTTCATTCCAGACTGTACTAGCAACTTTTCTACGAAAAATCCCACCCACAGACTGAAGAAGCTGGACTCCATCCAGCTTCAAACACTGTACCAAGAGCATGCCACGTCCCATTTGTAGAAATTCAGGCAGCCGTCATTCCTGGAGCTGTAGTGTAAGTAGAACTTCACCTCCCCTCTGTAGATAGAAACCTAAATGCACAGTGACTTCATCAGTGTCCTGCACTTGATCACCTAACCCTCAGCCTTCAGCCAAAACCATATGAAACAATTTAAGGAGCAAGAAGAAGACAATAAAGAGAAAATTAAGTTAATGTCCTTGAAATATCGGCACTTCTATAGCAAAGATTTCTACATGACACGAAGCTATGATTCATTACATTAACAGTCCATTCTCTGGCTACTTTTCTGGAGGAGTTTTACTTTGCAATCAGTTCTAGAAGTCTGTAGCTCAGTCTGCAATATTGTCAGCCTTCCCTGAGAGGACAAACACTGTTTTTTTCTGGTATTATGTTGTATACTGCATATAAAGAGTAATGCAGCTAACTCATAAATACCAGTAAACCTTTCTCTGTATATAATTGTTCTCCATTACAACTGCAGAATCACAGAATCATTTAGTGTGGAAAGGACCTTCAAGATCACCACGTCCACCATCAGCCTCATGTACCAGTCTCCACCACTAAAACCCCTAGTGTCACGTTCACACATCTCTGAGGTACCTCCAGGGGTGAGTGGGGACTCCAGCACTGCCCTGGCAGCCTGCTTCAGTGCTTGACTACTCTTTCCTTGGAAATATCTTTACAGAGAGATGATTGAAGCTTCCTCTGGCACAATTTGAGATTATTTCTTTGCATCCTAGTATTATTTCTTGGGGTATTTTCCTGCGTACGCTAGTCAGAGCAGAGGTACTTCGAGACGGGAAAGAGCACAGGCAGAGACATGACTTAATTCACGTTCCCAGCTGGTATTGCTCAAACCAGTTCAGCCCTTTTAGTGTTAATAGTAGAAAGCAGAATAACAGCCGAGAGACTGGAAGCGTCGCCCTGGCTGAACCCTGCTGAGGACAAGCCTAATTACACAGTGTTTAAAATGGTGTCACAGCATCCTGCCTATATCAGGGCTCCTCAACTTGCTGACAGCAGGATTTTGGCTTTAAATATTCCTTCTGTAGACATCGCTCCTGCAGCCCCAGTACACCGTCATTTCTGATGTATCACTTACACTGCCATCACCTCATCAGGATAAATCTTTTCACCTATTAGAAATGATGCTCCAAACACATATTTTAAACGTGGTTATCTATTTATTTGTTTAAGTGAAAGATTTTGTTTTTGAATACAGTGACATAATTAAAAATCAGGTAAGTCAACTTCAATGCATCCATTTATTCTAACACCTAAATAAAAAATAAAATTAATGTAGAGACAAGGCAGCCGTCAATACAGTCAACTGTAGCTAATATAAGTAGAAAACTAGTGGTGTTTCTTCTCTTTGTCTTATAGATAAGGGTATGTTTATTTACTTAACTTGAATGTAGATAGACATGTGAATGCATGCATGTATATTCTAAGACCGTATTTAGTGCCACATTAACAATGGCAACATGCCATCATAAATATAGCTACAATTCACTTTCACAGGAGTTGAGCTACATGTCTTTTCTAAAAAATGTGATTTTACAACAAAGCAAGAGGAAATCAGAACTTCTTTTGGCTGCACCTTTCAAAATTGTCAGCAGCGTCCACTATCTGCAGGCCCTCCTGATTTCAGAGGACCTAGTAGGCACAAATAAAATCTGTCGTGAACACAAATTTAGCAGGACTGTTTCCAGCCTGCCGTCCAACTCTCATCCTGAGCTCTAACACTACAGTGAGTGCGTGGACTTCCAGAGCTCCCCAAGCAGCACCGAGCTTGCTGCAGGATACGCAGAGAAAAGAATTAACTGTGTGGAATCCTTTAATCTTCTGTAGCTTTTATTTGAACCTGTCTCCTCCAGGCAGTTTCCAAATTCTGCTCTTCATCTAGTGATCCTTTAATGACAAGTGAGTGTGCCTTCACAAGCCCTTGCATGCAGGTGTGCACTTACAAGGGGACAGGGATGCTGCTGAACACCAAAGAGCTGAAGCCACTGCAGCACAAAACAGGGAAGTGCCTCGTCCCTGCTCTGTTCATCATCGCAGAGTGAGGCAGATAATATTTAGAGATCACTCTAGCAAATGATTTTAGGAACTACTTCTCCTGCTGTCTCTTAGACAGAGACCCTCACTGACAATGAGGTCAGCGTAATGATTCTTACAGCCAGCATTTTTGTTATGATCACATCTGACCCAGACGCACAGATTGTTCATCTTTTGTGATAAAACTGAAATGCAGAAACCCCCGAGGGAGCAATCTTTACGCAGTTTAAATCTCTTCTCCTTTTTTTGCTTCAATTGTTACTTTTTGCCTAAAAATACAAGTATAACCACTGTTTTAGCCAGCACATGTAAATATTCACACAGAGCTTTACCTTTCTTTAACCAAGTAAATACAGATTGCCTTTTAACATCAAAATAAAGTCCCGTGGCCTTTCTAAACCCTTCTGTCATTGCCAAATCAACTTTATTGCAAATTAGGATCATGTCCCTAAATCTTGATTGAGTTTCATTAACGTTTAACCAATTTAAAGGAATGCAAATTGCAAGTACTTTTTATCCCCGTTCTCACATGTTGCATGTCTGGTTTAGCTGAGTTTGCTGCTTGCTCTTCAGGGACCTGATCTTTCAGCATTTTCATCTAAACAGCATTCCTTTTCCCAAGCGCGCAATAAAATCCTTCTCCATGGGGAGCAGGAGTCAATAGGGTCTTTAAGGAAACAAAACAAAGAAGTGACCATGAAATGAATTTTCTGCATGGACATCTGACACATCTGAGGAGCCATCTGGCTTTGAGTTCACACCTAAAGCAATTTGATAGGGATGGTGGTGAAGCGAAGCTGGAAATTCTGTAATTTATATTCACAAACCTAATCCAACCATTAGCTCCTTTGAGTAGCAGCATGAGAGTGACATCCAGCCTATTTAAGCAACCTTCTTTGACCAACTCTTGAGAGCTGGCGAAATTAGCATTCATGTCTCTCTTTGTTACTGGTGACTCCTGTAAGGCACCAGCCACCCTGACTGATGCAGCAAAGGGAAAGAAGGGCAGGAAATTAAGTCTATCTGAAAAAAAAAGAAAGAAAGAAAGAAAAAGAGCTGTCAGCGGGAAACCTCCTAGATGCTTTTTAAAGGCTGAGTTCCTTAGAGGTGGAGAGAAAAAGAAAAAAGAAGTAAGTACAGAAATGTTCTCATGTCCCGAGGCAGAGAACTGAAAAGCCAACTGTGCTTTGAATAGCTCCTTCAAAAGTAGTTTTCAGTTTCTCAAAACTACAAAGTGTTGCTTTCCCCCCACTCAGGTGGTGCATGGAACAGAACTGCTTAGCAACTCATGAGATTCACTGCTTGCAGCTGGAACAGCTGAAATGCAATCAGTGAACTTACTAATTGTCCAGAAAGATCGCCAGAGCTGGTCTGTGAAGGGAAATAAAGTCCAACTGGTCTCCCCCTTGGCACTGCAAAGGAGTGAGTTACAGTTTTTATTTTTTATTCAATTTTATTGAATTCTTATTCAATCTCATAAATGCAAAACTGAAACCTCGACTTCAGCCATAACACCGCAACTAGGAAAATTAAGTCACTTTTCCATAGCAGAAGAAACGTTGATGGATCATCTTATGAAGTCTGAGAAACAGCATGGCCTCGTAATGTTAGAAAAGGCCCAAGGGCTTCTCAGTGCATGATGTTTCATTCCGCCATGTACCAGTACAGGCTTTGGCCATCAGAAATGGGTTTTCAGGGCCTTCGGGTAAATTCCCTTCTGTCTCTGACAAGGATTTCTTTCATGATCCTCCCTAAGTAGGGAGTTTTTCTGCCTCATCTGTGAACATCCATTAAAAATGAGAACACATTTTCATCATTTTAATACTCAGCAGGAACCTGCATGCCACGCTCATAAAAATCTGCATCAGCTGAGGTGAACCACTGTTTCACAGCTGTTATGATAGCATTGCTGCTAGGAAAATGTTGCCCTTGCGGTCCATCTTTCGTTGACTCAAACAGATGGAAGTCGGAAGGCATATAATTCAAACTATGTGATGGGTATGATAGGACAGAGCAGCAAAGACTGGCAGTGTGCTCTGTGTCTTCAGACTGGCATGGGACCTGGCGTTGTTGTACCGCAAGGGAAAGATGACCTTTTTCTCTGTCCTGACTATGGAAGTTTGAGTCTTCAGCTCACTCAGTGTTGCAATGGAGACGGCCAGAGCTGACAGTTTGTCCAGGTTCCAGGAAATCCACCTCTTTCCCATCCCAAAAGACAGTACCCATCACTGACAGTGCTGAGTCTCATATATTTTCTTCCATTGGGAATTCACGTTTCCCTACTCCATGTACTGCTGTTTTGACTCTGGTTCATAGTAGTGACAACACTTTTGTCACCAGGAATGCTGCTTTCAGCCTTGTATTGGTTCAGCAGGTCCTGACGAACTTACTGAGTTCTTTCTGTTCCTGTGTAAGCATTTGTGGAATCCACCTGGGGCAAACTTTGTGATATTCCAACGTTGCCACCATTGTTCCGAATGTATTGAAGCTAATATTCAACTCCATGCACAGTTCCCTGATTATAATCCTCCAATTTGCTCAAATAAGATGATTGAGATGCTCTTCATTTTGTGGTGTGGCAGCAATGTGTGGCCATCCAGAAGGTGACCTGTCTTTCATATTGCTGTTGACACTGTTGAAATGCATCACCTCTCTGTGCTCACATCCACTGTTTCGTCCCCAATAAACATTCAGCATTCATTGATGAAAGTGACATTTTATCCACATGGAGGATTTGAATGGCACGCCTTTGTGTCATCCATATGTCTATGTCAGATGCCATTCTGTCAGACTGCCCCTCTGCTGCCATCTGTCACACAGCAACAACATCTAGCAGGATACTGGTGGGAAAGTTCAACCTCTGCTGCCATACTGCCAGCATCCACCTCTGACATCATGAGCCAACGTCATAATAGTGGAGGCATTATTTTTGGAGCAGTCATTGTAACTAATAGAAGTGTGTTCATTTAACGAGAAATCACTGTTAATTAGTACAACCTTATTTACTTTTTTTATTATCACTACCTAGTGCAGCATGCTTCTTAAACGTTTGGCCATACAAGGCAATGAAAGCAGCAAGTATGATGTCATGCAGTGTCCAAGCCACTAAGCAGAGCCATAATGATCAGTTCCTTCTTGTAATGAAATCCCCTCACTAGTCTGTTTGACTACCTAGATCTATGTGTTTCTCTTTCCTGTATGTTCTACGCTTTCCATTCAGCTACTATCTTCACGAGAGGGAAGATAGCAATCAATAATAATCAACAAACGTGCTTCCAATATTTCTGTGGTGTGTAGCCTGATCTTATGAAGATTCTGGGTATATTTTGACTTACTCACGCTAGACTTGTAGCAGATGATATTATCTCACTGATTTTAATATACTTTCCAGAATGGAGCAAAACAGAGTGAGGATAAAATCAAAAAACTTTTGATAGAGCTTCCAAACCCCAAAACTCTCGTTTCATTTAAGCTTTGGATGAACCTTGGGAGAAAGAGCTGTGTCACAAGTATTTTGCTTGTGCGAAGATCTTAAAGCAACCACTGTGGACTCTAAACTTCTGTAGAATATTTCTAACAAGTGACATCATTTGTTTGTCAGCATCTCTTTTGAAATGGATACGTTTCTATGTATGACTTTCTGTTTAGATAAGGTATTCTTGGTTCTGGGTTACCACACGGGAGCATGAAATGAGTTGCACATAAGCAGCCTAATGTTTCCATGGTTATATGTGTGAAATGCCCTTGGGAAAAGAGTTCCTCCTCCAAAAGCTCTTGTTTCAGAGACCCATCTGACAATGAACCATGAAACACAGAAGCAGCCCTCCACTTTCTATTTTGTGCTCTCCCTGAGGCTCACGTACAAAGCTGGCCTAATTGTGACTCTGAATTGAGTTTATTCATGGTGGGGTCCCTCTGAAATAATTAGTCCGTTTGACACTTAGTTCCTCAGTTTCCCCAATTGAATAAACAACCACCAACTCCCTCTTGGCTTCTAGATGTTCATTACTGTAATTACCCTTTATAATTAAAGACTCCACAGAAGAACAAAGACGGGAAATACTTAATTCCTCAAATATCTCTTCAAGCATTGATCTTACAGAAACGTGCTCTACAGCTCCCGTAGTCTTCAGTGTACAAGCATATCTAAAGGGTTTAGTTTTGTTGTTCCCAACATGCAAAATGGTAACCTGAAAGGCTACACTCATGCAAATACAGTTCTGCTTGTCATGGCTGTAGGAAAGACGCTTGTTCTGGCTTGCTCTTACCCCATCATAAATACCTATCAATATTACTTGTGCCTGAGAGCACTGACCTTGTTCATGCCTGTCAGCTTGATTTTGTTATAAACTTCCCAGATTTTTTCAGTTTCTGAAACAAATTGACTATTTGCCTGCTGAAACCAGGATGGTGGGAGGTGAGCAGAGAGTTCCCTTATGAGAGACTTCACTGCTTCGAATGTGAATAGGAGTCTGCATGGCTTGGTATAACTATAAAGCTGTTTGTGCCGTGGGTCAAATTCATCGCGCAGGAAAGAAAAGGCATAGACTTGGAGCTTCTGCAGGGAGCCATATCTGCAAGCCCTGACTAATGCTGTTTCTCACCTTCCTAAGCACCCTACAGCTGTGCCTATGCTTTGTGGGAGCTCTGCACCAAAAGACACCTAGACAGAGGCCAAGCACAGCTCAGCTATTGTTAGTCACTTATGTCTGCCTGTACAATCAATGGAAACAAACCATGTATACACTATACATTCAAATCCAACTTGGTTGAATTGTTTTGAGGTTAAGAAAATAGCTTTGTTTGCTTCTGGCTGGGCTTTCTGAAATACATCTGTAGCCCTTTCAGCACCCAGTATGTGCCTTTGAAAGTGGCACATAGCTCTTTGGCTCTGCATTTGATCCTCAGTGACGACATGCCATAAATTGATATGGAGCTTGTCACTGGTGTGGGTGGATGAATGAAGCAGAAACACACTTAAATTGAATACATCACTTCTGGGCCAGTGGGTCTCACTTTTGTTCACCCTGTATGCAGTAACCACTCCTTCCTGTATTACTGAACTGTATGTGATGCAGATAGGGCAAATAAACTTCTTACAAACCTAATATTAATGATAATAATAATAACAGATATGTATATAAGTTTATGGGTTTTTTTCTACTGTAGTATATAAAAAATGATGCTGACTACATCCCGGAGAATGGGACTTGGACACAGTTGTGGTTCTTTCTCTTAGGGGGTCATACAACAGAGGAAGCTTATTTTGTCTCTTTTTGTTAGACTGTAAACCATAGCAGGAATAAAAAACAGCCAAATGCCTTCTGGTTAAGTGGGGAGAGCTCAGTCATTTCAACTAGTTTGTTACCCAAATGATGTGCCTTCCCAGATTATCTGAGCTCTTGAGAAGTGCCACTGAACTTCATCTCCATTCTGCTTCTGCAGGAGGCAGTGAGCAGTATCCTGATTCACAGTCAGAGAAGCTGAGTCAACAAGAGTAAGCAATGCAATGGACTTGACATGTGATGTGAGTCAGAGCTGACACCAGAGTTTCAATTTCCCTTATACCAGTTTACAAAATCACTCTTCCTCTTCTGCCTTGCCCCACTGAAAAAAGGGACATTCAACCCCACGGCCGAAGGGACACAGGACTATCAAGCTTCTTCTAGAAGCTTTTCCTGCTTTTGTAAATTAGGGCATTGTGCCTTTCTGCTGCAGTGGTCTTTCCCTCCTGCCTGGAAATGGAGGCTTTTGGGGTTCCAGGACCAGAGGTTATATAGTTTTAATGCAAACTTCTGTATTTATCTACACGTGAAGTGAATGCTCAGCTGATGGTGTGATTCAATTCTGATGAGTTTGATAGGTCTGAATTATTTATTGATTCATATTTTTGTTGGTGGTTTGTAACTGAAGACGTTAACAACTACATTTTCCTTGAGAGATTCTAGGAAATAAAACAAATTCCAAAAGAGATCTTGAAGAAGAGCAGCAACCTTGCAACTGTAGCACATGAAATAGACCAAATCAACAGCAAGTCTGCTTGATTCATTATAAAGTTATAAGACCTTATAGGGATTATGATCTACTTTATCTTCCTACTTGCTTGAAAAATCTGCATGAGAAAAAAAAAATTAATAAATTTTACTTTTGTGAACATTCAAGATGTCCAACAATACAAGGAAACAGATTAAAGATGGGATTTTTACTACTACTCTTTTGTTGTCATTTTTATATAAATAGTTTGTCAATTTAGTAATCTGTTCTGGAGACATATTCTTCTACCTTCTCCCACTTCTCCCAGTTCAGCTTTTAGCTGAAGATGTAAAGAACAAGCCTGGAAAATCTGAGAAGAGCTGTCACCACGCTACATCTTCTCTGAGCAGCTATGCTCAGTCTCTGAACAAATAATTTCTTCCTAATATCTAACCTAAATCTCCTTTAGTGTAAAATTATTCCTCTTTGCCTGTCACTATCAGATCATGTGAGCAGTCAATTTACTGTTCATAGGGTCCCCTTTAGTCTTGAAAGGCCTCAATGAGGTGCTCCTGGAGCCTTCTCCTCCCTAGACTGAACATGCCCATCTCCCACTGTCTTTCTTCATAAGAGAGGTGCTCTAGCAATATGAACATCTTCGTGGCCTCCTTTGGGCCCTCTCCAACAGCCCCATGTCTTTCTTGTGATGTGTACTCCATGCCTGGATGCAGTACTGCAGATGGGAGATTTGTTCCATTTGTTCCCCGTGCACGGAGATGAGGCCCACCAGCCTTTAATTCCCTGGATATTCCTTTCAAATTTCCTTAAAAATTGCAGTGATTTACCCCTTTTCTAGCCACTGGAGACTTCACTTTACTTTTCAAATAGGATGTAGAGTGGCACATCAGCGAGTTCCTTCAATTCTTTGGGATGTGTGTTATTGGGGCCCATAGGCTTGTATGTGTTCTGTCTTTTCTGGTGGTCTCTAACTGGCTCTTCATTTACGGTGGATGAGACTTTGCTCCTCCAGCACGCACACAAAGGTCCAGAGAAACCTGAGACAAAGATCCTGTTGAGTACCAGAATCTTCTCCATGTCTCTTGAGTTTTCCTTCTCACTTGTCTGAAGGGGTAAATTGGGTATATATGGCAATATTATTTTAGTGGAAAAACTTTTTTTTTGCCTTATATATTTTAACATTGTGTTATTTCTTACTGTACTTTCTATTGATCTCCTGTGCCCAGCTAATACTAATTGTAATCTGATCTTTCTTTGGAACCGTTTTGCACAAAACTTGAAGATTTCACATCACGGAAATCCCCTACTTTATTTATTTATTTATTTTCATTACTTCACTGGAAGGATACAATATTTAGCGTTTAATTTCATAGTATAATCAATTGCCCTGAGTTACTTTATTTCCATCAAATAACTTTTAGGTTGCTGTCCTCTCTGACTTCCTCTCGAAAGACAAGGAGTCACATCATCCAGTGGGTCTGTCAGGTGGAGTAGATGTCTTGAAACTCCAGCGTGGGTGTTACAGGAAATTTGTAGGGTACTCATAGGAAACTCCCATGGGCAAAGACAATTAGAGCAGCGTGGCTGCACTGTGACTTCTCCAATGGATGCTATGCAGCACCCTTGTATCACATGGCATGTCAGCCAGCAAGAGCACAAGAAAGAGGACCTCAAAATTACACTGCTCCCTGGAAAATTCAGGCCTGTACATAAAGTGGCAGATGGACATATGGAATGTGGGCCATTAGCATTTCAGTTTTTGCTGAAAACTCCTGTGTTCCAGCATTTGGTAAGACATAATAATACTTCCTAAGTCCTAATCCTAGATAAAAAAAAATATTTCTCAGCCCTGATATTTTCAAAATTCTTATTATATTAATTTATATTTAATAAAAATTATTTCCAAAGAAAAATCAGAGTCAAAAGGTGTGAGAAAGCTACCAGGGCATGAGCAGTGATGTACCGCTGAGGGCGATTAGGACAGTATTTTCCCTCTGTGTGTGGAGAAATGCTGAAAGCAAAGACACAGAGAAATGAACAAGTTTTGCATGGGAGTATTTTCATCATGGAACAGAGAGCAGAGGACACCTGAAAAAGCTGGTGGTCTTCTGGTGTTCATATGAGATGTAGAAAGCCCCCAGTGCCTTACTTTAAGAACAACTCCTAAAGTGCCCTTGTGAATCTTAGTTTTAGAACATAATCTAAGAGTTAGGAGCAACATTTGAGAGATATCTGTGTCTTCACAGGCCTAGAATTTGCACTGAAAAAGCTTTTATTCAGAAACCAAACACTGTTTGCCCACAGACACCAAGGCCTCACTCTGCACAACACTTGATGTAATTACACCCTGAGAAGGTCAAACTGGAAAAGGCAGTCACTTTTCTAAGCTCACATCAGTCAGGGATGCTTCACACATTCTGCCTCCGTGGTTCAGCAAGCCATTAATCTTCCGTGCCATCTGAGAAGAAGTAAATTGGTATTAGCTTAAACCGGTCGTAAAGCAGATGAAAAAAAAAAAAATCAGAAAGAAGACAGAAGATGATTTAGATAAAATCACCCAGGACAGGCAGCACTCAGACCTCACCTGCACACCCTCCTGAGGAGCCCCTCCAACTTCTTCTCTTCGCAGAGGAGGCAGTTTTCTCACCTGCATGTAACATGAACCACTCAGTGTACCTGAGCACACCGGTCTGAAATAGACCTGTGTCACATGGGTTATGGCTGTGAACTTACTTGCATTAATCATTCTAGAAAGCCTGTGCTCAGTGGAACCGATTAAAGTACTGGGAGTGTATTGGTTGAAGTACTTAATTACACAAAGTGAGCTAGATAAAGCAGAACACACGGTAGTGCGATGACAAGACAAGCTTTGACTATGCCAGGTCTTGCAACTTGCTACTTATCATTATTAGTTTGTGTAGAATATCGCTCCACTTAAAATATTTTGCAGCGCACGGATGTGTCGCTGGCAGACTCCAGGTTCATCCCCGTACATCAGAAAAAAAGAAAGAAGAAAATGGGCCCAGCATCAATGGCTAGCGTTTGGACCTATCTTCCCTTCTTTCTCCTTCAGTATTCTGATTACACAGCGCACAGGATGCATTTCCACAAGGCACTTTGCGATTATCGATATTAATTGCAGCTGCACAGAGGAGAATGAGTCGCGGGCATTAGCAGCTGCTTTCCACATCATTAGCTGTGTTATCGCTCATGCTCTGAAGTCTCGCTGCACCTTGATCAGGCTGTGACTAATATCTGCTCTTTAGCAAGGCATCTGTTTTTAATGAAACTTTAAAGGCAATTAGTGACTCAGTGTGTCAGTGAATAGGCTTTGTACATCTGATGAGGAGTTAAAATCTCGCCCATAGTGTAGTAAATGAAAAGGGTTTAATGGTCCCAGTACAGTCATCAATTACCTCTATTATCCCATGAATTATCTCGTGCAGATTTCTTTGCATGTGATTCCTAAAAAAATGAAGAAAAAAAAAAAAAAGGGGGTGGGGGGGAGGGAATGTTTTTATATTTTCCAGGCAGTAACATCTGCTTTAGGAACTAACCCACCAACTCCTGTGGCTGCTCGATGCGATGCACATTGCATCACTACTCATCACAGGATCTGCAAAGCTCTGCAGCATTAGCCGTGGGGTGAAGGTGACAGAGCATAGAATCATGGAACCATTATGGTTGGAAAAGACCACTGTCGTTGTCTAGTCCAATGGTACACCTACCACCAGTATCTCCCACTAAACCATCTTTAACTACTACACCTACTCCTTTCCTCAAACCCCAGTGAATCCACCACCTTCCTGTGCAGCCTGCTCCAATGCATTGCCACTCCTTCAGAGGAGCAGTTTTTCCAAGCATGCAACCTGAACGTCTCCTGGAGCACCGTGAGGCCGTTCCCTCTTGTCCTATCTCTGTTACCCAGGAGAAGAGCCTGATCCCCTCCTCGCCACAACCTCCCTTCAGGTTGTTGTATATCACCATCAACCGCCCCTAACCTGTGGAATTTATGTCAGGGTAGGTTTTGGTGCAGGATGTGTCATTTTTACACAACAGTTTTGTCTAGTGCTCTTTCCCTCTGCACAAACATTGTCTGTAAGGAAAATTGACATAAACAGCACGTGAGATCTCAGTGAACTCAGAACATGGCCTTTTGATGGGTATCTTGCAGTGCCACTGTTGCCAGGTTCAGTCTTCCCAGACAGAAATTAACACTTCTAGACAATAAAAAGCATGGCTGCAATTTGGAAAGCTCTCTGCTCTCATGATGTCTTTCCCCATAATTGAGGTTCACTGCATTCATTGCAAGCACAAGAAGTGGAACTGCACAAGAATCCATTTCTTTCCTTGCAACACCCCCTCCAGGGAAATCGGGACACCTCATAAGATTATCTCTGTTGAAGGAAACCTGTTTAGGTTTCAAATACAGTATTTCTTCCTTTTTTTTTCCAAAAAGATTAAAGGAAAAGTCTTTATAGGCCTGGCATTATGCTATTGTTCAGTTCTTCCTTTTTAAAAATAGAAGTATGTGCCTGCCTTATTAGCAGAATGTAGAAGAAGAGAGGATGTTTATTGTGGATCCACAATAAACCTTGGTGGGATATAATGGAACCATGCCTCCACAGGGAAACCCCCATGCAGCACCACTGCTTACATGTGAGCAGATATTTTAGGAAAGCAAATCAGATACAAAACTGAACTTTTAATTAAATATCCTTTTCTAAGTTCTAATTCTGTTCTCTTTTTCACCACCACTGCAGCAATGCTACTGGGGAGGTAACACAATACAATACAGTCAATGACAGGCAAGGAGTGCCTGCATTTCCCACACAAAAACAGAAATGAGACTGAGGTTTTCTTTACATAAAGAGAGAAAGGATTGATCCAATTATCACAATTATTTTTTCCTTTTTTTTTTTTTTTCCTCATATGTAGTTCTGAGTTGCTGCCATCAGGAAAGAGAGTGAATATGAAATTTGTCTTCCAAGTGTGCAAAATGCACCCTTGTCATCAACTTCTTTTCTCCTTCTGGTTTGGAATGATGAGAGGAAAGATGTGTGGCTGTCACACGTAGAAGCACACACACAGGTAACTGTCTGAGATGAGTGTTTGCTGTACTCCTGCTGGCTGAGCTTTTGTTTTGACTTTCCAAGTCACAATACTCCCACATAAAACAGAATTGGCAGGGAAAACGTATTGCTAAGTCAGCCTGGGGAATGCCACAAAGAACTGCATGAGCACTTCTATCATCTTCCTCAGTATGAAATAAGCTGAGGTTATTTTGGAAGCAATTTAAGCCAAGAGCAGAGCTGTGTGTGCAGCTCATACGGTGCACTGAAGTGATCTGTCCAAAACACAGTGGTTTTGTGGGTTGTCCCCATTGTTGGCACGGTTGGATCAGAGGAACTGAAAGAGAGGGAGGAATGTGCAGCTGATGGATGCAGAGGATGCTGTTGCTTAGTCCAGCCCTGCTCCTGCATTGGGCAAGTACCTCCAAACTCAGTCACTTCCCATAAAGGTAGAGAGCTCCCTGCATCAGGAACAGCTTGTCTGGTACTGGAAGAGATGTACAGGAACTGTACATGCCAGACTGTTCCCAGAATGATTGCATAATAATGGTCAGATACCTCCATTGTGTTACCAGGGCAGATATGCTCTGCTTTTCTTTCTGTCCTTTGAAATATTTGGAAATTGCATGCACTCTTTAAAAGAACACCTTCGTGCCACCCTGTGTGAGGTGCTGAGAGAGGAGTGTGTGAAATGAGAGCATTGTGAGCCTCCACTGAAGCAACAGGAATGTGGTGCAGAAATAAAAATACTGAAATAGTAAAAATTAGCAAAAAAAAGAAAGAAAGAAGAGAAAAAGAATAGTGGATGAAGAGTAGTGAACATAAAAGAAAATGCAAAACAAAATTAACATTGTGACATTTTGACTTTAAAAATCAGTTTTTCTGTGCTTCCTTTGCTGCAATCACCCAGCAATATATCAATGACCCCTGGGCGGAGGGTCAGGAATCCCACTGCAGCACTGCATGGGGAGATGTTTTGAAGTTGCTCAGAGCAAGACAAAAAGCAATGGGAAAGTTGCTCTGGATAATAATTACCTATTTCCCTTCCATCTTCGTGCTCAAGCTCAGGCAAGGATCTAACTCTTCAGGTTTGAAATATATTGTTCTGCTGTTTTTACTTCCTGCATGTTTCTGTGATGCTCCAGGAAGAATCTGCCTGGCATTTCAAGCTCAGTGTTTCCAGTTCAGGTCTCCACAAACAGGGTGCCATCATTCCCAAACCCTTGGAATCAAAGAGCCATTTGAATGCCACCATCAAAGTGCTCATGAAACAGCCATGATTCTCTCTCCCTTTGCTTCTTTTCTTTTTTGAAAATTGGAACTATTTTGTGCATCTTCTCCCATCACAATCTCCAGTCAGCTTCTTTGAAACCATGAGATCCAGAAGTTTTTCTTCAGAATAGAAAGACTATATAAATATAATTTTAAAATTATATAGCATATAGTATACAGTATATAGTATAAAACACAAAAATTATAACATTTTATTTATCTGTCTATCTATCTATCTATCTATCTATCTATCTATCTATCTATCTATCTATCTATCTATCTATCTATCTAATTACTTTTCTCCAGAAAAAAGGACACATACACTTGTTACGAGGTTAGAGAGAAAACTTCAGAGTTGTTGACAGCCATGGTTTGATAAGACCCATGCCATCATGCCCTTTGTCCTGATCAAGCCAAAACATATTGGACAAATCTTGTTCCAGAAACTATTTCCAAGCAAATAAAATACAGGAAAGATGGAAAGTGACAATGCTGAAGTCCCTCAGGAACCCAACAAGATGGAAAAGAAAGCCAAGCACCCAGACAGCCAGACCTCTGCCTTCCCACTGCACCGCCAGCGGATCACCACACTGCCCTTCATCAAAGAGAACTTCAGTTTTTATTTAGAAGAGAGCAGAGTCCAACTGTCTCCCTAAGGTTTGGGTTGGTTTTCCCACACTCCACAGGGTGACAAACGTCACATTCCCATCTCCCTATTTCTGGAGCTCTTGCAGTGCTGGGTAATTACTCTGTGATGGACTGAGATGCCTTTCAGAGTCGGAAGTCTACTGTTTGTCTTTAGAGAAAGAGTGATGAAACAAGGAAAATAATAGCTTCCTGAACGTGCAAGACGTAGGAAGGCAGAAACAGTTCCTGAGCATCACACTGTGTCTGTGTTTCCCTTGCAAAGTGGATGCAGCAGGAGGTGTTGGCAGAGCGCAGCCTGCTTGCTGTAGGTGACATCATTACCCAAAAATCTGTGTGCAGAGAAGCTGAACAGGGGAAAGGGGTCTAAGTCTAAGGTCTAAGACTGCCAGTGCCTGGCAGACAGCACTATTTCAGCAGCAAACACTGCTGACCACATGCAGGACTCAGACATCTGCTAAGAGCAGATGAGCAGGGCAGTGGCTGCTGAGTCATGTTCCTCTGGGGAAGGTTTGCTGAGTCACAGCGCAGGCAGCACTCTGTCCTCTGCCAATGCCACTACTAAGACTCCAACTCTAATTTTTTTTTTCCTCTGACTTCTGATCCAAAGTCGAGTCATTGTCCCACAGCGAAGCATCTGATACTGCTCTGTTGTCACATGGCCTTGTTGCATCTTTCCTGCTGACTGCTTGCTGCACAAGCCATCAGTGGTCAGTGATACCACACCACAAAATCAGATGCAATCTCTTCTCACTCAGCACCAAGCCAGAGCCCAGATACACCATCAGGGATGTGCTTGGAGGAGGCTGCACCTGCCCTCTCTTGGGCCCACATCCCCCTGACGTGCTGGCACATGGGCTTCGCTGCAGACAGGAGGGATATAGGCGGTCAGATTCACCTTGGTAATGCAGCACTGCAGCAGAATCCCATCCAGAAAAGTGACCTTGACTTCCCAGAGGTCCTTCTCTCAATTCAGTATATGCACAGAGGAGCTGAAGCTGGTCCTTTCCACACAGCAGGCAATCTGAAGCAAATCTAGTAGTAGTATAGCACACACAGTCTTGTTTCACATTTCCAGCGATGCTCCAGATGCATTGCATGGTTGTAGCAGTCAGATTTGTTTCATCTTTTTCAGCAAACCTGTATCAGCATATTCAGTTTTGCTGGCTGATATGCATTTCTGGCCTCTTGCTGGCAGCTACCCTGGACTTGGAGTAACATACCCAAGCATCCAGGATGAGCCTTCTGAGGAATTCTGCAGTGGAGATTCATAGGAGGTACATAACCAGAGCCAGAGAACGAGCTCAGAGCTGGGGTATGAAAGGAATTGATGGTTAATGGAGGAATGCTGCAGCTGGAACAGCTGAGGGAAAGAAATACTTTTCCACATCTGCCAACGATGTCACTCCAACATTACACTGTTGTAGCAGAATAGCAAAGAGAGGGACTGAGAGATCTAAGGCTAACTACTCCTTTGAACTGTGGGATGCTATCTGCTATGACATCCTTGATAGGTCTTGGATGAGTCAGGAAATGTCCAAAAACCTTTAAATAGAGAACTCCTGGTCCTGTCTGCTTCCATGCTAGCCCAACAAAGCCCTGTCCGTGATTCAGGTCTCTCAGGCTGTTGTTACCTTAATGCTCACAGACATCAGCAAGTCCATCAGAAGAGGCACTCCTGACTTCCCTTGGGTCTCAGCCAAGGACTGCAGCAGAAAGCCATCAGAAATGGGTTGAACCTTGTCCTGCAGAGGCTCTCTTCAGGTTCACTTTATTTGCGACTTCATGTGCTTTCCTACTACTTAAGTGGAAGGTGCTTGAAAACATTTACTGGGAAAGTCATCCCCCCGGAAACCACTTCTTTGTCTGTTTTTGTGATTCAGTGGTGGTTTCAATAAAAACTACAAAAGATAAAGCTCTAACCAAAAATTGCCTACAGCAAACCATAGCCCCCTCTAACAATATGTTGTTATCAAATGCAGAGCAGGTGGCCCAAGATAAGGCCCACCTTCTCCCTTTAAAACCACAACTGGTCTGCCACAGGCAGAATCGAAACCTGCATGGTGGCCCCACAAAGATACTCGCTTGACCTTTTTAAACTTTCCATATCTTCAACAGCATGCACCTCTGCGTTTTCATTCACATCTCCTTGAGACAATGAGGATTCACTAACAGCTTCCTCAGCAACTGTCAGATCGCAAGGTTCATTAGAATAACAACAGGCAATCGGGAGAAAAAGCAACCCACAGTCTCATAAAGGCATAGGCAATGCGACGGCCCTGATGCTAGGAGGGGATTTTGTGGTTTAGAGAGTATTTCCCAGAAATAAATACTTAGAGGGAGTTCAGTTTTCACAAGGAGAATTAGCATTTGTCTTTCTCAAATGGAGCCGCAGCTTCCTACTGTAGGGAGCATTGGTCTTGCCAGGATGTTCTGCTCCTGATGGCTGTGGGTGTAAGGCACACACAGTGCACTTTGGGGTCAAATCCTGTGTTCCACAGCAGGAAAGCAGCATCAGAACTGCATAATTCAGCTCACTGTTCATAAGGGCTTGGGCATTTGCTGTTTGAAGGAGTCAGCATTGCATTTCTGTACCAACTCTGGACTTTTTGCTGGTTGGAATAAGGCTGCTGTTAGCATGGCTGTCTGTACCTCAGTTTCTCTATGAACAACTGCTGCTTTAGTGTTTTAGTATGGGCACTGGGACATTGTTAAATCCCATTAATTGCTTGATTAGCAAGGCAAATGCTCTTAAAATAAAAGCTGCCAAGGCTTTAACTCTGTTCTCTGTTTGCTTAAGATCTTTCTGTTTGAATGTACTTCACTGCAAAAAAGCAAGGTGTGTTTGCCAACAGCTGAGGGAGCGAACACCGTTTGTTCTTTCCATTAATTTCATGCACTGCTGTCTGTTTTCATCAAGCATATAGCACAGATAGTCTCCAGATGATTACTGCTATTGAGCATTTGTACAGGAACACTTCCTAAACTATAAAGCACATGCTACAATCTGACAGTGCATTTCTGAGAGGCATTGTCTTGTCTACCTACTGCCTCAGCCACAAAGACAGGAAAAAGTCACCATTACCTTAAGCTCAAAACTGTTTATCTCACAGTCAGAGCTTTAAAAGCAGTTGGATCACCCAAGAGTAACTGTTGCACTCCCTAACCAAAACTAACTGTCATTAAATTCAATAAAATTCAATAAATCAGTACTTGGCACCACATGGGCTCTGCTCAAGAATGATACTTCTTTTGCCTGGCTTTGCCTTTATTTTGAATTTCATTAGCCAACCTGATTTTGGAAAACTTTCCCAAAGAGCCATACGGGAGGAGGTTTGTCCCCTTCTTGGCAAGAAATATCAGCTGTTGCGAAGTTCATTCTTCAGATGCCTGTTTTTTTCCATTACATGTAAAGTAAACATTGGTATCTTTGAGTACACATACAATTTCTTCCCCATGCGCTGGACAAATACTTCTATTAAGGTATCAAGAATTTGAGCTTCTGAGCTGCTGTTTTTCTCCACCACGTGTTCCATGTTAGAAAATAAAAAGACTGGGGAATAATTCCTCTTTTGAATAACAACTTAAGATGAGACAGACTTGGTGTCTTAATATGTGTACTGAAGGTAAAACAGCAATCAGAGAAACCTTGAAACAACTTCCCGGATGAAAAGAGCTATCTACAGCTTAGATGAGGAATGCATTACGCTATGAATGGCCGGTCCTTGTCAGGCATGTTAGGAGATTACCTCTTCTCATGTTCCACATTCAGTTAATTTTTCACCTGGCATCCATTTGAGATTTAGCTCTCACTGGTTACATATCTAGCAACCCTGGCCATCGATAGTACTCGCATTTGGACCACATTCTACAAAGCAAATAAAAGAGATTAATGCTTTCGATGGACTGCCAGCTCAGGGAACGAGACACTCCCAGATTTAGGAAGGGATGGGAGGGAAAATTGTGCATAAGAAATCTAGGAGAAGTCCAGACAAAAATGGTGCTGAAAAGATTCCTGCAAAAGACAGTGTCCAGTACTCCAAGACTCCCCTCAAAAAATGGGGTCTCCCCAGCAGCAGCATGACAATCCACAATGGACACTCATTCCTAAATCCGTGGAGACTGCAAGATACCACTCTGCACATGTCCTTCCTGTGGGGAGAAGGAATCAGAATTTCCCACTCACAGCCTGTTATCAGTGCCCCCCATCCCTCCATCATCTCCTCCTCCTCAATTCTCTCTGTCCAGATTAGCAAAGCAAGATGCCTCAGTTTGCATGTCTCAAGTAACGACAAAAATTTTAAGCAACTTCAAGGGCATTTTTGCCAAAGGAATGAATGCGAAAATAAAGATATTTAATGTAATTAACATGGCCTCAAGCCAGTGCAAGTATTAGAAGAGAGCTGCAAACCCACAAAACCACAAAGTGTGGATGTCTGGGTTTTCCATCCCCTTTGCAATGGCTCCCTCCTCCCTGGGACAAAGCAACCTGAGGCAACCAGGAGGAAACTTTTGACCACAGTAGGAAGTATGCCATAATTTCTCAGGTGAGATCCATCAAAAACATTTACAGCAGTGTTAATGGACATATCTAGTAGGTATGTATAGAGGTATGTGCCTGGTAGAGAAATGCACAGTCTTTTCCTCCAAATGTTGAACTATATCCTCCTGCCACAAGGTAGAACGCAGCTCTTTCCTCATGTGTGAGTTTTGTGATGATGCAAATTAGTTGTGTGATTATTTTCTAAGATCGATGCCTTCACACTGGTGAAAAGTCCTTGAGAGGCAAGTTGTTATTAATCCATACACACATTTAAGCCATTTTGGCTTGTCTACACAGTAAAGCTTTTGAGATAAAAATGGCTTCTCCAGTAGCATCACTGATTTAATATTAGGACTAAATTTACTTGGACATTAGCTATTAAAGACTCAGAGACAATTAAAACCATTAATTTTCAAATATGCTAAATAGCATTTTGTTTAGGTTTGTTTGTTTATTACTGGGTAGGTTTGTTTTTAGTTTTGATTTGCAATAAATGCCCAAAAATGTTATTTGGTGCTGCATCAGGCAATTCAAAGAAGAGATGAAAACAACAAACCCTCTTACCTGTTTAACAGGCATTTTTTATTCTCACTTCAGTTGTAGGATATGGTAGGTCCCCAGAGGGTTTAGCTCATTACCTGAAATAACTCACTAGCTAACCTGTAGTGCAGGTGTATGTCCATCCTGTTCCTCATGTATGAGAGACCTGCAAAGTTGGAGGCATGTGGAGACAGCTTGATCCTTCTGTCCTGAGATGTTTATTCATGCTTTGCACAGAAATACTTGATTTGCTTTACTATGTAAGCAACACACTTGGATTAGCACCTGAAGTATACTGACTCTAACCACCATGACATCATGATTCTACAGTTCTAATTCTAATAGATCAAGAAAAATGGGATTTGCATAGCAAATGATTTTAGACTTGCATTTTCTGTGTATTTTGGGTCAGAAATTCTGTACCTCGCTTGGATTTGGTCTAGAACTACCACCACACTGGGAGAAGCAGATGATATTGAGAAAAAAAAATAGATGGTGAATTGTGTGGGAATTATTATATATATGTCTATTTTAAATTTTTTAATATCATCTTACACTCTCTATAAAACTAAAGGACTCTCTTGCTTGCTTACTCCAGATTTTCTCTGTGCAAGCCTAGTACTTAGTACTAAGTACTTAGTACTTAGCTGGGAGCAGCTTATTACAGTATTCATGGAACTGTAATGAAAAAGCAACCATAACAAAATTATTTCCTGTGGATGGCTGCAATTCAGGGAACGATCCTTTGCGGCATCAGTGATGTAGCTTAAAACTTGATAGAATCATACAATCAGAGAATATCCCAAGTTGGAAGGGACCCACAAGGATCACAAGTCCAATTCCTGGCTCCATGTAGGACCACTCAAACTCAAAGCAAAAACACCTGTTTGTCCATTCTCACATGTCCCACATATTATCAGCTTACTATCAGGAATCTACAAAGTCTCAACATTAAAATTTAAATATAACTCGAAGTAATCTCTTCAGAAGTCCACAGTAAGTGCTGACCATGTGCGTTGCTCCGAGTTGGACTAAGTGATATTATAGGTCCCTTCCAACTTGGGATGTTATATGATTCTATGATTTTATGAAATATAAACGGTTACATCATCCTTCATTTTACCACAGGGATGTCTTCAGCAAAAGATGTTGTGCAAGATCTGAGAGCCAAGAGAAATCTGAATTTCAAACTTCTCTCAGACTGTTTAGTTTTGATTAGGTACTCATCTCTGAAAACACTGCCTACAGGAAGCAAAATGAAATATAATTTTCTGAGCACAGAGACCTAGCATGGCTTATCCATCTTGCTTTTAATAGTTAATAATGGATGAAAAAGAAATAGATGCATTCAGGATGGCACAGTGGGTCAAGTAATGAAGCTGAGTTAATCCAGATGGAAGAGAAATCTTTATTCTAAGTGCAGAAGCAGGGCAGTCTTTGGTCTTTGTCCTCAGGCACACTCGGCATAAGATATTCTGCATATTTCAACACAGAAATTACTCCAGAAAGTATTCTTTTGAGAAATGGTGGATAAAAATCTGAGCAGACAGAAAAAATATGGTGTAAGGAATACCGAACAAAGGGCAAGTAAGGTGGTCCTCTTTATGCTTTGTTGTATCTCAAGGTCAATAAATTTTCAATTAAGTTACAAACAAAGTGCCAGAAGTACCTCTTATAAAGCAATCTGTAAATAAGCAATGCATCTCATTTCCACAAGATATTACTATGAAAAAAATCTGCTGGAAGGAATGAAGTATTATGTGCTTAATATTAAATTAGCTTTTATACTAGGTTAAAAAAAATGCAGATGACATAAATTATGAAGCTTTGGGGCAGAAGATTTGATATGCCTATGGTCAGGCACATACTTCTGCTGCTGGGTTCCTAATGCCTGTGCTGGAGCACACATCACTGTTGACTATCAGAAGCAAAGACGCCACACTAAATGGGTGAGCTGGTCTGAAATGGGCTATTAGACATCTGCTTTTACGGGAGAGACAGCAGTCAAGCTTATTTCTAGGAGGATCTTTGGCACCACTTGGCAGAGATGCCAAAATTAGGTCCACTTATGTATTTAGTAAGTGCAAATTAACAAGACTTTCTTACTAGTTGTAATAAGCATTACACCCTGTCATCCAGTCAGACTCTGCAAAAACCTTTTCATGAAGGTGCACATTAGCTTTAGAAACTTCCTCTCATCATTTTGCTTATATCAAGACATTGTGACGTGGGTATTAATTTCATTTATGTTCAGCTGCTCGGTGGTTATAATCCTTTGACACATCTACATATTACAAAATTAAAAACAGTACAAAAAAGTTTGTAAGACAGAACTGAAAAAAAAAATCTAAGTTCAATATGATCATTTTTTCAGTGTTGTTATTTGTAGTTACAAAACTGTCATACAAACCAAAGGTTCAAGTGGTTTGTTGATGAAACATCTATTCAACTAAGGCTGCCAAAGAGTTTATGTAGATCTTTCCATATTACAGCACTGAACCCTTACCTTCTAAGATTTCACATCTTTTGATTTCCATCTTCATAACCCTGGATAATTAAATGAATAAATGCAGAACGACTTTCATCTCATGTCCTTCAGCTCAACATAAGTCAGACAACCTTACAGGGCAAAATATAGAAGCTACAAATAATACACACCTTCAACATTGTGTGTCAGTGAATCCTGGCAAAAACTCACGATGTGAAGAAGCGCACTGAGATGTCATGTCCAACAGCTTGACTAGTGTGCCAATGGCAAAAAAAAAAAAAAAAAAATGCAGAGAGCAGATCTCAGGTCCTCTATGCCTGTTAATACACATCCATTTTTCCACGTACAAGTAAAATAAATAAATGGGAAATTTTCTAGCAAGCTTTTCTTCATGTTACTTTCCCCTAATTCTACCCTACGTCTTCTTAAACTTGCTGTATTATGCCCAAGGTTCAGGTGAGGAGTGTCTGTTGCAGTTAGTCAGGAAAGAGGTGGAATGTGCTGGGTGCTGCCTGGGTGAAGGTATGTACTCTTTTTTTGTTTCTTTTGTTTGTTTTTTTTATTTTTGTCTTCTCCAGTGTCTCAACATGAATGAAAGGGTTGTGGCTTGGTGTATCATCAAAGTGAGGCTGATTGAGTCAACTCCCTCCATTCCCTGTCAACTTGCCAGGAGGAGATGCTGCTTTTTGAGAATCTGGACTATGCCAAGCTCATTTCAGCAGGGTTACTGGAGAAGGCCCAAACCAATTTCGGCTCAGCACATGGCTGAGCTGACAGGCTGTTTCATGCCACATTCATCAGGGTTTGGTGTTTCCAAGGATGGAGATTTCCTATCCTGCCTGGGGCTGACCACAGGGATGCCAGCTACAAAAGCAATCCAGGTTTATGCCCACCACTAATAGGTTTTTCTTACTGCCAGCAGGTCCTGGGATTAGCAGATGTAAGTGGTTCCTCTGTTCTCACAGGAATATGGCCTGGTGGGAGCCTAGAAGTGGATGCAGCATCTACCAGGCAATTTGAAGAGTAGCTAAATAAGACGTCCTCACTGAACTCTGTAGATGGGGAGATAGGCTGCCAGGTGCCCAGTGTGATCCTTCCTCCCCTGACTTTGGCTTTAGGTTCTGCATATCAAGAAAAATCACAAGCCAGTTGAGGATGCACCACAATAAAACCACAAGCAGAGTCAGAAATTTAGAAAATATGACATAGTGAGAAGAACTGGGACACCCTAGCCTGGAGAAAAGACACAGGAAAAATGTCTAAAACTTTCCAAACCTCCAGTACTGCGACAAAACAGAGGACAGCAACTGGGTTTCTCTGTCAGCAGTGAATAGGGCGAGAAACAGTGATTTAAAGAGCAGGGAGGTTCAGGTTAAGCACTAGGAAAAGCTTTCCTGCAGCAAGGCGTGCTGTGAGATCTTCTTGAGAGCAGGTCAGTCAGGACTGACGTGCTTTGCTGGTCCTGCCAGCAGTGAGGGAACACCTGACCCACCAGTCCCCCAACGCCTAGGCAGTCTCCTGTTTCACCACGAGAGACATCCCTGCTGCAGGAATAGATTGGGCCTATTATTCTTCATTCAGGAGCTGTAGTGATGCATTACCAAAAGCACATGGAAGGACCCAGCAACTGCTCAATGCACTGACAACTGCCAGGGCATTCACAGTGTGCTAGCACCACGGCTCATCCTCAGCTCATCTGCCTCCCATCTGCTGGCTACTGCAGCTGCACTGGTGCTGTCAAGTAAAGACTCGCCCCCAAAATATTTTTCTGCCTAGTCTAGTAGTATGGCAATCAATGAGATACAAATGACTTTGCTGAATCTGCTCCTTTTGTTTAAAACAAGAAATGAATTTTTTAGTATTTGGTGAAAGAAATTGTTCAACCTCATTTTCATTTTTATTGGGAACAGCCCTGAATTAATTTTATCAGATTAGAGAGTAACCTATTTAAGCTGTTGGAGGAGGTACTTTACAATGGCATATGGTTTTTTTTTTAGATTACTACCTCTCTAATATTATATTTGCCAAACATTGTGTGCTAACTATTAAAGCGAGTCAGGAGAAAGATTAACAGTTTTGACCTCATGACTTCTGTGTTTCGTTATCACTTTATAAAGCAAAGAGAATGGAAGAAAGCATCAGAGAAAACTATTTTGCCTGCACATTTTACAGAAGATACCATGAAATACGACATCTCAGAACTCAAAACTGTTTTTAAATCATCTACCAAGTGCGTATCAAAACTTTCACTTTTTACTATCTGCAATTCTATTGGCATTTTACTTCCTATACACACAATATTCTCTTAAGAAACAAAACAAAAACAGGAAAAAACAACAGTGAACACCCCAAAACCTATCAATGAACAATCTAGATAAAGGCCAATGAGGCACAGCAAAGGAGAAGGGAAACATTCTATCACAGCAGGACAGACACAGTGAATGACTGCAGGTATACTTTAGAAATCGGGACAAAGAATTTTCCTCCACATTTGGAAAACAAAAACAAGACAAACAAAACCAAAACAATAGCAACAGAAAGACAACACTGGTTCAGATCAGTACATCAGGGCAAACAAATGTGGACGTTGCTGTTAGCCAGGAGCGTAAGCTCTCTCCTAAGCATATGCCTGGCTAAATGAATATGTGAAAATTTACCTGCACGGAAAAATAATGCATAACGACTTTCCCTTGCATCCTATCTTCTGTACGTAAACCACATAAATGAGCAGATTACGGGCAGACATTATGAGATTCTAACTGTGAAATGTGAGTATTAAAATGATAATTATGAAGAAGATATTTTGAATCAGTATCATTATTTTGTATTCTTATTTTGGGGAGTGAATGGGGAATTTGTTCCATGTCCTGAGAGATCTCGGGAAAAATCCTAGGCTTCTTCTCTGATTCCCAGCCCAGCAGTAGCTATGGAGTATATTTGGCTGACCAATGCCTGCCTTTCACCATTAATCTTGATGCAAGCTCCTCAGGGAACATCCAGACTTCCTCAAAGGAAAAGTGGAATTATTGTTATTCACAGACTTCAAAAGGAATAAAGAAAGGAATGTTACAGAATGTTAGTGCTCTGAGAATAACTCTTTTCTCTCCAGACAAGAAAGCTGCCTGACACCTGCTGGTTTACTTTTTTGCCTCAAGGCAAAACAGCAAAATAGACATTTACTAGCAAATCGACAGCAAATGTTCAAACACGTGTACAGTAATAATATAGATATTCAGGATATATATATATTCACATAATGATATGAAGTGCTTTAGAGCAATTTGTAAGGAGAGTGTATCAACTCATAGCTATTATACCTAAAATCCAATAATGCCACCAGCCAGAAAATAGTCACTAAACAATCAAAGTGAGAAACCACCTCTATGGGGCCACTTTCTTCTGCAGCAGAATTTATATGAGTTCTTGCACCTCTTTCAGGGCCTCTGCAGTTGCAGCCAAAGGTACACAGCACATGCTTGGCTCTCCAGGATGCCCCATCCCACCCTGGCTGCAGCTCTCCCTGTTTCAGGGTCTTCTAAATTCATCTTGATCTCTCTTATCCCCTGCAATATCAAATTATAATGTATTTACGATGAGATAAGCAGCTTTTTAAAATTGTGAGGATTCTTTTAACTCCAGTTATCTTGGTATTAGAGACTGACATTTGTGCAAACATGGCTCAGACCTACTATGCCAACAGAAAATAAAGGTACTAGCAACCTTCTTGACCTAGCAGTGCAGTGAATTTTGATGACACAAGAAAGTAAAATGGAAATATGCCAACAAACACAAAACTGGGTACAATATGTAGATAAAATGTTTAAACTTGCCTTCTCTCAAAAAAAAAAAAAATAAAAAATTATGCTGTTGGTTAGCAGCAATATTCTGGATATGATCACAAAATTTTACACTTCCAGTCATGTCATGCAGTCTTGAAAGCAATTTAGGATAATGTAAATAGGTGTGCTGCAGTGTCTAGCACAACAGTAGAATCATAGAACTGTTTGCATTGGGAGGGACTCTTGAAGGTCATCTAATTCAATTCCCCTGCAGTGAACAGGGTTGCCTACATCTCAGTCAGGTTGCTCAGAGCCCTGATCAGCCTGGCCTTGAGCATCCCCAGGGATGGGGCACTACCACCTCTCTGGGCAGTCGGTTCCTGAGCCTCAGCAGAGCGTGTGACATAATAGTGTGTGACATTCATTGCCATTTTTATTACAGCAGCCCGTGAGCACAGAATTTCACCCTGATCATCCCAGAGAAGACAATGTCATTAAAGCCATGCCCCAAAAAATTTAAATACAAAAATCTCACATGTCAATACAAGCATTGTTTCTACAACAAGTTTAATAAATGTATTTGCCATCAGCAATATTCCAAAATATTTATCTTCTATTTTGAGTGGTTTCATTAATGTATACCAGCAAACAAATCACAAAAATCATTTTATATCTGAGCTTTCATAAAATTCTTGCCTTCTGGAGAATCATAAGGGTTTACATTATATTTTTACATGCTCCTTGAGTACTCGTTATGGAAAATAGTAAGGAATAAATGTTTTGTGGGCCACTGTGTAGACTAACACAATTTTAAATACGCTCCGGAGGTCATGGCTTGGGTCAGCTGACCTCTAATGGCATTAGAAGCATAACCACATCTCATGTAAGCACCAAAATGGATTCCAGATTAGCTGGCTTGGGCTCAAGTGTAGAACATAGAGATGGGATGCCCAGGAGAAACCCCAGAGAACTCCATCCTGTGGTGGATGGAGTACACCTCCACAGCTCTGATCTTGGCTGACATCAAGACTGATCAACCAGTGCTTCTTGACAAATGTAATCGAAATCTTTCCATATATGGTAGTATTCTTTTTGAATAAATTCTACTTCAAATCTTTAAAAAAAAAAAAAAGTTCCTGAAGTTGCAGTTTGAGAATAGCAAAAAAACCTTTGCCAGTACATGGTTTGTGCAGGAAAAGTTTGTACAGAAACTGGATCAGGAAAGACAAGGAGCAGATGGAATTAAATTTGGTGAGGGATGTTAAAAATAACAATTAAGGATTCTACAGCTTCATTGGTCAGGTAAGGAGAGTGTACACCCTCTGATAAACGAGAATTGAGCTGACTTCAACAGGAGAATGCTGAGGTACTTAATGAGTTCTTTACCTCATTCTTCACTGGTAGTCAGTCTTCCCATGTCCCTGATCCTCCAGCCTGGATTTGAGGGGGCAAAGTTCCTCCCACTATAAGAACAGAGCAAGTCTTAGACACCCCCATTAGTCTGAATGTGAACAGACCTTTGCGACTGGATGATATGTGTGCCAGGGTGCTGAAGGAACTGGCAGATGTGACTGACAAAGGAACTGGACAAAGGAAAGGCAACTGATGTTGTGTACCTGGACTTGAGCAAGGACTTTGACTTTGTTGTATACCACATCCTTATCACTAAACTGGATAAATAAGTACTTGAAGTCTGTATTGGACTATTCAGTAGATAAAGGCATGCAGGCAGAGTGCTAATGTCAAAGACTCTTATGTCCAGGAGGAGGCTGTTGAAAAGTGGTGGCCCCAAGGTTCCCTCTCGGGTGTGGTGCTCTTCAACATCTTTAACAATGACAGTGAGATTGAGTGTGTCCTCAGCAAGTCTGCTGATGACACTGAGCTGAGCGCTGCAGCTAATAAATAGAAGGGAGGAATGTCATCTAGAGGGATGTGGATAGACTTGAGAAGTGGACCCATGAAAGTCATGACCCATGACCCATGAAGTCAATGAGGTTCAACAATGTCAAGTGAAAGGTGATGCACCTGGGTCATGGCCAAACCAGACTGGGAAAAGAACTCTTGAGATCAGCCCTGCCAAGGGCTGATCTTGGGCATTCTGGTGAGTGAAAAGCTGCACATGAGCCAGCAGCATGCAACTTCAGTCCAAAAGGCCAACAGTATCCTGGACTGCATCAACAGTGGGGTGGTCAACAGGTCAAGGGTGGAGATCATTCCCCTCAGTTCTATCCTAGTGAGGCCTCTGGAGTACTGTGTTCAGCCTGGGTCCCCCAGCAAAAGAAAGATGTGGAGCTACTGAAGGAGGTCCAGAAGAGTCCATGAAGATGCTCAGAGGGCCGGAGCATCTTTCCTGTGAGGAAAGACGGAAGGAGATGGGGTTTGTTCAGCCTGTACAAGGCTCCAGAGAGACCTCACTGCAGCCTTTCAGAAATTTAGGGGTGCTTATTAGCCTGAAAGGGACCGATTTTTCACACAGTCTGACAGTGATAGGACAAGAAAAGATGGCTTTAAACTAAAAAGGAGAGATTTAGATTTAGATTTAGATTTAGATTTAGATTTAGATTTAGATTTAGATTTAGATTTAGATTTAGATTAGGAATAAAGTCTTTATTTGGAGGATGGTGATGCACTGGCACTGGCTGTCCAGAGAAATTGCCCCATTCCTGGAGGCACTCAAGGCCAGGTTGGATGGGACTCTGAGCAGACTGAGGTGGTAGGTGACAGCCCTGCCCACAGCACAGGGTTTGGAACTGGGTGGGCTTTAATGTCCCATTCAGTCCCTGCTGTTCTATGATCCTATTATTCTGTAATTACAGCATAATTGTTTTCAAACAATATTTCCTCTGATGTTTGCTCGTTATCTTGTCAATTACTTTCAGCCTGAAACTCTTTAACAAACTCTTCAGGTGGCTAAATCACACTATTAAATTACGCATACTGATGTATAAAAACTGAAGACAGATGCCCATTTAATGGAGGAGTAAGCTAGACATTTCAAACCAGGCTGTTTTTTTTTCTTAGAAAACACCTCTGGCATGTACAAAAATGGTTTTTCCACAAGTTCAGAGTGACACTTACTCAGTGATGCTTTCCTGATTACTTTAGTTCTTGTAACATTGTCCATTATATGTCAATGACCATGTAGTTGTTTTGTTAGACTTCAATGCCTTTTAACAGTGCTTTATGTGGAAAACATGAACCATTGATTTGTAGGGCTCTGTCTTCCAGACAACCATCAGATGTAGATGAAGAGGTCTGCTCTCCAGGTCCCCCTCTAGCCGTGTGCATTTTTTACTTCAGGACTTACTACTAGGTCGCATAATAATGGACTCATATGTGAAAAAGCAAGAAGCTGTTCTTTTAAAGAGAGACTCTAAACCCTGGAAATATCAAGCCCAGCCAGGGGTAAAGTAACACCTGAACAATTGTAATAGAAAAGTATTTTCTTCGACAGAAGTTGCAGAGAAACATTCACAGTGAGCACATGGATCAGTGATTGTCTGCTGAACCATGTCTTGGAGGTAATAGGTTTGGAGCTTTGCGTTATCTGTACCCTGGAACACAGGAACTTCTGTAGTAACATGAAGAAGAACTTATTCACCATCGGTGTGATGGAGCACTGGAAAAGGCTGCCCAGAGTGATTGCGGACTCTTCTTCTCTGATGACATTCAAAGCCCATCTGGATGCCTGCCTCTGTGACCCGTTGTAGGGAACCTGTTTTATCAGAGGATTGGACTTGATGTTTTACAGAGGTGCCTTCCAACCCCAACAGCAGTGATCCCCAGGTAAAACCTTTTAAAACTGCTTGCCTAGGGAAAAGGATTTTTTAGCATCCACAAAGTAAGCTGGTGATAGTTATCCCCTCTAAACAATAATCATTTTGAGAAACAAGAAAAAATGCTGTAAGTGGATAAACTGAAGGCCCTTTTCTTCTTTCTGTCTCCCCACATCCTGTTTTCCCTAAAAGAGCCAGCATTGGCAGATTCAGAAGATAAACTTTCTTCAGGCAACAACCTCTTCTGAGAATGGGCTGTATGTGGCAATACAGGCCAAGAAAGTGATTAGATCTGGAGAATAAAGAAGTCACCAGAAAAACTGTACTAATTTTAAGTAGCATATTATCAAAGCCTCAGTAAGAGTCCGCAGAAAGAGTAATGCCATGAATTCAGCTGGGTCATTTCCAGAAGAAAAAGAAGTAGGAGTTCTCAGTGCACCCAGTGTAACAGCAAATAAATAGAATAAACAGCAGAAAAATTTGCTTGACACAGACAGACATTATGGAAGAATTCAAGTCAATAACATCTCAGAGGTGGATGTTGGTAAAACAGGCTGTTGGCAGAGTAAGTTTCCACTGTGCACACACACTTAACAATAACCTATTGTCTTCTGTCATACACGTTTCAGCATGACACCAGATGTGTTGTTTTCTGAAAACAAGTTTGCACTTGCTACTATGCAACTGCAGTTTTGCCGCTGAGATCAATCTCTCTTGGAATGCCCATTTCAAAAAAGAAAATGGTATCTGCAGTGTAATGTAAAATCTGAGTCTATGTTTTTCGTAACAGGAGATAAAAAAAAATGTGTCTGCTCTCTAATGCTACAAAATAAAGGTCACTGTTTCAAAGAAAATTACCAACCATGGAGTCATACACCCTCACCAGCAGTGTGAGGCAGTTCTCAACCATAAATGTGCTCAGGTGGAGCTTGCCTACATACTTCATGCCACTATGAGCTAAAGCATGATTTTGAAAAATAAAATCCAAACTAAAATCAGATATTTGACAGCAAAGCTCACTTGAGCACCCGCATTATTTGCACACATTGATCTCTGCAATTTCCTGTGTCGCTTTTCCAGCACCCTTTTTCCTCTCCATTGTAATCACTGTGTTTTCCCCAAAAAGGAGGAAAGATGAGGAGTTAAGACAATGTTTCAAAAGCTGTTTTAAAAGGTTTTGCATTCGTTTCCTTTTGTGTCTGAGATGACCAGGGAAGATGGCTGTACAGAGTCAGAATAGTCAACCACACTGAGAGAACTGAGATGTCCCACGGAAGCCAATTGCATGACTGTATCTTGCATGGTATTAAACAGTGGATGTAGAATTAGTGCTTGCTGTATTTTATTTACTGGTTTGTTCTGTCCCCATTACCAAGTGTAGTCTCATCAGAATGTGAGACTGAATCAACTTCTCCATCCTGAGGAGTGCTGAATCTTAAGCAATTAGTGTGAAATTTTGCTCATGTAAGGTGCTAAAAGCTTCTGTTGTTTTCCATCTGCTTTCCAGTTCGTCTAGTCATCTTTCTGTGCGTCTTGGAGAAACACTTGAAGAAGTTCTGCTAAAAAGTGGTGTGACAGACATGCATGACAACATTGACAAATCTGCTCTAATTTTGTTAGTGTAGAAAAGAGTAACAATGAAAGTAGCACAGAAATATCTGCTGTGTGTGTCCCAAACAAATATGTTTCTTGTTGCTCATTTTGGATGTCACTGCTCCCTCATATCTGGTGGGAAATGAGAGGATACCATGTTGCACTGTCGTCATCATTCAAACACAGCTTCAGACAGTACTGTAGTTAAGAGTGCTTCCTATGAAACTTACCAAAGCCCTTCCATTAAAATTCTATGTTAATTTTGGAAAGCGTTCTGCAGGCCTAAGCTAAGCCATCTTTGCATCTGCTGTAGCCTTCTCAATGTTGGAAACCTAGAATGTGTCATTCAGTAGATGTAAAGACAGAGCTTTCCACTCAATAAGAAGTGGAAAGAGAACTTCATTTGTCCAAAACATTGGCAGAGAAAGCAGTTATTTTTACTTTGGCATGTTTAGTTTGAGTACCTAGCTAAGTGAGGAATAATAGTTTGTCAATGACACTGTGGGCAAAGTCATTTCTGTCTTGTCTGCTTTAGTATCTTGTATCAACTTGAATATTTATGTCAACTTATACGTGTACCATATGAACACATATATCTAAACCACTGACACTTAGTAACTTTTTATTTCATTTTGAATCCTGCTAAGATGTAAGGAACGAAAACTGACTTAGCTTACCTTTAAGCCACATATATATATTATCTATCACAATACAGTACTTCTTTCAGCAAAGACAAAAAGACAGATATTCCAGAGAACCTGCCTCTCCCACTAGCTCAAAGGAGTCCTGGCTCTCCTGGCACATTCATGATGGACAGAAGAGATCAAGGCAAGAACACAGAGTCAGGCACTTTACAGCCACAGATAAGCAAATTTGAGGTTTCCACCAGCTTTCGCACAAAAGCAGATTATGCACACAAGCATTGAGGCAAACTAACAGACTATCCCAGGACAGTGCAAAGAGGACTGACCACCAGAAACTAACTCTAACCCTAACCCTAACCCTAAGCCTAAGCATAACCCTAACCCTAACCCTAACCCTAAGCCTAACCCTAACCCTAACCCTAAGCCTAAGCCTAACCCTAACCCTAACCCTAACCCTAACCTAATCAAAACACATCCCAACCTTACAGGGTGAGCTCAGGACCAGCTGCTCACTGAGATTCATGTGGAAATGTCCATGTTTCACTGTGGCAAACAAGCAGGTGAATCCATTTTCACTTAATAAATAGATAAGAAAGAAAGAAAGAAAGAAAGAAAGAAAGAAAGAAAGAAAGAAAGAAAGAAAGAAAGAAAGAAAGAAAGAAAGAAAGAAAGAAAGAAAGAAAGAAAGAAAGAAAGAAAGAAAGAAAGAAAGAAAGAAAGAAAGAAAGAAAGAAAGAAAGAAAGAAAGAAAGAAAGAAAGAAAGAAAGAAAGAAAGAAAGAAAGAACAAGGAGGTTTATAATTGGATGTATGTGGAGAAGAAGACCTCCCACATTTTGCAGCTTACTAAAGAGCCAGGTTTCACTGTGAGTCAAGGCTGTGATGCAAGAAAGCAGAATAATGAGGAGAGCAGAACTAACACTTGAGTTTTTGTTACCTGTCATCTCTGCCAGATGTAAATACAGTCATGCAAGTCCTTTTCTCTTTGCTTTTCTATTATCTTGGAAGAATTGCAGTCACAAATGAACGGATATAGTGGAATTACTCATTATATATTTTTAAAAACTTTAAATTCTTCAGAAAAGTGCAGCGATTTCACCTCCCACATTCCCTGCTCATTGGACTTCATGAAATAATTTGTACAAATATTTTTCTATTTCTGAGTTACTTACAATGCGTGAGAACTTTATTTCTTCAGTATCAACTTTTCAATACAGTTTACTACTCATTCTTACTTAATCACTGGCAAAATTAAGAAATGAAAATAGCATATTGCTGTTTTCCCATCTGTCTTACTTGGTGAGATATTCACTATTATCTGAGAAATGCTAATGTATTTCCTAAAATATATACGTTTGTCACCACTGAGATGAAAAATAATCATCTTTCCCTTGTCTTTGTGTCAACCTTTAAAGCACTCACCCCTGTCAACTTAAGTATCACACAGAAATTGAAAAAAAAGGAGAAAAAAGCAGGAAATCACACAACAAAAATTTTGTACTGTAATCAAAGAATCACAGAATTTTAGAATGATTAGTACTGGAAGGGACATTAAATCCCTCCCAGTCCCAACCCCATGGCAGGGCTATCCCCCCAGCTGGGGCTGCCCAGGGCCCCATCCAACCTGGTCTTGAGCATCTCCAGGGATAGGGCACCCATAGGTGCTCTGGGCAGCTGTGCCAGGGCCTCGTCGCCCTCTGAGAACAGAACTTCTTCCTAACATCCAACCTGAATCTCCTTTCTTTTAGTTTAAAATGAATCTCCCTTGTCCAATCAATATCAGACTGTGTATAAAAGTCTGTTCCTCTCCTGCTTATAAGCTCCCTTCAGGTACTGGAAGGCCGCAATGAGATCTCCTTAGGGTCTTCTCCAGTCCAGGCTGTACAAGCTCATCTCCTTTCTTTATTGAAGAGGTCTTCCAGCCCTCTGAGTACCTTCATGATCTCCTCTGTAGAGTTGAGTTTAATACTTTTTTTGCACTGGATCTGCATGCATTGCATTTCAAGTGTAGTCCAGAGTCTGAGTTTGAATGCACTGAATGCATTTTGCTTCAAGCATGCTTACTTTATCGGAGATAGGTTGAAAATGTGACCACTGTTTATTTTACAGACTTCTGCAAATCTGTAAAAAAATTAATTTTACTCTCCCCTTGCTATTTTCTTTGTCTTTCAGTGAAGTGTAGGTGATCCTTGCCCGTAGGAAAGGAGCAGCAACGCTCCTATCAGCATGTCTAACCCAGTGACCAAGAGTGATAGCAGCTGCTGTCTGCAAGCTGACACCAGCAGTTCTCTTTTCAGTTGTGTAACCCAGCAAGGTGTGTCGCAGAAGAGAAGATAACTTGTACTTGCCTGGTTGTCTTCACCAGGTTTTTACTCTTGCTTTTTGAAGTGGCCAGAAATCTTAGCTAGTTTTCCACAAGCCTTTCCTTTTCCTCTTTTGAACGGTTTGCTGTTGAACAAAAAAACAGCTGTCATAGCAACTGAGCAATTTCATTCACTTGACCTAATTAAAATTTAAAGTGTCTTGTTAAAATACATCTTGATGGTTCTGTGAATATAGTAAAAAACCAAAACCAAAACAAAAAAACATCATACATATATGAGCAAGGGTACATTTTCAATACATAGAAATACATGTCTTAGAGAAAATAAAGGAAGATAGAAGCACGGAGTTAGACAAAGACAATTAGGGTAATTGTGAAGCTGATGAATGGGCTTTGACCTCTTCAAAGCACAAGTGCTAGATGATGGTACACGTCTCTCCTTGCTTCCTAATTGGCCAGCGGAGATAATAAGGATCTTGCTAGTATGTCTTCTATGTTTTCACTGTTGTGGCAGCCCTTTTTGTGATGGAGAGGCCCCCTTTATTTCTGAGCCTTCTCTTCTGAGTACTGGTGAATCATTAGCACCATCTTTCCAGAGGGCAGGTGAAAAATAGAAATAATGTACTAAGCAGTTCCTCAAAGCTTTAGCACCAAGTTTTTCATGCTTTTTCAGACTTCAGATCACTAACAGTCTTCTGCTGGTAACATGGATCCTTGCATATCAACATCAACCTATGAACAACAGCCTTTCATAGTTAGATGTGTTTCATAAATCCATTAAAAGTAGTCCACCAGTTCCAAGAATCTGATGACTAGACACTGAACAGTCCTGCTTTACAGAAAAAGGATTACCCTTGCACTTCATCGTTCGTTACAGTTCACGGATCTGGAATATAACAAGCACCAGCTCAGAGTAAGAACAATGAGCTGTTTTCTGAACGGGTTTTCTCTTGTGTTAACCAGTGAGGTGATTAATCAAGAACTGTGCCCATTTTTTTGGTTTCAGAGTGGGGTGGATGCACATTGGACTTCTTCAGTTTCAGTTCTGTATATGTAATCCCATTCAGTTCCCTGCAGCTCTCCATATCACAGTTGCAAGAGACAGAATGCATTTTATGCTCGTGAGAATGATCGTGAAATCTCACAATTAAGAACAACAAAGGCAATAAAAGGCAACGCCAGAGAATCACAAAAAGAATAGTAGAACAGCCGTACTTCTTGAGTTCTTTATTATCATCTGAACTCAGTTGAAGAGAAAAAAATAATGTCCTTTCAGAAAAAAAGTTAGGTTCTATTTTTCCAAGTATTTTCAAATTCTTGTATGGTGTTTACTGAGTCTATGTCAATGAGGTAAATGATCAAAAATCATCACAGCTTTCTGATTCCTCATTTTCCCTGCTCTCTTGCACTATTGAAATATTGGATTCACTTGTATAAGAGAGTATGGTTTGTCCTACAGCAAAGGACTCTCCACTTCTATCAGTGTGTCTCAGTTACATTACATTAATGGAAGTTCACATTCAACCAACAATAAATAGAAAGAAGCTGAGAAGGAAACACAGAGAACATGAATTAGGATCAAAGCAACTTTAATTAATATTCTTTTAAATGTTGTTGTCACGTAACAAAATTATCTTAGAAAAGAAGTATGTGCAGATTAATAAGGAAACATTATTACCGTTCCAGTCCTATGAATTTAGAATGGCAAGAGATGACAGAACAGTGAAAGAATGACAGAACTTCAGGCGATCGAAATTATATTCTTGACCTTTCCATCTATCGTAGGCCAAGGATGTGGTGAAAAAACATGATTTCATCACTATAGTACGATAAATGTTTGTGTCTGAGAATCTTCTCATCCTCATACTCACTATTCCAGCACACACAGATGGTTCAGTTTGAGGCAGACAGGAGGCTGCCATGAACAGAAATTCAGACTCTGCTGTGATATAGCCTTTCAAACGTTTTCACTCAAGTAGCCAAAATGCAAGCCACGGTTATTTAAAAGATAGTTTAGTATCAAATGAAATGATGTAGATGTTAGGGTATGGTTGATCAACGGATTTTCTGCTTTGCTTAACTCCTTTTCCTCTTGTTTACAGTGGTGTAACAAATACTACTGGGTTTAACTACCAGGAAAGATGAATATTTAATCGACATGGAGAACTCACCTAGAGAAACTGCAGGAATGTGCAGCATATACCTTTCTGTTTCCAGTGACTGCAGAAACTGAGGCAGCTTCCAACCTCTCATTGCTCCTGTGATTGAGGGAGGGAACACCACGGATCAGCACTCAGTCTCCAAAAGCTGTTTATGACTCTGAATTCAACATTTCATGAGGCACCTGCCAGCTACACCTGGAGCTTACCTTGTTTTCAGAATGTGAAGCTGGTCTTGAAGGATCTTCTGCATCTCTCTTTAGATACATGCTCCTCCTGTGGAGCGGGATCATAAGCCTGAAGTCCACATTTCCAGCTCTGTTTTGGCTGGTGTGAACAGCTGCCTTAAAAATGTTCTCCCAGAGCCAGTTCCTAACATAGTTTCACAATGAGCAGATAGGCCAAGATGAGAGGAACAAATCATCAGAGCACACAGCCATTTCTGCACTCTAGATGCTGGGAGCACCTCAGTGCCTAACAGGGCTGCTCTGCACTGCTCAGTGGGTGCAGGGGCACTGCTGGGAGAGAGCAGAGCATTTGTATGAGAAGTGGTGTTGGTCGTCCTGAATGCAACTGTGCAGTGGCAATGGACCAGCACTGAGATTCAGGGATCTCAGTTCACACGGACAAGGATTTTCCATTTAAAAGACAAAACCCAGAGTCCCACTGGGGATAATCAGCTGAAATATGTTTTCCTTCTATTTTTTTGCTGGCAAGTCAGCATGTGGCCAGGCTTGCTGTGGTGGCAACTGCTTTCTTCTCCACCCAACCCACCCCACTGGATTGTTTCTCCATGATCTATCTTTTATGACAAGAGAACATCCACTACCTTCATAGCCATTGCTCTTCTGGGAAGGGAAGCCACTCAGCTGTCATCAAAGTGTATTTTATTAATCCTCAAGGAGGTTCCTTGCATTAGCAATGATGACTAATAAGATTTGGATCCTTTACAGTCTTAGAAAATTCACCTTATGAATGAGAATTAAAATTAGATTCTTTGATGTTTCATCTGACTGATGACACTCTCTTTTTTTTTGGTTGTTTATTTTGTGGGTGAAGTGAGACAGGTGCCTCTGTCACAGCATCAGTATTTCTTGATCCAAAGCATAAAGTCAGGTTGCATATCAGCTCCACCTCCAACCTTTTCTTCATCTTCCCTGAAGGGAAGTGCTGAAGAAGGTGAACAAGCAAGTGTTAACAGAATAATTTAGTTTGAGAGATCCGTTCAACTAAATATAGAACAGAAATTTGCACAGATTTATCCCTGAGAGGGAAGAAGTACAAAATAGTCATCAAGAGCTGCTTATACTTCACTTAAACTTGCTAGCAAGGTGATAGGCCCATTCTGGCCTAAGGTTTGCAATAGCAGTATTAGCAAGGAGGACTGTAATACTTCCGAACTTTTTACTGGAGACAAGTTTCCCTCTCCTGCAGGCATTACCTGCTTTTCTCTGTAATCTGAGTGGGTCAGTGCACCCCTGGACTCCCCTAGTGAGGTGTGGAATGGCATTCATTTGCATTAAAATACAGTGTCTGTAGCTCTGATATGAGAATTCCGGTGGAGAAGAAACAGTAGTACATTCAAAACATATACGGGGTGATGGGAAAAGGATGAAGTGATGTCTCCCCGCCAATTCATTCTGAAATGAACAGCAAAAACTTTCTCTGCAGACTGGCTGTAGCACAATACATTATCTCTTTTTATAGCTGGAAATCTGCTGATCTATTTCTTTTTCACAATGAACACTCAGCAGAGGTGCCACCTACTCAGCAGGTTCAGAGGTCCAGATCAGATAAATCTACAAGCTCAGATGCTTATCAATTACTTGTCCAAATTTAGCAACACCATTTAGATTAAAAAAAAGAAAAAAGAACAACTGCAGGAACTCTTATAAGAACAAGTTCTTCACAAATTTCCTGCACTTGCCTGTTTCAGACAAGTCAGGATGCCCATGAAACAAAGCACAGTCTAACAGTTCAATGAGAGGGCCAGCTTTCAATACTATTGTGTTATATACATTTCTTGCAGAGCATTCTTCCTCAGCTGCAGGAAGCATCATGAGCACAGGCTCTCATCTTGCTGGGAGACTTCAACCCCACTGACATCAGCTGGAAAAGTATGATGGGAGCTGTAGGCATTCCAGGAGGCTCCTTGAATGTATTGAAGATTACCTCCTGAGCCAGGTGATCCTAGTGATCCTCCTGGGGGATGCAGTGCTGGACCTATTGCTCACCAACTGATTGGTGACATCAGGATTGGAGAATGCCACTGACATTAATAAGATGCCCTCTAAGTATTCATTTCTCAAGGCTGAACAGACCCATGTCGCTCAGACTTTCCTCATACTGAAGATGATCCAGACCCTTTATCATCTTCGTGGCCCTTTGCTGGACTCTTTCCAGGATATCACTTTTTTTTTTTTTTTTTTTTTGTACCAGCAAACCCAGAACTGGACACAGTACACAAGGTGAGGCCTGACCAGGGCTGAATAGAGGGGGAGGACCACCTCCCTAGACCTGCTGGCCACACTTTTCTTAATGCACCCCAGGATCCCATTGGCCTTTTTGGCCACCAGACCACTCTTCTGGCTCATGGCTAGCCTGTTGTCCACCAGGACACCCAGGTCCTTCTCCACAGAGCTCCTCTCCAGAAGATCATGGCCCAGTTGGAACTGCACTGGGCAAGTGGTGCAAAGAATAAGAAGTGATTCTCTAGATACATCAACCAGAAAAAAAAAAATACAGGAGGGTGTACCTCTCCTAGTAAGCGACACAAGTAAGCTAGTAGCAATGGTTAAGGAGAAGGCAAAGTTATTGGGCACCTCAATGCAGAAGGGACATGGAGGTGCTGGAGCAGGTCCAAAGAAGGGCAATAAGGCTTATGAAGGACTTGGAGAATATGCTCCAAGGGGTTGGTTTCTTCTCACTGGTGACAGTGACAAGACAAGGGGAAATGGCTTTAAGCTGTGCCAGAGGAGGTTCAGGTTGGATACGAGGAAAAGCTTCTCTACAGAAAAGGTTAGGCACTGCAATAGGCTCCTCAGGGGGATGATTGAGACACCATCACTGGATGTGTTTAAAAAACTGTCTGGATGTGGTGTTCAGGGACATGATTTAGCAGAGGGTTGTTAGAGTTAGGGTAGTATGGTTTGGTTGAGGTTGGACTTGATCTTGAAGGTCTTTTCCAACCTGAGCAATTCTATGATTCTATTCTAAATCAGTTTTGCCTGAGTCTACATTAGCTGCCGTTCTTCACACAATGCTCGAGCTGATGATTTGGAATTTGAGAACTGGGGAAGCAATGGACATCCTACTGTAAGTGAAGATCAGGTTCATGACTGCACAAAGAGGGGAGATTTAGATTGGATATGAGGAAATATCTTTTATAGTGAGAGTGGCGAGGTACAGGACCAGGTTGCCAGAGGGGTGGTGGGTACCCCATCCCTGGAGACACTCAATGTCAGGCTGGATGGGGCTCGGAGCACCTGATGGAGCTGTAGATGTCCCTGTTTATTGCAGAGGATTTAGGCTAGAGGGTCTTTAAAGATCCCTTCCATCTCAAACAATTTTATGATTCTATGACATATTTGCTTGCAGTACAAGGACTTGGGCGAAACCTCATCCTGATCTCCAATCTCCCAACATATTAACTAGGGAACATAAAGGAGCAAGGCTGCTGAAGCTGTGAAGCTCAGGCACAAGTCAGACCCAAGGGATGGCTGCATCTGAAGTCAATGACCATGAAGTGGACAGCTCTGAGCTGCCTACACATCTCTGATTCTTTCTATCACTCACTGACTTGTATGATTGTCAGGCGCAGCCTTGGAGGGACTCTGAAAACAGTTTGCAGGTGTTATTCCCAACAAGGTTTGCGAAATTGAGCTGTTCCCTCTAGACACTGAATTTTCAGACAGATAGGGGAAAAAAAAGTGGGGAAAAAAAAAAAAGCAGAAATATTTCCAAGAAGTTTCTAGTGATCAGGTGTATGTTAGTTTGCCAGAAACCTGTATACTGGGATGCCTCTGTTAGGGAGTGCTGTACCAAAAGACAATCCACAAACAGTGTGCCATGTGGTGCAAACCCCCACCTCTGTGCACAGCCCTGCATGGCTGCTCTGACCTTACTGAAAACAAACCAGGCCATCGTAGGCCTGGATGGATAATTTAAACAAGTACTACGCACAGTCAGCTTTTGCATTTCAGCTGACTCATATCTATGCAGACATTGAAGGACTGAAGTGTTTTCTCTTTCACAGGCACCAGTGCTGTGAGCTATGCATGCAGCTTGGTGAACATGGGGATGGGATCACTGGCTCCAAGCACACAGCAGTGTACATTTGCTTCAGCCTCCTTGCAAGTGGAAGCCCAAGGTTCACTATTATTAGACATCTATTCAAGGCTGAGCATATCTTTCTTTCCCATGAGGGAAAGAAACATCTGCAAGCGGGGAATAACCAGTACCAACAGAGTTCACCTGCTAAAAATGGAGACTTCATGTTAAGCATTCTCTGGGCAACATGTGCAGTTGAGGCCAGAGCCGTGCTCCATTGGCTTTTGCCCTGAATAACTGCAACACACAAAGCTGATATCAGGGGAACACTGTGATAGAAGCTGTACTTGCCGTTGTACGTATGCATCCTTGTCTCACACAGCTCACTAATTTCATAAGCAGAAGAATGTGAATTTTTAACAGATACATAACTGAGACACGCAGAGATGAAAAAATTTATACAAGATTGGGGCAGACATCAAGAAATGTGCCCATCTGCTGAGTCCAAATCAGCATTTCAGCTGCTCTTGTCTCTCTTTCCATGAACGATCTGGTCCTGTCTCGAGGTTTTTTTCTTGAGGAAGAGGTTTTTGTGGAACACAACACAGGCTGCTGCGCCTCTGCAAGACTTCTATTGGCCAATCACACCAGGCCACCGAATTCAGAATATGCAGTTATTCTGCTAACAATATACAGTTATTCAGACATAAGAAATTGAGAGAAAACACAGCAGTAGATGCAGAGTGCCTCAGGAGGCCAAGTACATGCCATTTCTGAAACAGAGCCAGAAGCTAATCGAGCTACCTGTTAGATCTGGATGAGTTCTCCTACTCTTCCCAGTGACCTTGGTGAGAGGTAGATAGGGCTTAAAGAGAAGCAAGAAGAGAAATATCTCATATTCAAACTGTGCAAGAAAGAAGGTACTAGTATTTCTCAGCTTACCTCTCTTCCCTGGTGTGATTTCTCAGCTCTAATCTGTTACACAGACAGATAATGAAAGATCCTGTACTGCTTTAAAGCAAACCTGTGATTTCTGTCTAAAAATTCTGCTCATCCCTGTCCCTTGACTCTTGCTGACAAACCAGTCTGTGTTCACTCCAGCATCAGCTTATAGGTGGTTATGGGGACAGCTGTCTCACTGAACAGTTTATGCTACGCCGCCTCTTGCACCAACTTTAGAAGCAGAGATGGAAGACTGAACTTTCGAGGTCACTGTTTTCCCCATCCTGTCAGTTCCTGTGTTCCTCTGCAAATGATTTGTAGGCACATCAAATAAAATTCAGTGTACATAGTTCACCACAAGTGTCCAGCTATACAGACAGTGTGAGCCTGATTACTGCCACCCAAAAGCCTATGCGTATTTCAGCTACCTCATTCAAGCATCATCTGATAAATATGTACTAGCAATGACCAGTGCAGCAGGTGCCTGGAGCTGTACTTAATATAGCCTTGTTAACACTCAGCTCCAGCATCAGCTGCCACCATTAGTTAGTGAAAAGACAAGAAAGAAAACACCGAAAGTCATATGTGGTGATAAAAGGAGACACTGGGCTTGGAGGCAGGGAGGAAATACATAGATATGTGTACATACTGCTAAGGTAGGAAGAGAACAAGCAGATGGAGGACATGTCCTGCAGCTCCTTGTTAGTAACAACAAGGATCTGCAATACTGCCACAGAGTTCTATGAGTACTGAGCCTGAGTAGCCACCTTTCATCACCTGTCTCTGCCTCTTGGTTGTATTCCTGTTTATCACACACAGGACAATGTCCTGCCATACTGTGCAAGATGCCTTCCAGTAAGCACAGAAATTATTTCTTCACATTCTTACTCAGCTTGCCTTTGCAGAGACAGTGCAGACATGCAGAAGAAGGGGAAAGTGGATGTTTCCAAGCTCTTGGGAAACTGTTTCTTCCTGAATGATTTATTTTCACAATATTTCAGCAGGTCACAGAGAGATCCTCTGATAGGAAGGACATGGCTACCAGAGTGATGCCACCCTTTCCCTCAAGCGAAGGACGTATAGATGCTGTATGTGAGCAACAGGATGTCCAGGAGGTGTTATTAAATATATATATACATAAAAAGAACAGGAAAGAGACTACGTTCCAGTGTCGTTTATGTGTCATTATTTCCAATCCACAGGTTACTGCAGACAAACACTAGTCCTTGAAGGCTGCACATATGGCACTTGTGCAGAGGAGTGATGCACTTGTGTCTGAAGGACAAGCAGAATATAAAGCAAAAAATAGGTTTTGAACAACTTTAATTCAGTATACTCCAGCTATTTTGCATTTCATTTGCAAGTGGCTTAAAAAGAACACAAATAGCCTTTTTTTTTTCTTGCCACAGAAATGAGAAAACGATTAAGAGTGTTTTGATTTTATTTTAAGCACTGTCGCTCTCTCAGAACACACATCTGCACTAACAGTCTATTTGCATGAACACCTCATCTTAGAAAGCCGTTGCTGTCAACAGGGCATTGTGCCAGGCGTGTTACTAACCCAGCAGAGACTTCAAATAACAGGTCATAAAGCTAATTAAAAAATATTCTGAGCTAAACACTTACTTGGAAAAGTAGGAACAGTTGGTAGTATCTGTCCTTCCCAGAAATACTTTCCTGTGGTTATATTTTCGGATACAAAGTTCCACCATGGTTTTGGGTCCAATTGCAGTCCTCACCACAGACCAAACTGAGTGTCATGCAAGAGCCAGGAGCCTTCTATTTAAACCCTGGCTTAAACTCTCTGAGAACAGAGGAAACTCATCTTCAGTGTGAATGGTCTTGTTCAAGAGTCATGGATCTTTACTACATAGCAACAATGACAAATGGAACAGTCAGTTTAACTGTGGTGATCATTAAATAATGGCTGAAGCTGACAGTAGGGTGACTTCCAAGGAGCTGGCTCTTCCCAGTAGAACAGCAATACGTGTCTCAGCGTATCTCCTCTAGCTTTATTTTTTATCTGTCTTTTCCCAGAGTTGCAAGTATGGTTTGTATTCCTTGGCCCGTGCAGCAGCTTACAGATAATCTCTGCAAGCTAGCTCATCCCTGCTCTCCTGATGGCTCTCCTGCAGAAGCCAAGAAAAACAGGCAGGGAAAGCCCAAGAGTAAACATGAGGGTGGAAGGACGTATTTCTTCAAGAAGTGCTGCTTTATGCATAGGTCAGTGTCACTTCCCAGAGGGTCCTAGCACCAATACATCTCCAGGAGCTCAAATGTAGATCTGCTATTACAATGTCCAGTATCTATGCACTCATCTCATGCCCTGAGCAGTGGCTTCACATGAGGAACGGGAAGGTTACAGGTACACACCTGGACGTCCTTGCTGGAGGCTGGGGATGGCCTTGTAGAAGGAGACGGCTCCTTGCAGGTCATTCCCCAGGGGCACCCCTCAAATAATGTTGTTATGTACATGTTGTACAATTTCAGTGCTCTCCAGAAAGCTGCTGCCACCACAGCACCATCGGTGGTCCCAAACACAGCACAACCAGGGCTTGCCCACAAAAATTTCATGTTCACAGCTGTACTGTCCTTTTTCTGATCACCACGCTATTGATCTGCGTGTCATTTTCAGCTCACCAGCATTTCATGGCTGTCAAGCAGAGCATGAAGCATGGCGTAAAGAAGCTTGAAATGTTTTCCTTTATGCTTCGGTGATCAGTCCTGTACAAGTGACAATAATGTACAAATATTAACTTGCCAGAATCAAGTGAGAAAAGATGGGCCTTGTGTCAAATGCTATATCGACTTCTGTTATGTTCCCCTTTAAACACCCATCCTGGAAGATGCTGAAGAGACTGCTTTCGTCTAGCTACTGTGAAAACTGTGTATGTAGTGAATCTTCCTTCATTCCTGCTCTTTATAAATTCATGAAACTTTAGGCATTGCTGCATACATTCTCCTGGCTCTGAACTGGAAGAAACTGTAACTTCCCATCTCGCTCAAAGTCATATTGTCTTTAACCAACAGAGTAGTATTTTGCAGATGCAGTTCCTTCTAGCAAACATACAAAAGTGGTTATTTCTAGAATACGTTGCTACTCCACTCAAAGACAATGATTGACTGTGTGTATATCCCTTTAATTAATGTCTTGCGTGTTGTAGTGAGGCTCACCAATCTCATGGAAGCTCAATGGATGGAACGTGGAGCTTCTCCAAGAGCTCCACAGTACCCAGGACCTGCAGCCAATTTACAGGGCAAGAACTTCTTTCTGGATGCAGGGTATAAATTAGTTTATAGACTAAGTACAAAGGCAGAACCCATCACAGCTTTCTGGAGGGCACCTTTACTCATCAGGCTGCTGTAAGTTAAGACATTGAATTCCACAAGAAGCCAGGAACAAAGGATTTCCTACCAAAAAAGAAAAAAACCTCAATGAAATGACATTTATACATTCATCTTCACACTGGCAGTGAGCAAACAGAGCTTCTCAAATGAGGGAAATGCAAAGAACAATGAAGTAAAGTACTCTTTTGAAAAAGGAGTGGCAAAATGCCACAAACTTTGCACTATTCTCAGCAGTGTTTTGCAGCCTTTGCCCATACTGTCAACAGGTTACCATCCCCCAGAATTAAAACCAATGTAACTAAGGAGTTCCAGAGCAATCGCTGGCACTCGTTGGCTGATCTTGCTGCATATATATCATGGTAAATACTTGAATCTGGGGAAATCTTTCCTTGCTGAAGACTCCTGGGAAGGAGTGACTGCGCACACTGTAATCAGATGAGAATAATTATTTCAAAATAATTACTATTTGCAGGCTAGGTATTTAAATCTCTAGTAAGATTTTGCTAGCTTGCTTATTCTACTCTGTGGAAGTCAACCCAACGAGGAGTTTCACTTCAACAGTTTGGTCTTTGGCAAATGTTCATGGCCAGTTGCAAAATATTACTCAAGCTGTCCTCCCTGCCACATTTTCCATACGCAATGTTGTTTCTAACTTCATGGAATTTTTATGAGATTGGATTGCTTTTTTGTTTTGTTTTGGATTTTTTTATGTCCAGAGTCAAAAAGTGTATGAGAGAGCAGAATATAAACATCTTTTGTTTTGCAGAAAAAAATGTGTAGTATTACTATGGACCTAAGGAATACTTTCCACTTTTGGAAAAAGAGCAGAACTAAGCCAGTAGCTGAATTTTAAAAGATTAAAAAGAAATAATATACCATGCACTGCTCTCCTTCTAATTCTTATGCTCAACTGAAAGAAAAAAAAAAAAAAAGTGAGTGTGATGGTAGCCATTAAGAACCTGCTTTAACATATCATGACTCTACAAAAAGTCTCAAAAACAAATTCAAATTACACTTCTAAGAACTACAGAATGGCCTGGGTTGGAAGGGACCTTAAAGGTTACCCAGCCCCCAGCCCCAATCCTCTGCCATAGGCAGGGCTGCTCCCCACCACCAGCTCAGGCTGCCCAGGTCCCCATCCAACCTGGCCTTGAGTGCCTCCAGGGATGGGGCACCCACAGCATCTCTGACTGCTGTGCCAGGACATCACCACCTTCTTAGTAATGAGTTTCCTCCTAACATCTAACCTAAATCTCCCCTGTTGTAGTGTAAAACCATTCCCCCTTGTCCTATAATTTTCAAACTGCTTGAAAAGTCATTATCCTTCCTGCTTAAAAGCTCCCCTCCATTACTAGAAGGCTGCAATGAGGTCTCCCTAGAGCTTTCTCTCCCCCAGGCCGAACAATCCCATCTCTCTCAGTTTTTCTTCACAGGAGAGATGCCCCAGCCCTCTGATCATCTTCATGGCCTCCTCTGGACCTGCTCCAACAGCCCCACGTCCTTCTTGTGCTGGGAACCTCAGGGCTGGACGCAGTACTTCAGGCAGAACCTCACAAGGACAGAGCAGAGGGGAACAAACCCCTCCCTCTCTCTGTGCTGCTGCTCCTCTGCTGATGCAGCCCAGGATACTGTTGGCCTTCTGGGTTGCAAGCACACACTGCTGGCTCATGTCCAGCTTCTTATCCACCAGAACGCCCAAGTCCTTCTTTGCAGGAACGTTTGTGGGGAGTTCTTCTCCCAGTCCTTACAGATATCTGGGATTGCCCTGACCCAAGTGCAACACCTTGCACTGCACCTTGCTGAGCATCCTTCGGTTTCCATGGGCCCATTTTTCAAGCCTCTCCAGGCCCTTGTAGATGGAGTCCTTCTTTCTATGGCATGAACTGCATCACTCAGCTTGGTGTCATCAACAACAATCACAGCATCTGTGTCATTGATGAAGATGCTGAAGAGCACCGGTCCCAAGAAGGATCTCTGGGGAATACACTTCTTTGGACACTTTTTTCTAAAGTGTCTCATAAAAAAAAATACTTCTTCCAATAAAATAAAACATGAAACATTAAAATATATAAATACATTAAAAGTAAATTATTATGAAGCCATAGCACTGTGGTTGTAAGAGACAGACAGCAGACAAACTGCAGCATGCCTTGCAATTCCTTGGGCAGTATTGCTAAATGTGAAGTGACAGCAGTTCTGGAAGTGTCACAGCAGCATGCAGGTGCACATTGATGGATTTCTGCAAGAGGAGATAAGCAAAGTAGAGATAAACTTCCCCATGCCATTGTTATAACAGTTCCAAAGAATTTTATGTTGCTGTCCACCAGAATTTCACAGAAGTCAAACAGTTGAAGACTTTTAAGTTCAGAAGGGTTCCTACGTAACCCAGGGGCAGAGGAATGTTCTTTAGACATTCTCCCAGACAAGCTGCGTAACTAAACAAACAAACAAACAAACAAAAAAAAAACAGGTTGAAAATGGGAACCAAAAAATGCAGGAACCCACTCATACCTCTGTGTAGCCAGCACCCCTGCTTCATAAGAAATTAATAGCAGAAGTCATGCCCATGTGTGTACATGTTGGCCAGCAGCATCCCATTGGTGCTGCCAGGACAAGAGCAGCTATGACAGGTGCCATCCTCCTTGGACGTCTCCCAGCATCAAGGTGAGCCTTGCAATCTAAACTTGAGAGTTTCTTCTACTGCTGGCAAATTCGCAATGTGATGCTGGTTTGATTGTATTACGACCAGTTCTACATAGTTTACTGGAAATCTGCAGAATGTGCTTATGATACCCTGATTGTTAGTTCCTTGGAATACCTCTGTAGAAGAGCTGCTGCAGCACCAGCCATAACAAGGCCCTGTTTTGGATGTGTTTCTCTGAGCGTCCTTGCAGTGAAAGGACACCTAATCCTTGTTGGGCAAAGGAGCTTTTGCATCAGGAAAGAAATTTCAGTTACAAAGGTTGCACACTTCACTTCTTGTAACCAGTGAATGAGAGCTCCTGGAAAACATGGGTAATTTTCTGAGCAGAATTTAGCCACAGCTGTGTGTTTTCCCTTAGATCCTCGCTCTTGCTTCAGCTGCACATAAGGTAACAATGAAACCTCATTAGTAAATCTGCTGCAGGCATGTGTAACACTAATAGCTCACAGGCATTCTTCACAATGTAGGAGTTTCAGCTGCACTGACTTACGCCTTGTGCAGTTCTATGTCCAAAAGAAATACATTTGAAATATATATATATATATTGGTGGAGGCATACTCAAAAAATGATGAAAAGAAAATAAAATCTTATGAAGGAATATAATTAACAGAAGCAGCAGGAAGTACAGAAAAGTTTTACAGTGAACCACAACCTTGCAAAGCCCATGTCACTCATACAGAAGGCAAACCAGCATCCACCACAGATGCCTGGTACTTTCCCAGGTGTGTTTTTCAGAAGGACAGACAATACCTGAGCAGAGGTGGCAGCATGCATCCTGCCAGGAGGTGAGGAATGGAGTCCTCACAGCCAAACTTCAGTGAAAACTGTTAACAGCCTCACAATCTTTATTCTTTATCCAGATGGTCAGGAGGCTCAGCTGCAAGGCAGTTTCCACCCCCATGTATGATTAGTGATATTACGGGCAGCAGCTATAGTTATGTTTTTGTCAGGAAGGTATCTGCCATTAGAGGAGCATGAATGTGACAGCTGCTTGTCATGGGGCAACAGAACCCCAGGGCAGGAAAGGAATCTCCACTGAAGATCTCTCAGGCAGAAGCTCCCTTTGGGGCACTGAGGATGGAGCTGATACAGCCTCAGAGCTTCTAACTGTGTCCTGAGTCTGAACAGAATTAGTGGCCTATTAAAACTATGCTTTTCATATCCCTTTCATTGTACATCTAAAAAGACCAGTGTACATAGACGCGCAAGTAGCTGTGTGCCCCTCTTCCTGCTTTCCTCATGGTTTTATTTCATTTCCAGCGATGCCCCAGTTCTCTGCCTGGCTCCTGTTCAGGGCCAGACCAAGAGCAGGCTGTAGGCACATGGTCAGGAAAAGTATTCTTATACTTCTCCAGCAAACATAGCACAGAAGCACTGCTCTCCTCTGCAGAGATGCTGAATACCCTCTAGTAACTGTTGGGATTCGTCTTTTAAAAGCGGCAGTTTTATTTCCTCAAATAAGAGAAACTTCTGCATAGCCTGCTTTTTAGTTATTTTCTTAGGAAAATCATTGTTACCAGCTTCTTTTCTGCCTGCAACTGTTTGTTATTGATAGCTTCAGTAGGCATCACAGCTTCCTGACATCCCTTAGAAGCCTCACAATCCTTAAAACCTTCAGGTTCCTTTTCTGCCTATTTTTAAACTGGCTCATTTACAGTTAAGGGAAGAACTCAGCGTGAGTTTTAATAAACATTTATCAGCACAGAATATTTTCCCATCTATTCTCACACTATTGTTTCATGTACATGCCACCATCAGCAGCTCAGCCATGCGGTAGAAGATCTGATTCTCTCCCATTTTGTGCTTTCTATCAACTATTTGAACAGCAAGCATGAATTTGACACTTCTCCCAGGGAGTTGCTCCCTGTTTATCCCCATATCTGTGCTCCTATCTTTTCTGTGTCAGTGCAGCCATGTGTACAGTCTTGCAATTACCTAATTGGGACTAAAAATTGATGTTTATACAGTAAACTGGGCTAATTATTTGACCTATTCCTATGTAAAGACCACGAGCCACTGAAGCAGGAAAACTGAAACACTGTTGTGGGACAGAAACTAGCAAAACCGGGAGGAAGGAGAACACAGCCTCTTTAAACCAACTTCACTGTAGAAAGAAGTGTTCATCCAGGCTGTTCTGATGTATTAGTATTAGCCCTCCCTACAAATAGGTAAAAATGGCAGCACAGTTTCTGTGTGTGCATTGTGCTGTGCAAGGTATCAGGAGAGCAGGCCCCTGCGGATCACAAAGCAGAGCAGCCTGCAGACGTCTCTGCATTCAAAATTAATTTTGGGATACGGCAGTGGTGGTGAAGTAGAATAACTGCATTAAGCTGATTCTACAGGCCACTTTCAGACTGAAAAACTGCATCTTGCATTGCACACACAAATGCATTGAGGCAATTTCTGAAAGGCATTTTTTCCCCAAATCTAGAAATCTAAACCCAATGTTTTTCTGAACTGTCCTGCAAAATTATTTTCATGCCTGTGAAATAATGTAGGAGCCGCCATGGTTTCCAAACCCATGACCACACTGCAGTATAAAAAAGCTGAGTGGCAGACTGCAGACAGTTGAATGGGAACTGCCTGCTAGCTGTCCAGGAATATTTAGAGGAAAGGCAAAACAAGAATGGATCTGGCCCCATAAAGCTGTACTCTTCTTAGGTTCCATATCAATTGACTAAAGATTGAATGAGGCACTAAAGAAGTTAATTGACTGCTGAGAGTTAAGGTTGACAAACCATTCAACTTTGGATGCAGCAGTGGTTAGACTTGAAATTCATCATGCCTTTCATTTTGGCTGTGGGTAACTACAGCTTTCATTTCAACTTTCTTTTAGCAGATAGCTAAACAAACACTCTCTCTCTTTTGGTTATTTAAAATCTACACCTTAATTGCTGTTCTGCCATATTTGCTACTTCTACTGAGAAGCAGTGCAAAGTCTTGTTCACTAGTGCTGTTTACTCTGCTTTCCAGCTAGAAAGTAGAAAATACTTTCTAAATATCTAGACTGTGATGATTAAGAACAATTAGTCATCAAGAAGTCAATGTTTAAACACAAGCCTTGCAGTGACTTAATCACAGATAACGAATCTGCCACTATAGAAAGACAGCATTTTTAGCATATCCATTCCCTGTTAAAAATATAATCTCCTTGGCCTCTGCACTTTCAGTTTAAAGTTGATGGGGATATAGTTCATTGCAATTATTCCGTGGATATCTTGGGAATAGATTGTTAAATGTCATAGATTCTTTGTTAAAGAGTGACTCTTTCTACAGCCTTCAAAGATATGGCCGATATTTAGCAAAAATATGCAAATAGAAACAAATGGCCCAAAAGCAAAATCTAAAGCAAGGCAGGAGAGAATTCTGATGGCAAGCAACAAGACTGCTGTGGTCAGTTAATCTTTTTTCATGAAGGACTCACTTTCAGCAGAAAAATTACTTCCCTTCAGATAAGCGAATTAATGTGCTTTTGATTGCAGCCTGTCATTCAGAGGAGAAATGAGCAGTGGATTTATTTTATCTTGGCTAAACTCTACCTGCAGAGGTTTACTCACAGCCTGCTAATTAGCAAAGTCCACGGTCACTAACTGCCACTGTGACTTCACCCAGGGATTTAACTCCGACTGAGTCATGACTTTTGACGTTTCTTAGCACCAAGTTCAAACAGCAGGGCACCTTACCAAGTCACTTTGCACCAAGTCTCTGTACAAGTGAAACATGGTCAGTCACTCAGAAAGGCGGTAAATGGTCATAAATTGTCCAAGTAAAATCACACATTGAAGGATAATTTAAAGTAGATAAACATAGGGCAGGCTGTCCAGTTGATGCGTAAGTAATTTCGTTGCTTCTCAAGTTTTCTACCTGAGAGCTTGGTACATGGCACGTAGTCTCACAGTATACCCCTGCTGACTTAGTTTCACAGCTCAGTTCTGCCTGTCAGGAAGCAAAACAAACTACGAAATCATCAGGGCCACAGATCTTGTTTACTCCTGCAAAGCATATTTATCTAATCACAATAGCACCTGATGTTTCACTACATTGGTGTCCAAGTTGCCTGGTCGAGCATTTAATCATAATGGCTGAGGTGGCAACTGCACCACTGTCATAACTCAATCAACAATTCCAGCCCAAAAGCGAAGGCTTAGGCAACCTTCTCTCATGTCTGAAACCCTGCCACAGCCTTCAGATCATCCTGTCATTTCTCATTAGTCCTTTTAATGATTTAACTTAACTGTCAAACATTATCATTCAAATAGTACTTATTAATCATGAACACAGGTCTTGTAACCTGTCAAAACAACAAAACCTGCTGTGACAGAAAGTGCCAAAGGTTGTCAGCAATATTAGTTATGATTTTCACTTATTCAGATTTCGCTACCATCAGAAAACAAGTTTTTCAGGTTGGAGGCTGAAGTATCATTGTTATCTACTGTTTTCTGTGTCACTGGAGCACAAAAAAAAAAAAAAAAAAAAAAAAGAGAAATCTGTTCCATAATGCTGGTACAACTTTTTTGGGGGTGTAGTGACATTCTTGCCAGATTATGTCAGCTCAATCCAATGGAAATGTATGCGGCACAGTTGGTTGCTACACTCTTTCATGAAACAAAGTAGACTTGGGAGTGTCATCCAAACTCTTACACCTGTTTTCCAGGGAGGCACTGTTTTTTTTTTTCTTTTAGGCAAGGTATGTTTCACAGCCTCTACAAAATGTAGTTACCAAGGCCAAACACAGAAATTAACATTGAAGAAAAGAATATACAGTATCCTCTTACTGCTTTTATACAAGCACATACGACTCAGATAGGGGATTGTGAACTCCTTACCCATTAACTGCAGCAGCCTCTTAGAGCAAGAAGAATGCAACACACAGTGCATGAAGAGCTTAGATCAAATTTATTTTTAATCTCCAAGGTCTCTAGACAGGGTTCTTTTCTTTGTGTTTACAGATCTACTTGGCCCAAAAGGATACATGATATTTTTTACTCTTTCCTCTATTCCAGGTATATCACAGGTAATTTAAAGTCATTTGTTCTTTTGCCAGTAATGTCAATTAGCTCAGACAGCATTTTTGCCATCTAGACATTGACATGGATGAATTTAGAGAGTTTGCACTGTGGTCAGCTACCTAGGTGATGGTTTCTGCCATACAGTTACTGCTCTGCTTCACCCAACACTGAACTTGTTCATACATTTTTCTGAAGAGGCATGTTTATCATTTTGTTGTGGGCAACTAAATCTGTAGTCCTGCCTCTGTTACTGTAGTTCCCAAATTCATTTGTTCAATTCTGCATTAGCTTGCTCCCCAAAATAACAGCATCCAATTTCACAGGATCGCTATCACCGAATTTTATTATTTTACTCCTTCCTTCCTTTCCTTCCTTCCTTCCTTCCTTCCTTCCTTCCTTCCTTCCTTCCTTCCTTCCTTCCTTCCTTCCTTCCTTCCTTCCTTCCTTCCTTCCTTCCTTCCTTCCTTCCTTCCTTCCTTCCTTCCTTCCTTCCTTCCTTCCTTCCTTCCTTCCTTCCTTCCTTCCTTCCTTCCTTCCTTCCTTCCTTCCTTCCTTCCTTCCTTCCTTCCTTCCTTCCTTCCTTCCTTCCTCCCTTCCTCCCTTCCTCCCTTCCTCCCTTCCTCCCTTCCTCCCTTCCTCCCTTCCTCCCTTACTCCTTTCCTTCCTCTCTCTCTCTTTCTCTCTCTCTCTCTCTTTCTCTCTTTCTTGCAACAAAATCATTGGTGAAAGAAATTAACAACATTGCTTCCAAAACCAATCCCTGTACAACCTTGCTAGTGACAAATCTGTAATTCAATAGTTCCTTCAGCACAAAGCATTGACATCTTATCCAATTCTTTCCCGCTTAACAGAAATTTCTAGTACTCCACGTGTTCACCATAGTATCATAGAGTAGTCTAAATTGTGCCTTAAAACCCTTATTGTAAACACTTTTTTTTCCTAATATCCTTATATTTCTCCTGTATCTCCCCTCTTTTAGTTTGAAACAATCTCCCCTTGTCCTGTCAAATAGACCCTACTACAGAGACTGTCCCTTTCTTCCTTGCAGCCCTGCTGTGGATACTGAAAGGCCACTCTCAGATCTCCTGGAGCCTCCTCTTCTCCAGGCTGAACAGTCTGTCCTTGTAGGGAATGAATTCCATCCGTTGCATCATTTCTGTGGCTCTCTTCTAGATATGCTCCAACATGTCCACATCTCTCCTGTACTGAGGACTCCACATCTGTACTTCACATGAAGTTTCATCAGTGCAGAGCAGAGAGGCAGGATCACCTCCCTTGCCTCGCTTGTCCATTGATGCAGTAAAACCAGCTTATTGTTCACTTTTTTTGATAACGTATGATTTCCAATATATGATAGCCAGTATTTCATTTAGAGTAAAAAAGACTAGATCAAATACAGAACTTTCACAAGAGACATGAAGATCTGTATTGCTGAATGCTGTCAAATGAGTGGGACACAATCTATCAGAGACAAAAGCTACTCTGCTTATATAATTCTTCATTTAATTCTGTGCCTGCTTCTCTCTCATTCTATTTTCATTCTAGGGTCAAGTGTAGTACTGGAACCATGTAACTCTGCCGTGTCCAATGGCTGGCAATGTGGTCCACCCCCTCCCCGTGATTTACAGGCAGTGGCTCTTCCCTGTGGAGAGGCCCCAGGCACGCACCCATTGCTCAGCAACAGCTGAACTGTCAGTGTGCTATTAACGCTGTGTAGACTGAATGGGTATGGGGAGAGCACTGCTGTGCAGTGCTGACTCAAGTGATGGCAAATAATTGCATGCATTTTGATACATCGGCTAAACACAGGGCTCTAAACAATGAAGACTATGAAGCCGTGCTTTCTGTTTTGATAAAGGAGTTTGAAAATGGAATCATAGAATCCTTAGATTTGAAAGGGAACTTTGAAGGTCCTTTAGTCCAACTCCCTTGCAAAAAACAGGGACACCTGTAGATAAATTAGGTCACTCAGAGCCCTGTCAGGGCTGGCCATGAATGTCTCCAGGGATGGAACTTTCTCCACATCTCTGGGCAACCTGTTCCAGTGCCTAAACACCCTCCCTGTAAAAGAATCATAGGAGAGATGTTCCATCCCTTGGATCATGTTTGTGGCTGTACTCTGGACACAATCTCTCCTGTAGTGAGGACTCAATGTAGTACTCCAGGTGAGGCCTCACCAGCACAGAGCAGAGGGGCAGGATCACCTTCCTCGCCCTGCTGGCCACGCTTTCTTTGATGCACCCCACTATGTGGTTGGATATCTGGGCTTTGAAGGCACATAGCAAGCTCATGTCCAGCTTGCCATCCCCCAGTACTCACAAGTACTTTTCAGTAGGGTTGTGCTTAATCCTTTCATCCCCCAGCTTGTACTGATACTGGGGGTTGCCTTGACCCAAGTGCAAGACCTCACACTTGGCATTTTTGAACCACAAGAGGCTCTCCAGTTAAAAAATATCCTTTGCTTCAGAATCCTACTTTATTAATATCATCTTTTTTGGCAAAACACACATTTTTAACAATTATTGTCAAGGACAGAGTACAGAAAGAGTAAAATTTCATCAGAAATCTCTAATGAACACTTTGAGACTTCACAAAGTACTGCAGCCATTGCCATAGAACCAGACTAATGCGTTACTTCTACAAAAACATGGTCAAATATCCCACTACTTGTATGTTTTTGTTCCACTCTCTCTCTCCCTCTCTGTCTCTCCCTCTCTCTCTCTTTTCAATGCTTTAAGAACAACATTAAAAATAAAAATACCTTGTTACTTACATATTTACAATGTCGTATATTCTGCGAGGGCTGCTTTGAAAGCAGTGCCTATTGTTTTATGATGTTGGCCCACAACATCAGATGTGAATGTTGGTGATATGGCAGCAGAGGTTGGACTTTCCCTCCAGTATCCGATTACATGTGGTTGCTGTGTGACAGATGGCAGCAGAAAGGCAGTCTGACAGAACGGTGTCTGACAAGGAAGTGTAGATGAAGTAAAGCTGTGGATCTGAATTCCTCAATTCAGAAAAAAAATTGCACCCATTGTCGTTCACTGATGCTTGCTGAGCGTTTCTTGTTCAGAGAACTGGATAAAAGCACTGTTTTTGCAGCCACAAAGCATTGCTTCCAATTTGATAAGTCTTATCAGTGCGGCATACCAGTCCTGCAGCTTCGTGTACTAAGTCTTCCAGTACCCTGGAACGCAGATGGCCTGACTTGAGGTTTGAGTGTGTTATAATTCATGATTTTAATTTCCAGCTTTGGTACTGAGAACTTATGCACTTTCTGGACACACATGAGGTCATGAGCCTGCTCATCCTCCAGTTATTTGTATATGTACTCAGACAAAATAGACAAGGCTTGAGTTTCCAGCTTAAGAACTCAGGCAAAGGAGCCAAATTCAGAAATATTTTAATATCTTCTTAGAAAAACAAAATGTAATTGTGTTTGTTAGCTGTTTCCTTTCCTTTCTTTTTCTTATCAACTCCACATTTACTGGATCCACATACCCAGGAGGAACTGAGCAGATTGGATGATATCTGACCCTGTGTAAGTCAAAATGTACTTTCTTACTGATATGAGCAGATATCACTAGAGACATCATCCTCACATGGGCAAATTTTTGGGGTTTTCCACAGTACCGGTTCCTTCATCTTTTTTTCTAAATCTCACCTCCTTTTCTGCATCAAACGACATTGTTACACAGTTTACTTTTCAGGAAGGCTTTGCATATTTCAAAGCATAGATGAATATTTTGAGTCTAGAAATAGGTCCAGACGTAAGTTTCATGTCTGACTATTCCCAAACTTAAGAATTATTTCAGGTTCAAAAAGCATTTACCCAGGCTGTTTAAATTAGCACAGAGACCTGGGCATTATTCCTAGAAATTGTTTTTTCAAATGTAGTGTAAGATGATTGTGGAATCATAAAACAACTTAGGTTAGAAAAGCCCACCCAGTTCCAACCCTCTGTCATGGGTCCAGCTACCACCCACCAGCTCAGGCTGCCCAGGTCCCCATCCAACCTGGCCTTGAGTGCCTCCAGGGATGGGGCACCCACAGCATCTCTGGACTGCTGTGCCAGGACATCACCACCTTCTTAGTAATGAGTTTCCTCCTAACATCTAACCTAAATCTCCCCTGTTGTAGTGTAAAACCATTCCCCCTTGTCCTATAATTTTCAGACTGCTTGAAAAGTCATTATCCTTCCTGCTTAAAAGCTCCCCTCCATTACTAGAAGGCTGCAATGAGGTCTCCCTAGAGCTTTCTCTCCCCCAGGCTGAACAATCACATCTCCCTTAGTCTTTCTTCATAGGAGAGATGCCCCAGCCCTCTGATCATCTCCATGGCCTCCTCTGGACCTGCTCCAACAGCCCCATGTCCTTCTTGTCTTGGAGGCCTCAGGCCTGTACACAATACTACAGCTGGGACATTATGAGGGCAGAGAGGAGGGGCCAGTCCCCTGCCTCACCCTGCTGGCCACCCCTCTGTTGATGCACTCCTGTTTACAGTTGGCCCTCCAGGCTCCAAGAACAAACTGCTGTCTCACGTCCAGTCTTTCACTCATCAGAACCCCTAGGTCCATCTTTGCAGGGCTGCTCGCAAGGAGTTCTTTTCCCAGAATGTAAAGACATGTGGAATTACCCTGACTTGAGTGCAACACTTCACACTTTGCCTTGTTGAACATCATTCAGCACATGTGGTCTCACTTTTTAAGACTGTCCAAGCTCCTTTGGATGGCATTCCTCCCTTCTATTGTGTCAACTGCACCGCTCAGGTTGATATCACCTGCAAACTTGCTGAGGGTATATTTGATCCCACTGTCTAAACCATTGATAAAGATGTTAAGAGCACCAGACCCAAGATTAACGCCTCGTGGACACTTCTCATCACTGACCTCTACCTAAACATAGAGCTGTTGAAAACAACACTCCACCTGTGACCATCCAACCAATGATTTAGCCACCAATCGAGCATTCAAATCCATGTTTCTCAGAGATGAAGATGTGGTGTGGGACCGTGTTGAAGGCCTTGCACAAATCTAGTTAGACAACATCACTTGCCCATTTTTTGTCCACTAATTCTATCACTCCACCATAGAGGGCCACCAGACTGGTCAGGCATGATTTGCCCTTGGTGTGCTGGCTGTCTTTGATCACCTTGCAGTACCTTAACATAGGTAGGAGGATATGCTCCATGATTTCCCCAGACACAGAGCTGAGGCTCAAAGTTCTGTACCTCCTCACCTATTCCTTTCTACCTTTCCTACAAATGGGAATGGTGTTTTCCTTTTTCCAGTCACTGGGGACTTTGCCTGACAGCCAAGACTTTACACATATGGAGAGTGGCTTGACAATACCAGCTAGCTCCTTCAGGACCCTTGGATTCACATCACCTGGCTTAACAGACTTGTACACATTCAGCCTTATGAGGCGCTCTCCAACTTGCACCGCTCTCACAGTAGGAGAGATTTTGCACCCCTGATCTCCACCTGAGGGTTCAGGGACACAAGAGGAATGGGAAGACTGACTATCAGTGAAGACAGAGAAGAATAACTTGTTGAGTACTTCAGCCCTCTCCATGCCTGTTGAAACCGGTCCCCCTTCTCATTTACCAGAGGGGTACACTCTCCTTTGGTCTTTTCTAACCAACAGGCCTGTAGAGTCCCTACCTGTTACTTTTCACATCCATTGCCAAGTTCAGTTCCACCTGGGCCTTGGCTTTTCCACCTCTGCTTTTTCAGATAGCATCCCTGTATTCTTCCCAGGCCACCCATCCCTGCCTTCACTGCCTGCAATTTTTCTTTTTTTCCCTCATTTTGACCAGTAGGTCCTTGCTCATCCATGTCAAATTTTTGCCTCTTCTGCTTGATTTCTTACCACGGGGAATGGATAGTTCTCGTGCTCTCAGAAGAAAGATGATTATATGCATTATAAAAGATATAGCATAAAAGAATACTGTTACCTAACTCAGTGTTCCACCAATATTCAGAAAAAAATAAACAAAATCAGCCAGTAGAACAGGCACTGCTGCAGTTCAAATCCTGAGCATAGGACATGGTCTTAATGCTGATCTTTTCAGCAGTGTTTGTATGATTTGAGGGGGAAAATAAAAGTTTGAAAATGAGATGCTTTTCAGTGAAAAAAGTTCTTCTGCAGTGAAAAACAAAATATTTCAGTTTAAAACCAAATGAGTTGATTTTGAAACGGTGCCATCATGAGTCACTCTAGCTCCACTCTCATGTCTCTTGATCCTGTTCTCTTTGGGCAGAGTCCCCATTGCCTCTACCTCACCCATAGCATACCGTGATCTTACAGCAAGAAATCTGGGAGCCTGTGGTCTGGTGTATCAGGTCAGCTGGCTTCTCTGAAAAATGGAGATGATGAATGTATATGCCAAATCAAAATATTTTGAGTGCTGTGTATTCAGTGCTTTTTTCCAAACTCTGTTGAAAAATCAATATTTCCCCTGGATAAAATAATTTTGACGGAAAACTTTCAACAAGACCTCCTCTAAGGATAAATTTTCTCTTACGACATCTATTTCTAGTTCCAACTAAATAACTAAGTCCTCAGCTCAAGAAGGCAGTTTGCATCACAGAAAAACAATCCTGACAAGCATTACATTAGCCCTGAGAGATTCTGAGAAAGAGTCCTTCCAAACAAGGAAACTCAAACCTACTGAAGGACAGTAAGCCCCTAGCAAACGGAATAATCCTGACCCTAACTTCGTGGGTACTATGCAAACAAATTTCAAGGAAGAGACCTGTCTCCTAAGCAGGAAGAACTCTAATGAAGAATTCTCCCTCCATGTACTAGAAAATGGAGACTTCTGAGTAGTTCAGCTTTTATAGCAATTGTTCTACTCTAGTACCTGTTCAATCTGCCTGAGGATCCTTTCCTATCCTTATAGGCAGAAATGCTATTTGAAGATAGATTTATCTTTTTATCCAAGCTTTTCTAGTAGTGCTCTGGTATGAGGCCAGAACCATCTGAGGTCAGAAGGTCCCCAGGAAACCACACTCTCAATAACCTGTATTATCTTTCTATTACCTTCATTCTGAGAGGTGTCAGCTTCAGGGTTTTGTCAGCGCTGCACTTCATAGTAATGCACTTCAGGCTATAAAAGCGCAGAGAGAGATGCAAAATGATTTCCCAGTTCTCTGTTAAGTCAGCTAGGCTTGAGATGAAACAGCCAAAAAATAAAATGGAGGGGTATGAAGGAGCTTGAAGTATTTCAGAAAGCTGGGAAAGAAAACAAAACACACACACACACACACACACAAAAAAAAAAAATCCAACACCTGCACAAAATAAAAGCAAACACTGAAGCTACTATCAGAGCATCCTAGTTCACATGTCTTTGTGTTTAGTAGACCATAACAACACACAAGATACTAGATTAATTAATTTAAATGTGCATTCAAGCTATAATTGGGGTGCTTCTTCCAGAAAACAGCCTCAGCTGAGTGCTTAATAAAGAACTGTGCTTGAATGAAATCAGCTGGGTCACATTAAGGACCAACAAATATTGTAAATGAATCATCCAATTTTTCCAGCTTGCGCATGGCATAGCATTTGGCTGTAGCAGAAGTACTGAGCAACAAAAGACATAACCTGGCTGCCAGTGACAACGTGTCTCTGCCAGACACTTTCCCACGTGGTGTGTGTAATCAAGGCACATTAAAATGCACAAATGGACAGATATGGGGTTCTGTTACCAGGAAGTCCTGCCAATTCCTGCTGAAATCCTGACACTTAGTGCATAAACCTGTTTGACTACCTGATTATCTCCAAGGCTCAGTACAGCCCACGTGCACAGGAGGGGCAAGGCATTTTGAACGTACAGCTCTCTGAAACCTCCTGTGTGTGCAAGAGCCCATACATTCCCCTGATTTATGGCAAACCTTTAAGTTACCTGGATTTCTGTTGCCGTGAGAACAGGCAAGCACCTGCCTAATATCTGTCTGAGGAGTTTGGATAAGGCAGCAGATACCTCATACATTACGAAAAAAAAAAAAAAAAGTGCATTGAAACCCACCATACGTAAGAAAACCTTAGGAAGAAAAAGCAGAGTGACAGGGTGGAGTTTATACACACACAGACACACACACAACACCTTTGAGGCACTGAGACCAGTGTTTTGATCCTTTTGTGCACAACCAGCCTTAGGAGGATACAATCCTAAGCATAATTCCCATGGCAGCACACTGCATGGAAAACAGGCTTTCAGCAGGCTGTTGTTTCACTTATTAAGATACCAACATCAGGGCTGCTCCCCATCCCAGGATATCCTGAACAATGCTTGAAGACCCTGCATATCTCTCTTCAGGATTTTACCTTCCCCAAGGAAGTTATGGTGTAACTGAAACTCTTTTTCAGCTGACACAGGCACTCCCTTTTCCACAGAAGACTACACTAGGGTATGTAGACAGGTTTAAATCCCTATCTTGGCAGCCAGAAATATATGCTTCATTCCCGCTTTCAAGCTGCTCTTCATCATGGCTGACAACACGTTATTTAGCTGTAACCTCACACTACGACCACCAGGCTCTGGAGCTGCAGATATTGTTTCAAGTGGCTTTCGTTTTCCAATGTGATCATATAAAATAAAAAAGGAAACCTTTCAAAAAAAGTCAGCACGAGCGTGTTACAGGTGACTTTGGCTCAAATGGAAAAAACACTCAGAAGATTGATGAACAATTTAAGCTCATTAACAATTTAATTTTTAGCACCTCCTGGTTTCTGGCATTCCATTTTTTCCCTCAGTCCCACTCCTCCTTGCTGTGAGCTGCTGGGCATCCATGTGACAGCAGGTAGGCTCCCTGGCCACCCCCCCTCACATCTTCCCTGCATTGCCAAGTCTCTGTTCCTGCTCGAGGGTCAGTTACCTTCCAGCTAAAGCCACTAAAATTACTGCCTGTCCACGTCAGAAAAGACAGACAGAAAAGTACTTGTGATTCCTGATATAAAGCAGAAAGAAAAATAACATGCCTCTGTTTGGCTTATCATCTGAACACATAGAGTTGTGAAGGTCAAAATACCACCATATGACCTGTACAATCTGTGCAACCTTGCTCATGAGAATCAACCACGGGGTAATGAAAGTACAACTAGATGAATTAACACTAACCAAAAGACAACCTTTCAGTTATCCGAGTGAGAAGGCACTAAGTACTACACACAGCACTGTTTTCCCACTTACTCCTAGCACAGAAGCTGCTCCCCAGCCTTCCATCACTGCCATGTGCTGGTGGTCTGCTAGCACTGGTGGGACATCCTGCCTGCACCAGCATCGCCCTGCAGCTGCAGTGCCAGACACCACAGAGAGTTAAGCAGACTGATGGGCACAGAACATCGTTAATCTTTGATCCTTTCTACTGCAAATTCTCAGGCTGGTATTTAGCAGTGATCAAATGGCATCTATATTTTTTCAGCTGGCAAGCCAGCACAGCGAGCTAACACCAGCTCGACAGCTCAAGACAAGTCCCACGTTCCGCTTCACACAATCAGCAGGAAGCCTGATGTTTGCCTTTAAGGTCTGTTGTTTTGTTGGGTGATGGAATACAGCCTAACAGTGCAATTTGCTTGGAAAATCAGAATTCACTTTGAATCGCTTATGTGCTGCTTGGAAACCAGACATAAAGTCCTTGAGTAACTTCTGCCAGTTTCAGCCATACAGTGAAAAAATAAAAGAGGTTCTACACGAATATAAGAAGGTCAGTTCATTTGCACAAAGCGAACCACAGCAGTGCCTTTTCTCTCTCTCTCCCCACCCAGATTGCTGGGTTCTCCTCAGATGTACATCATTACTGCCAATTACTGCTCCCATCCTGTTGCTTTTTTCCACTCATAGAAACAAGACTACAGAAGGATGAGCCAGGATACTGTGCTTCCAGCACAAAACAGAAGACTTGCAGCTCTTGAAGGCCTTCAAAATAAATGCAAACAAGAGGATTTGGGTCTGTTCCCTGCTGCAGCTGGGTCAGGCAGTGGCAGCACTGGGCACAGCTCTTGCTGAATCTGTTCTTCTCTGCCCCACTTTGCTTGTTCAGCCCAGTTTGGGGAAGTAGGACTGCAGTGGCCACAGCCACATGCAGCTTCCACCATCAAAGCATATTTTCAGAGCTATCCTTTCCTGCTTCCCTGTGCTTGGGAATTCAGCCCAGAAAATTAGTACAAATTAGCACTTAGGTGAGTAAAGATCCCGGCAAGAACTAACACCAGTGCAAACATTCTCTCAGTAAGGCTGTCACCAGTTTTCCTGCTGAAAGGCACAAGAATACAAATAATTTTTGTCAAGTTTTGACTTAGCATTGATTTCTTCCCACGTGCTGTTGTCTTGTCGTTCAACAGCCTGCACTACAGCTGCACACTGTGAAACAAACAGAACGAGGATTTCTAAAGTGTTTAACAGCAGCCATGCATTCTGTGACCCAAACCCTCATTAGCAGCTGGAATAAACTGCATTATATTTCAAGAAGATGATGGGAAAAATGGCTTAAAGCAACACAAGCCTTCGCACAGCTATTCAAAGTCTTAATAGAGCAAGCAGGCTGTCCAAATTAATATCTCACACTCCTTCCAAATGAACCATAAATCACACTTATCAGGAAGGATCAGACTAGCCACAATGGAAACATTTGCAAAAGCCGTAATGTTACCTTAAAGGAATAACTAGCCCATAAGTCTGCTCTTCTTTTTTTTCTTTTCTCCAGGCTTTTTATTTTTTCCCTTTTTCATTAGGAGGCTGGAATTCCGTCTTTAGCTCTGTGTCTCTAATTAGTGCAGCATGAATGAAGTATGTGGTATGTGAGATTGCTGCTGTTTGGAAACTACTGAAATCTCTAGGCAAAACAAAGTGAGTAAATCTTAATTCTTGGTTTTCTGGCTGTTGTTGATCTAGATTGATCCACTGAAGATATTTTAGCAAGCTTCTCATGTACACTTTCTTTCCTCCTTTTCTTCAGTTTAACACTCATTTTAAGCCAGCACTGCTGATCAGTAAGTTCCAATGTGCTCCATGCAGCCCTGAGAAAGTTATTCTGCGCCTAACTTTTCCAAGCCCCCAAATATCTCCGTTAAACTTTTACTGTTTTTCCATGCTATCTGCCCTTCTGTATGCTAAATCTATTCCTGATTTTCTTGTTCGCTCTGTGGGTACAGTTGCAGACCCCACTCCCCCAGGCTGTTACCCCACACACACAGCTCGTGTGATTAGTGATGTGATGCTTCAAAGGGAAGCAGCCCACAAGCGCAGTCTGCAGGCAGACTTGCAGATGAGCAAAGGGTCTGGAGGCACAGAGGTGCTCAGCACGTCCAAGCAAAGGCAGGATGCAGGGAATCTGTGGGAGCCCTTCTCTCCTGCAACTCTGGCCAAGATCCCTCAGAGCGATGGACAGAAACCACAGCAGGCTTGCTGCTGTGGGGATGGAAGAGCTTCCAGCATTATAATGAAAAGTAATAATGCAGTATGAGTGTAATATTATCCTCTGGTAGACAGTCAGCTTCCTTACAAATGTACTGCTATGCACTTACACTGCCGAGGTTTTTTATGTATTTTTATTTAAAAGACAATGATTTTTCCAATACAAACAGCCCCTTTGTTCACTTATAATGCAGAACAGTTTTTTGCAGGTGAGATCACGAAGCCCTGTCTTCATGCATGACCAGACTGAGCCCTCTGCAGCGCTGGTCTCACATACACAGCACAGAAGGAAGGAGATGTGTGCATATAGTGAGCTGGTACCACATGATCAACTCTCACGACACCAGCTTCTGCATGAGAAACTAGCTTGAGTTGGCAGGGCCTAGGCAAGCTGGCTGGGCATCAGCCCACTGCTGAGCAAAGGGGGACTCACCCTCTGCTACACATTGGCCTCACTAAGGAATTTTCCTAATTTCACTTCATGGGAGAAGTGGCAGAACAGTTGCAAAATATTTCGTTATCCTTCCCCTTCAAAGAATAAAAATAATTAACTTAATTCATTATAACTTGCATTAGGGTGCAAAAACTGTTGGGCGATGGTCCATCACCTGTTGGAAGAGAGAGGGTTCAATAATCCCACAGCCCAGAGCTGCTGATACAACAACCCTCAGCAAGCCTCAGTGGCAGGCCATAAAAATTCTCCCAGAACACAAGCCATGCTGTAATAATGTGCCACAGTACAGGACAGAACGCTGGACCAGCTGCTGGGAAAAGCCACTGGCTTTGTCTGCCAGCTCTGTCACAGATATTTGGGCAAGTTTCCTTTGGAAGGCCTTTGCTTCTCAGTGCCCTTGATGGCAATGCAAATTGAAGCACTGTTATCTTTTGATCTGGCAATCAAACAGGTTGAAACAACAGCAGTAAATTGGGTGGATTTCTCCCATAGGAGGGATTTAAGCTTTGAAGTCTAATTATGACCACTTAATCGGCAATGATGTTAACTGTTTCACAGCTCAACTTGATTTCACGATGAGCATGCATTTGTTTATGTAAGACACATACAAGTAAACTGTGCTGCTCTTACTGTCTGAAAAGGTACAAACACATGGTAGCACTTTTCAATCTAGGTTATGAGGAACACACAGACAGGCAACAGAAAAGGCTGTACATTGAGGCATTAACTTCTCATCCTCAGAAAGAGATTCCAGAATTCAGGATGTGAATCAAAGAATGGCTTGGGTTGGAAGGCTTTTAAAGTCCACCCAGTTGTAGCCCCGTGCCATGGGCAGTGCTGCCACCCATCAGATGAGGCTGCCCAGAGCCCCAACCAGCCTGGCCTTGAGCACCTCCACACAGCTTCTCTGGGTTGCCTGTTCCTGTGCCACTCTACCTTCATACTGAATAATTTCCTTCTAACATCTAATCTATATCTACCGTTCTAGTTTAAAGCCATTGTTGTTGTCTTACCACTACGCTCCCTGAAGAAGAGTTCCTCTTCAGCTTTCCTGTAGGCACTCTTTAGATACCAGAAGGCTGCAATGAGGTCTCCCTGGCATCTTCTCCTCTTGAGCTCCCTGAGCCCTTCTCTGTGGGAGAGATGCCTCCTCTGCACCTACTCTGAGAGATCTACATATTTTTCTTAAAGATTCAAGAAATGTGTTGGACATCATAGGATGCTGTTTGTTTACACATGGGTCAATGTGGCAGAACAGATTTCTGTTTTCCTGTTGAAGCAGGACTCTAATGATACTCCCTACAACGTGGATATATTCAGAAGTATCTAATTTGTCATTTCATTGCACTGTTCACTCACATACCTGGTAACTAATGTATTATTTCACTGAATCTCAGAGTCATAGGGGTTGGAAGGGACCTCTGGAGAACATCTAGTCCAATCCCTCTGCTGAAGAAGTTTCCTAGAGTGTGGCTCAAGGGAGAGCATCCAGGTGGATTTGAAATTTTTCCAGGGAAGGAGATATTCAAAGAAGCTTTTACTCACATTTCTAATATTCTAAGTTCCAGTTTGTGCACACTACCCCTTGTTCTGTAGCTGAGTGCTGCTGAAAAGAGCCTGGCCTCATCCATTTGACACCTGTCCATTAGATATTTATAGACATTGGTAAGATCTTCTCTCAGTTTTCTCTTCTACAGTCTGAGCATCCTTATGACTTTCAGCCTTACCTCATATGGGAGACGCTCCAGCCCCCTGAGCATTTTTATGGCCCTCCACTGGACTCTCTCTAGAAGTTCCCTGTATTTCTTGAAGTGGGAGGCCCAGAATTGAACTCAGAATTCCAGAAGAGGTCTCACCAGGGCAGAGACGAAGGGAGGAGAACCTCTCCTGATGTGCTGGCCACGCTCTTTTTAATGCACCTCAGGATACCATTGGCCTTCTTGGTCACCAGGGCACGCTGCTGGCTCATGGTCAACATGCTGTCCACAAGGTCGCCGACATCCTTCTCCGTGAAGCTCCTCTCCATCAGGTCAGTTCTCGACCTGTACAGATGCATGCAGTTAGTACCCTGCACGTGCCTTTGGTGAACCTCATCAGGTTCCTCTCCATCCCTCTCTCCAGCCTGATCTGATCTTACTGAATGGCAGCACAGCCTTTGGTGCGTCAGCCACTCCTACCAGCTTTATATCACCAGCAAACTTGCTGAGAGTGGACTCTGTCCCATCATTCTGGTCACTGGTGAAGATGTTGAACAAGACTGAGCCCAGCACTGGCCCCTAGGAAGCACCACTAGCTACAGGCCTCCAAGTAGACTCTGTGCCACTGATTTCAACCCTCTCAGCTCTGCCAGTAAGTCAGATCTCAAACTATTGGTTTCATTTGAATTTATGTAAAACATTAATAAATAAATGCCTTAACCTTCAGCCTACTAACTGGAACATAATTAACTGGTCTATAATTTTCTATCAAAACAACCTGCAATCTAGAGGCCAAAACTCAATGAATTTAATACGCAGATGTTTTCACACTCAAAAAAAAGCTCAGCCTACAAATAATCATGTTGCAATTTAGTTATAATACAGCTGCTGTAAGCTCATCTGAGGAGTGCTCACAGAAGGCTGCAGAAGCTATCTAATTACAAAGGTAAGACCACAGTTTGGGTTGTCCTCTTTATCTTTGTTGGTTTTCACAGCTCAACACTTTTTAAAACTTTGTAACCTACAGTGAACAGGATCTAACATGGATGCTAAACAGTTTTCTGTTACTACGGGCAGTCATTTAATCCCCTCACGCACTCATGTCTCGCTCATCTGCTTCTGCTGATTTCCAAGGAACAACTGTTTCTTCTTTAGCTATGGTTATACATCAGACCTCAAAGAGAGGACTTCACAGTTGAAAGGTTCATTATCATACTTATTATTTCACAGAATCACACAATCTTAGGGGTTGGAAGGGACCTCTGGAGAGCACTGTGCCCAATCCTCTGCTAAAGCAGGTTCCCTACAGTAGGTTGCACAGGAAAGCGTCCAGGCATGGACTTGTTTCAAATATCTCCAGAGAAGGAGACTTCACAGCCTCTCCAAGGTTCTGTTCCAGTGCTCTGTCACCTCAAAGTAAAGAAGTGTTTTCTCATATTCAGATGGAAATTCCTGCGTTCCAGCTTCCTATATTTTCTGCATTGCAACTGACTGCCACCTTTTTAATTAAGTCTATATTTATTATAATCATGAGATCGCAGTGTACTGAATGCTCCCTACTTCTAGCGGAAGAAAGACTTCATAATTCCAAAAAGGATTTAGTCATTAAAATACTAATAAGTAGCTGGCAATTTCAAGAGTCTGATTTTCTACATAAGGACCACTGTCCTCATTAAAAACATTGTCAAGATTTGCTGAATCACTTTACTCCTCACTTCAGCCCTGTCTTGAAAGAATTTTTCTGCAAATCATCTTACAAAGCCCAAGACAAATAAGAAATTTCCTACACTTTCAAAATACAATAACAACCATATACAACTGCAGGAACCAGTGACTTCAGTGGTGGTCTAGCAACAGTCTCACTTTACTGTCATCATTTCAAGTTGGTCTTTTCTGGCAGAAGTGCAGAGGTGTTTCCAGAGGTTTGCCTAGAAACCCAGTTACAGACCTGGAAATTGCTTTGTTTTGGACCATGGGCAAACTCTACACAGCTTCATGCAGCTTGCTAGTAGTTCAAACTGGGCTAAGTCATGAGATGAGCAGGAATGGCAGGTAAAGCACACTTCAACTGTGAGAGGGAGAGAGGCAGGAGCCACAGCTCCTTACATCACTGGTGGGTTACCAGGAGACCTGGGTGCACAGTCAGCACAGACTTATCCCAGCACAGAGTAGAAATCAACCCTGACTCTTTCCCATGAGCTGCTTCCTGACCTCACAAAAGCAAGTTTCCAGAGTGTGCCATGTGTATCTTGTGTCTCTCAACCCTATGCAAAGGCCCTACAGAAACCACAAGGATGACGTTCAGAAATGACAGTCACTCTTCAGCTGGACAAGTCATCTGCCAGGATACCTCACAGAGCCTTGGAAACTGGTTATACCAGTTTATTTTACGGGCATCTCATATGGGAGATCAGCTGAAGAGATAATCAGTGTCCAGCAGCTTTGTGCCGAATGCACAACTCTGGGTCAAACACCAAAGTTTGGAGTCACTTTATTGATCTGTTAACCTGTCGATGCAACAGGTTGGTGAAGAACTGCACATGGTCACTGAGCACTGCTGCTGTCCTTTCAACAACCCTTGCCATAACTGCATCATGCAAGCACGCCTGTTTATACTTGGCATGTTTATTTACACTAATTTCTATGTTTAGGCTTGTTAAGCTCCCACAGATGCTCACATTAGTTCTTTCATATATAAAGATCCATAGGGCTCTGCAAAAATGCTTACGGTGAGCTGAAGAGAACGAAGCCTGGAATTTGTGGTATCAGCAACGCCACAAGGAAAAGAAGTGGCATGACTTCTTGGGAGAAAGTACAAATCCTCAGTCTCCTACTGAAGGGCATCATGGCCCTCATTTCTGGAGTTGTGGTTACTGTTCTTTGTAAACTCCCCTCTTTGCTCAGATTCGTCAGTTTTCTGAATCCAGCCTAATTAGGGGTTGTTAGTAGAAAGCATGGATGTACTTTTCTGTGCAGTCTCCTGTTGGAATACGCTCGCGATTGCATTAGCAATTATTTACCTGCAGAGTTACTCAATTCAGCCTCCTGAGCCAACTGACAACCAGCATTTTTGCAAAGGTCAATTTTCAGCAGGAGTGGTGATCTGGTCTGGGTGACCATGCAGCCACACTGCCACTGAAGCATGAGCAGTGAGCTGTTCCAGGCAGGGGAGCATCAATATCTATCTGACTAACCCAGCCATAAAAATGCCTTTTGTGTTTCCCTGAGAAGAATCAGATGTAAGTGGCTAAAGAACAGCTGGTGACTGACAATTCGTATTTCCACCAGATTGTTAAAGTAAAACATAACTGGGTATATACTTTTTTATTTTCTTGTCATACACATTGAGGTAGCATATGCTTCATCATTCCGGGGATTAAGAAAAAGGCAAACTGTAACAAGAGAGCAGAATGAAGGAGGTAAGGGCAGCCAAGTAGCATCAGGTGCCCCAGCTGTCACTGCGCTGATTTGGCAGGTGACAGAGGTCTGTGCCATTGGCCAAGGTGAGAAAAACTGCACCTCTGCAATGACAAGAGAGGTCAGAGGGACATTATGTTGTGCTAGGAGCATTATCACAATACTCAGAGAGAAAAATACCTGTGTGAAAGATAAATAAACTAAAGAAAGCGTGTTTCCTGGAGCTTGAATCCCTGCCTCCTATGAAGAATAGGCTGGAAGGAGGTTTGTCGCACAGCTGCTGGCACTGAGGGATGGTTGAGTAACCCACAAACAGACTCAAGAGTTTGCCTGTTCTACACGAGAAACTTTTAAATTGGAAAATGAGGCCGTGAGTGCCTGGAGGAAGCACTGAGAGCTGCAGCAGGATCCCCAAAGGAATTAGGGTTTTCTTCACCAGGATCCCGTCAGGACAGAGCTAGGTCCCCTACAAGCCAGGTGTCCTTGAAAGGTGAAGACATTAATTTTATCTTGTCAGTAAAGCCTTCGGTCCAGAGAAAGAGCTACAGGGCCCTTCTGGTTAACACCAAGAAGCTAATTAGATTTGCTCCTAACTTAATGAAATCCTGAGCAAAGTCATTAAGGATTTTGATGACAATAAGTGACTTAGAGAGAAGCTAATGAGATGCCACAGGGATCTACTGTACAATTGAGGCTGTAAGGTTTATTCCACGGGTGTCCTGGAAATAGAAGCATATGTATTATGTATATAAACAGGAGTCTGCAAGCCTGACATTTCTATAGAAGGCCTTTCCAAGCAAGTGCTCTAACATATTTTTGGGGACTATGTCAGCCTAGCAGCCTAACGAAGAATCTGCTTCAGGATACTAATGCAGGGCAAGCAGATAGAATGCCCTGGTGTCATTTGCTTGTTGCACCTCCTCTCCTGCTGAGCAAAACTTTGGGGCCACCTGTGGATGTACAGGCCCTTCCCTCTGAAAAAAAAAATAAACAAAGACAAACAAAAAACCAGTCCCTAGCTCAGCACACACACCCCCATGGCATGCCGGCCATGCAGCCAGAAGGGCCTTTTCCAAAGATTGGCCCTTTCTTCGTGACCATCTCACATTACCTGGAGAACTAATTAGTAAATAGTCCTAGGGCGGACTTCACGCTTGGTGGGTTTCTAGTAATGAAACTACTCTCAGGATTGATAATTCACACAGAAAAAGGTTTTCCGGATTAGGGACATATTAATTAGAATAGTGCACAATAGCACAGTCAATCCCAACCTCTTGTTCTCCAGTTCCCCTTTGTAGTAAGTCAGACATTTTATAATAATCATATTTTCGCATGTACTGCATAACTTCCATAAGAGTAATTCAAGACACTGCAAAGGTAGGTAAACAATTATTATGTGCCAAGAAATTATGTTCCCGGTAAGTCACTGCCAAAAGCAGGAACAAAGCTCCACTGTCCTTGATATTATATACTTGTATGAGTGTAGTATGTACCGGCTTCTCATCAGAATTCAGTTTTCCATCATCCTAAGCACCACTGAAACAAGTCTCAAGACTGGAATTTGGATTCTGTGTGTCTTCATCATCAAGGTAAACTGCTTTTGCAATTAAACGCATTTTGATGGCGGATCAGGGCTGGGAGGAAAATGGATCACACAGAACTAAGACAAATGACGTCTTTATTTTGCCTGGTCCTAATGGTCCCTAGGATGAAATCTGCATTCTTCTGCAGCCATCAGCAGCCTTTCCAGCAGCCTAAATGGAATAAGAATTTCAGTCCTAACACCACATGATAAGGCAAATTTTCCTTTCCTGACACTTGAAAAATTAATAATATCACATTTCGTTATGGATTTAGTTATTCATAATACAGCATGGTGTAATCAGCTGTTCAGTGCAGCAGATCACGTGGAGCACCTGATTTTTCCACCGTGAAAACTCACGTCTTCATTTCAAATGCATGACACAAATTTGAAGACTGGAAACTAATGGGGAAAGCAAACATTCCAAGTCGTACTTAACTGTTCTGGATGAATGAATAAGCTTCACAGAGCAAATGTAAACCAAAACCAACTGAACATAAATAAGCTGGTTTCAGCAGTTCCAGCCTATGTCTAAATTTAAACTTCCCTTCGACAAAGTAGGAAAAAAATAATCTAGGCTTACAATATAAAGAAGAAAAAAAAAGGAAAATGGGAGAAAAAAAGTTACTTTAAAAAACAACAAAAAAAAGTGTTACACTTTAAGAAGTGCACTGATGTATGCAAAATACAACTAGGTGAGTGGCTGACAATTAACCAATGTTATAAAGAATAGCAAAGTGGGATGCACAATTCCAGTTGTCAGAATTACAGAAACTGTGGCAGAGCAGAAGGCGTCTGAGTGGTGACTGTAACTACTCCTAGCTAGCAGGACAAACAAACCTTATTACTACAGCAGTAACTGCTGTTTTGTAAAGCTACCAAGAGCTGCATGCTCCTATTTCCAAAACTGTATTTCAGCATCTGGGACAATTTTATTTTTAAGGGTGATCTGGACAAAGACAAAAAAAAAAAAAAAAAAAAGAAAACACAAATGCCTTACTACATACAAAGTTAGGCATAAATTACAGGCTGCAAGTCTCTGAGAAATTATAGTCAGGAAAAACATGTCTCTAATTGGTTTAATGATTCTCCAGCACAACAGAGGCATATAAGACATGTACTTCATTGCAAAAAGGCTGTGCTTCTATTTATGGAGTAAAATTACAATAAGGCCTTAACAATTTATTTTAACAAGAAGCAAGTTTAACTGCTGAACTCTTACACAAGAAAGCACATCAAGGCTGCTCTGTCTAGAATTAAGCAAATGTGGAACCGAGTAAAAAATCCCTTGGATTCATGTTTATCTGTGTTCTATTCAAGCAATGATACAGAACGTACTTGTTATGAGGCATGTTTAAAAGTGGTAATAAAAGAAACTCCAAGGAATTTGGAAGATTTTAATGATTCTATGCCTTCAAAATAAAGAGAAAAAAAAATAACAATCAGGTGTCATTCTTATAAGAAAAAAGTTTCATTCCTTACAGTTCACCATCAAAGTACTATTTTACCAGTTTTGGGATTATGTTATCTTCTCATCTCTAAAACCAAAAGCAAGGAGGAAAAGAAAAAGCTGTGTATATTTTCTTCTAATAACATTCGGCTTGTGCTTGGCTATTTACAGAAAGTATCATCACAAAGAACTCATTCATGAGAGAAACCAAGAATATTACAAATTATTACTCATATTTGCAAAACGAATGTAAGTCAGAGTGTAGGTCTGTCCCCACTGCTGCTTTTCATGAAATAACAAGACCACTTCTGATTTAATTTTCAGTCTATTTTTAAGTCTGGAAACGCTAGGCAGGACCTGAAGACACTGGGAAGATGATTGGAGGGCGTGAGAAGGCTGCAAGGCAAGCTGACACTGCAGCTTTGTCCTGGTTAAGCAGCAGTGCAGACACAAGAATGTGTCCCCCACTTTTCTTGGCCAAGCCAGCATTTATGCCACCCTGGCTGCAGGCCTGGGGCTCCCATTGGGGTGGCTTGCTTGCTGTTCCTCAAGTGAATTAAACTCGACTCTTAGGGCAAAGAACAAGTACTTGATAATGTTCCTACCTCAGATATACATGATTTTAGCTTATATTTTGTCCTGCAAACTCCTTCATACAGACCAAACCATCAGCAGAACCGGCCTCTTGAGGTCACAGCCCAAAATATGCAAGGCTCTTAGAGCAGCAGCAACAACAGCAAAATATTACAGACCTTTCATTCTGTCTAGCTTTTTAAACATTCAATCAAACCATAATGTCCTCCCATCTCAACACTACACAAAAAGAGGTATTCCCCCTACTTGCTATATAGCAGAAAATTGGTAACAAAACACAGCTTCAGCAACTACACAAATCAGAAGCTATTCCTTAATCAAAATTACAAGACTGACTTCAAAAATGTCAAATAATCTGGACATGATTACGTTGGTATTACAGAAGTATATACTGTTCAATTCGTTTTCCAAGTTCTTCATCCAAATCTTGGTTACCTTAGCAACTCCATGTTATCCAGTAGAATTTAATTCATATCACAGCTATGGGACTTCCGCTAAATCAAGGTGCTGTGTGTAGCAGGTGTATCTCACCTTTTATGTAACACTGCTGGTACATAAGGAATTTCAGGAGGAAGAGACACAGATTGAAGTGACCACTAACAATTTTTCAGCTCTTGCATATTTTCAAAAGTTTTTTGGAAAACAGAAGCACAAATGAGGCTATTTTAACCTTAGCACTACACATTCCTTACCAGGAAGCTATGTGAAGAACTAGGAAGGTGCAGGAACCATGTGGAGGCAATATGACACCAGATGTGGTGCTGACAAGGGATAGGAGGCGTGTAATCTGGCATATATTGTTTGCCAGACAGCATTTTTATGAGTGGAATACAAGAACTAGACAAGTGGTTAAGCAGATTAGAAAGTCAGAGCTGAAAATCAATCCAACCGAGACACTGAATTTTAAAGCATCGTGTTGAGATTCTTACAACTACCTTACTACTGAAGACTACCAAAAACTAAGTAATTGCTTCTTATAGACATGGAAAGATTTTGTTCCCACTGTCGCTGGAAGTATATTTTTAAGCCACACGCTGAGGAAATGGAGGCTTTTCTCAGCAGACCACAGAGTATGGCCACATCACTCACCACTCCTCCAGCAGCATGAGTTACCACTGCAGCCTTCACTGCTCCACCAGCTACAAAGAGCTCAGGGCGCGTTCAAGAAGGAACAAATAACACAAGTGGCTGCTTTTCCAACATTAATTAGTTGTTTCTCCAAACACTGGCTACTTTAATTTTATAAGCGTGCTCATTAGGGTAAGTGCTAGCCAAAAGAACTTCAGGAATCCTGTTTTGCCCAAGCAGGACACACGCTTCAGTGGGTTTTGAATTTGATGTCATCACGCAGCCATGAATAACAAACTATGAAAACTATTATGAGAGGAAGAAAAAAAAAACAAAACACAAGTGTGATGGTGACATGGCAGGCAGCATCTTCAGTACTTGGTCGGTGTTTGTCCCTCCTTCCCTTGAAAGCAGCGGTTACAGCCATGCCCTGCAGTAAGAGCATGCACCATCTGAGCTGTGGCTGCAGTGGCTGCCACATCCGGACAGAAGAAAGAAAATCCCAAGAAGCCCAAAGCTGTGCCAGAGAACTCCCAGCGAGTCCTGCTGGAAGTGCACACAGATGTCCTGTCTGCGTGTTACCAGCTCCTTCCTGTTTCTTAACAGGAGGCTATGCCATACACACTTTTGGCAGCAGCATCTCTGCACCTCCAGCCAGATCCCTACTGCCTGTCAAGTAAAACAAGTGCTGCAGCAGCACGGAAGCTGAAACGCTGTATGCCCTAGCGCTGCTGCTAATGCTTGCTCTTTAATTGGGCGCGTGTGTGTATAAATGTTCTACAGCGCTGAAAAAGACGAGAAGTGCTTTGGCTCATTTCAGTACTGGATGAAACACAGGAAAAGCACTAGAAGGAATGAAAATAGCCCGCTTTTATCTGTCATTTCCCTTGGGTTGTTATATTTTCTATGAGCATAATTGCGCACCTCTGAATCACATCTGTTTTTTCCATATCCCCCCGCATATTTTGGCATGGATGCCAGCCTGCCACACCTCGACAGGCAATGGATGAATTACTCTGTTGCCCAGCTACCAAGCTTCTTATTTTATAGCTCCTTTCTCCAAGTAGCTCTTCTAGGGCAAAGCAGGACACAAAAGAGGGAATAATGCAAAAAAAAAGCAGCATAATCTTTCCTTCGTGCACGCTCCTTTCTCCTCTTCAACCAGCAATAAAACATACGCCGACCTTGCCTGCAGATACTGGCCTCTGTGTACGCAAAGCAACTATCAGAAACAGAAACAAACAAACAAAAAAATAGTGGCTGTATTTCTGAAAATTAAGTTAGATTTCTTACCTCGACACATTCAAAATGCAGCCGAAAAAAATATAGTTATCAGAAAATCTAGAAACTGAACAAATCTTAAAGCTCATCTGCACATGGAGTTGGCACTTCAAACGGGAGGAAAAATAGGCTTCCCTTCCTATCTTCTTGTGCCAGTGGAAGAAATTATTTCAATTATCATCCGTCACTAAAGCAGTTTGGGCCCATGTTTCTTAATTCACTTTTGCAAAGTGAATTAAAAAAAAAAAAAAAAAAAAGCTGAAACAATTTGCTGCAAAAGGAAACCTGTTATTAGCCTGAAGGTGTCAACTTACAAAGCTGTGCCAGCTTAAGCAGCACAGCGTGCAATCATACATCTAATTACACAGATGCAACTTCATGATGCACTGGCAGGACTGTGGGTTTTTCCATATATAGGTGAGCCTTAAAGATCCAAAAACCTGCAGCACAGAGAACGTGAGGAACAGGGCTGAGCAACCTCACGTCACAAAGCTTTGAAGCAAACTTTGGTTCAGTTGTCAGTCTGGTCAGCTGCGCATTATTTTTCTAAGACTCATATTGTACCCATGCTCACTTTGATCCTGATAATAACAGCAGCTGGGACCAGGTTCTACGGTGGCTGACTGATCAGAAACACCCCATTTCATATTGTGTATCTGTGATAAGGAGCAGAGAACATGGAGGAGGATGGATGCCTTGAGTTACTAAAAACATTATCTCTATTCAATACACTCAAAAAAACCCAAACAAAGAAACAAAAAGAAACTTTTCCTCTACCTGCTCCTCTTTATAAATGCTCTGCATTATCCCACACTGCAAGTATTTCAGCCTGGTGAGATGTATCTCAGTGCACAATGTCAAGACCTCTGTGCTGAGCTGTTCTGAAGATGCCTCTGATGTCTGCTCTCTGTATCCTACTGGTCCCTGTGGTATTATTATTTATATAATAATGCAGTCATGCTAAGGAAGATTTACATACCAGAGAACCAGTCTTGCAAAGAATCACGCAGAGGCAACCTTGATTTCAACAGGACACTGCAGAGACACACCTAAACCTATACAAATTATAGGACTTAGTAAGCCATCCCTAAATGAGAAATGACGGAGCCACACATTATACGGTCAGGAGACGTTGTTACCATTACCTTTCTTATTACTCCACGTTTCCTTTGCTTATTTTGGCCAGGAAATAGTCTTCAGAGAAAGGAAAAGCTGAAGAAGCAGCCTGAAGAAAATGGGCCGTGTGAGATGTGTATGGTGTACGCGGATATGAAGGGGTATTTTAGTACAGTGTGGAGGGAACTGCAACTTCATCACAAACTCCAGCTCCTCACAGGGGGCAGAGGGAACGACATGGAGCTGTGTCAGGAGGGGCAGCCAGGGGTCAGGGAAAGGCCCTGCCCCAGAGGGAGGTGGGCATGGAACGGGGCTGCACAGGGCAGAGGGCACAACCACGGTGCTGGATTTGTGGGAGTGTGTGTGTGCGCTGCTCTCAGACACAGGGTTTGGGTTCAGGTGATGCTGTGTGGAGCTGACTCAGGGTGATCCCAATGGGGTTCCTTCCGACTCGGGATATTCTGTGATTCTGATGACTAGCATGGAATAAAAGAACAGAACTACTGGAGCCGGGGGGACAGAGCTGGAGAAGGACTGTGTACGTCAGCCAGGAGAGCAGGCCAGCACACAAATGGACGTGCTCTTGAGGAGAACGACGAATCTGTGTCACGAAAATGCACGCCCTCAAAGACGACAGGCCCAACCCCACCAAGACAGGACACGTTTGCTTTCTTAGCGCCTGCCGGTTGAGATGAGCAGGAGTACGACTGGAAATGGGGTCAAAGGAAGCGAAGCCTTCTCCATCTGCCTATAAAACGTCTTTCCGTGCGCTTCACCAACCGAGATGTGCAAAGCTGCGGTTAGTCCTCAACAGCGTCCTTCGGGCCCGCGCCACGCCGACTGCTGGCTCTCCCCCCCGCAGACCGCTCCCCCGGGTTGCGCCGGATCGCCTGTTTTCGTGAAGCACTGGAGCAGGAGAAGGCGCTCGGGGCGCCCACGCGAGGCCGCGATCCGCGCGGGACACCCGCTGACCCCCTCCAGCGCCGCGCCGCGAAGCGCGCGCACGTGGAGCCCGTGACGTCGCCGCGCGCCCGCGCCCGCGCGCCGCACCTCCACCAATGGGCGCCGCCGGAGGGCGGGGCGTGGCGCGGGGCGGGCGGCGTCACGTCCGCGCCGCGATGGCTGTGGCGACGGCGGCGGCGGGAGACGGCGGCGGGAGACGGCGGCGGCGGCGGCGGCGGCGGCGGCAGTAGCGGGGCGGCGGGGCGGGCCGCGGAGGAGGAGGAGGAGGAGGAAGAAGAGGGGCGCGGAAGATGGCGTCGCTGCGGGAGGGGGGCCGCTACGCCGTGTCCTGCGGGAAAGCGGCGGACAGCGTCTCGGTGCTGCACGTCAAGCTGACCGAGACCGCCGTGCGGGCGCTGGAGAGCTATCAGAGCCGCAAGGTGAGGAGGGTTCGCCGCCGTGCCGGTTGCCCGCCCTGCCCCGGTCCGCTGGGTGCGGCTGCCGCCGTTGGGTGGTGCGGCGTTCGGGCGTTGCAACCGACGTGCGGGGATGCAGCCGGTGCGGTTTGGTGGGAGCCGGGATGCGGGCGCGGGGTCCGTGCCGCTGATGGGGACGGTGCCGTTCTTTCCGATCCGTGGAGCGAGTTTGGTTACGTTGCTTTGCCGGTGCTTTTTGTTTCGTTTCGTCCTTGATTTTTTTTTTTTTTTTTTTTTTTTTCCCCGAAGAAAAAAAAGTCCATTTCCGAGTCGGAGCGCCAAATCGTCGGGGGGTATTGCCAGCTGAGTACGGAGCGGTGTGTGGCGGCGGTGATGGTGACAATAAATGGAATTCTTTTTCCTCTTTCGCTATTTCATCATCTCTGTAACTTCAGTAAATGGGCCCCCGGCTCGTTGTGCACGCCCCGGTTGGTCCTGCAGGAGTCAGTGTGTGCCGCTGGAACGGTGGCCGGTGGCAGAGTAATGTAGAGAGTGTAAAACTTCAGCCCTTGGTGCTGCAGCCTCTGGAACTTCTGGGTTTTGAAAAAAGGTCGTCTTTTAAGCCGGTGAACCGCACCACAGTCGTCTAACTTCCTCAGGGGCAAAGATCTGCTGTGACACTATTCGGGAAGCAGTCCTCGGGCGTTATGTGAGAGACGCTGAAGGGGTCGTCGTTTGTTTTCCTGCCTGTTAGGAATCCCTGCTTTGGGTGAGGGGAATGGGGGGAAAGACGCGGTCAGCTTCTATAGTCTGTATTTTAAATAGGTGCGCTGCTGGTTGGTGTCCCTGCGGTGCCCAAGGAGGGCAGAGCCGTGGCCTGCAGCTGGCAGCTCTTCTCACCAGCTTTGTGCTCACCGGCATTGCTGACCCATTTCAGCTCTTACTAAAAGAAGGCTTGAAGTCAGCACTGCTGAGAAAGGGAGGATGTTACTAAGTGAATGCAGGAAAGATGACCCACGGCTCTGCTTATTGCCTTTGCTCTGTGCAGAAAGATCTTATCTGTGCAGCACAAGTAATTCTTCAAAGAGTAGGCTGAAGTGTGGAATCATGATAACCCTCAAATGACCTGCTTAGCCATCACTTGTGGAGCCTGGGCGGCCTGTAAGCAGGCTCTGTACACTAGGTTGCTTAACACTGAGATTTCAGCGTTGTGTGTAAGGTTTGAAGCACTTGTGCTATGGTATTACCTTCCTAAATTTTTTCTCATTTACAGTGTAGTCTTAAGTCCTTGAATCCAACTTGCCCTTCACCTGCAGAAGTGCAGAGCTGAAGCGGTGCCTTCAGCAGCCTGTTCTGTGCAGGTTGTTGTAGGTGAGGGCAGTTTTTCTGCTTGCCTTTGGAGGAGGAGATTTGGATCCAGATGCTGGAGGGCGTTCCTGTTTAGATTCACTCTGATAATCCCGAGCAGTGTAGCTCACGGTATTTGAGCATCATCTGTGTTAGTGTGAGCTTAACTACTACTCGTTTGTTAGCCAACTAATGTTGAACATGGAGTTTCACTTAGTGCTGTTGGTTGCTGTGCATTGCCTTCAGAGCCACAGCCATGCCATGCATCTGCTGCCCTGGCTGAGCAGTGGGGAACACGAAGTGCACTGTGTCTGAGGATGCACAGGAGCAATGTAGCAAGGCCTGACATAGCACATCCCATGGGGTCTTGGCTCTGCTACTAGAACCCCTTGGCTTGGCTGCACAGAGCAGCTCTAAAGGCCACGGTGCATCACCTCCCTGGCCCTTGTGCTGTCCTCCGGAGCTATTTTGAACCAACTTATTTATTTGTCCTTTGTCGATTGATTGATTGATTGATTTTTTTTTTTTTTTTTCCTGCCAGAGTAGTGCTGGATGAGGAAGCATAAGATCTTTAAGAGCTGACTTAATAGAAGGACACATGGCCAGAGTAAGTGCTGCAAGTACAGCCTCTATGTTTCGGTGGCAGCTACCTCATTAGTTTAGCTCAAGTTATAGTATGCAGCTGCATCTTCCGTGCAGAAAGTGCTATAAAGAGAACAGGTATAGCAGAAACAGTCATGTTGCTGTGGAGCTTCTTGCTGCTTGGCGACAGTGTATAATTTCACTCTTGCAGGTGGTGACATGTCCTAATCTGCTGACTGCTTCTGAAGCAGATTAGGGAACACTGTACTGAGCAGTTTCTGCAGAGTGGTGTGGACGGTTGTGTCTGCAGCCGATAAACTTTTTTTTTGCAGAAGGAACATCTGTCCCCAGTCATGCCCCAGCTGTGGTTCTCCTGATGAGAGCAACTGGAGATCTCAATTTTCTTCTGCATGCTGTTAAATCAGGATTTTTTCTTTTTTCATTTTCTTCCTTTTTTTTTTTTTTTCCCTGCCTCTAAAATCTCAGCTTCTTTAAGCCCAAGAATAATTCTGACTTTAACAAATCTGTCTTGCACTTAAGCTTTTATCCTTCACTTGGATGTTCCAGCTGCAGCAATTCTGGAGTTAGTAGGCACGTGACACTCCTGTTTGTCTGATGTTTCCTCACTCCAAGCAATAGAAGTCACAGTCGTCTGCTGCATTTCATTTACCTGGGCTGAAATTACCCGTGACTCGTATGCATCTCAGACACCTAGGGTTTGGGTTGGGGGTTAGGAAATTACTTTTTGTTTGTAAACTTGAGCCTGTCAGAGATTGCCAGTGACATCTTGCTTCAAAATGAGAATGCACTTCATGCTTTCAGGTGGGTCAAATCTCTCAGGTTTTCCTTTTTGCTTTTCTGTCAGTCAGGTTGAAAGTGGACATAGCATTAGAGCTGTAGTGTTCATATGCCAGCAGCTGTGCTGGGATTTAGATTCAGGGTGGCAGGGAATGCTGGAGTCCAGCAGCCTGCACTGGTGGGTGGCTGTCTGCTAAGAATGGGAATATGCAGAAGAGTCCAGTTATTGCAGGGCACTTCCAGACCCTGTAGTGTATCTGGGAATGCCTCAGCCGTTCTGTTCTGCTCCTGGCAAGTAAATAAATATCTTGTACTGGAACACTTGATACCAGTGTACTAACTGCAAGGGAGTTATCTGCAAAAGAAGAGAAGTGCCTAGGTGAGGTCTCTACATTTTTGCCTCTAACTCCTACTGAGAGTTAATTATGCATTCTGTGTTTGTTTAGGTTTGATTTCTTGAAATCTAAGATTTCTTACCTCTTTAGACGGTTAATTGATTTAATCTATACAGGTATTCATTATAAACACATTTGCATCTTCAGAAGCCTTTTTAACCCCTATTTCTTGTGGCAGCAAGGACTGGGCGATTCCACTCTGCATATTTTTCCTTTGTCACAAGGTTATATGTCTGATTTGGATTAAATCTGTTAGTGGGGGGAAAAAAAAAAGTATATCTTCTTCCATACAATTCTTATGAAGTAGATGAGTAAAAGAGAAATACTACATGACAGATGTGAGTTAAGAACACTGATAGCAAGTGCTTGCACCTCTCGGAGAGACAGCAGGCTCCACATGGTGCAGAGGAAATGGAGATGATCGAATCAATTTAAGCAGTGCTTATACTGCTGTTTCTCTTGCATACTGTTGGATATATGTTGCCATGCTGCTTTCCTGCCTTGCTGGAAGAATACTCCTGTCTTTTGGTGCATGTTTAAGCCAGGCCTGCTCCTAAAGAAAACCAGAAGCAATTCTTGCCATCCACATCCTTTGCTCAGCTACCCTTCCCGCACAGGTTTTGGGTTATTGGTATGAGGGTGTGTGGTGTCAGAGACAAACTGAACTGGGGAGAAGGGCTATTGCCATGCTGAGTTTGAGCACTACTATCGCCAAACCAGCGAATCCACTCCCAGATGCAAAACTTTGTTTTTATTTGTTTCTTTGTGTGCTGTTGCTGGATTATCTTCCCACAGATTTCTTACCTTGTCTAGTGCACAGGATGGACCGTGCCCTGGATAAATCAGAGATCTGGTATGAAGGTGACTAGGATGTGTATCCTGTTTCAGATGTCAGAAGCTTGTGGTTGATGAGACACGGGACTGCAGGAAAAGCTGAGGGCAGTTAAATGCTCTTAACGAATGAGATTATTCCCACCCTTGCCATGGAATTAATCTAAGGCTAGCACCTTCCTGGCGCCCTGTGCAAGTAATTGCTGAAGGCATAACTGTGCTGAATATCTGGAGTGAAGTTGAGGTAGCTTGTACCGATCAGATGTTTCCTGGCGCCTGAAAGGGAAAAAAAAAAAAATCCCGTTCCATTTCTTTTCATTGCAAAACACCACCCATGTAACATGTTGACTTATTATTATTTTTCTTTTTCCAGAGTGCCTTGCTTGGGGTTAGTGAGCTGACTGAGGTTAAGGAGGAGATCCACAAATGCTGGGGGGAACAGACCTGCAAGTGGGAAGAGAAAGCAGCTAGACCTTCCTCTTTCAGGAGCAATTAGCTCTGAAACAATTGATTCCCACATAGCAAGATTGCAACTTCATTTTCCAGTACTACTAAGTGGATCTGTTAGCCAGCTTCCCAAAGCGTGATAGTTCCACTTTCTGAGCCACTACGCCTGTTGCTTTCCCTGCTCTGATGCTGATTTTGCTCAGACGCTGGGGGCATCGCACAAGGGGTGTGAAGCCAAGGTGGTCCATTCATTACCTCTGTGCAGTTACAGGCACCTCCTGCTTGCCTTGCCCCAGTGCCACTGCTGATGCCAGTATACACTGTCAGCGGGCTCTGCTAAGGCAGATGCATGCTGTGAGCTAGTCTTTCTCACTGTGAAAGAAGTAGAAATTATAGGTGTCATTTAGATCAGAACCAGGACTTTTCACGTTTGATGCCCAGAGCTACCAAATAGTGCTGATTGTCATCTTTGTGTGTTATTGTTTATAAGGGGATAGTAATAAACCCTTATGGCAATAGAAATACCACTGCATTTGTCTTCATGAAGCACTTTTGTTATGATTATGGACACAGTGTCTCCGGATTTTTCATAGTAAATAAGTCGTATGTTAAGTTTTGTCACTGTTTTGACATTTCCAGCTTACTGATTACCGCCCAGATCATGCGATGAGGTTGTATATTTAAAATAATAATTAAATAAATAAAAAAACAAAAAGCCCACAAGCCAGCTATGTAATTCCAATAGCAGATGCTGAATTTAAGGTTGTGTCTCCATATCTAAAATGGCTTTGCCAACGCACAGCATGGTTTTCTTAATATATTTAGCTTTTGGAAATCGGAGTTAGTTCTCTGAAATTCACTGGAACAAAGCCTGACTGGCTGGTATGATTTCTCAATCCTTGCAGTAATTGGGAAGCACAGTGTGACTGATCTGATGGTAGGAATGTGTATGTAAGGAATAATCCTTGGAGCTGGTGATACAAGCGTCTGTGATAATGTAATCAACTTTATCAGTGTATATAGTCTTTCTCTCCAAACATTTTTTTTTCTTCTTTAATTCCTTAGCTTAAGTTGTGCTGAATACGGTATGACCGTGTTGCAAATTAACAGGTAAATTCCTACATGCGCAGCAGGCAGTTCTCAGCCCCACGGCAGCAAAGAGTAGCTGCTGAAGGACTGGGTAAGGGAGGGAGGAAATTCTTACTCTGACATTACTGGTAAGCATCAGCATCTTGCAGCTGCTTTGTGTGCTAGCCTTCTGCTTGATAGCTCTTAAAATCATTGAAACGCTTTAAAAAAAAATTATTATTCATCACAATCTCTAAATGTGCTGATGTTAAGGTATCTTGTGTTCCCTCTGAGTCAGTGTGCCTGGAAAACAGAAGATAATTAACCTCGTATACAAGGGTGGTGCCTTATAAATATCAGAGTTATTTACCAAGCACCATGTGCATACGCAGATCTTGAGTCTCGCAAGCAGACGTAGTCCCTGCCCAAAGTTGATTAAGCAAAACTGCAACAAACAAGCCAGGTAGCTCTTGAGTTCTTTTTTCCCCAAAATTTAGACATTTAAGATTTGAATGTGGCTGTTGCTCTGTGTAATTTCTTCTAACCAGACCTATGTAGGAGAATTTAGTCCTTCTTAAATAAAATTTTCAAATGCAAATACAGAGTAATTGCTCAAGTGAAATGTGCCTGCAGCTGTCTGTAGCTTGGTTTTGGCTGAGTTGGCGTTTGGTTATTACTACTCTCACTTCAGTGAGACGTTGTGTGCGTTGCTTCAGCTGTTGCAAGTGCTGGCAGTTTCTCCAGGATCACTTCCTCTGCTTACCACGGTGGGATTCTAGGCTTGCCCCCAGGCTGCAGACCTGCAAGATCTCCAGAACTGCTGACTTCGGGGGCAGGGAGCAGGATTGCTCAAAGGGTTGCTTACCTGAACCAAAGCTGTTGCCATTGGATTGGCACCAAAGCAGGGGCATGAAGGCACAGGTTGGGCTTTGTGATCACTCTTTAGGGTGGAAATAAGTTCAGGTCTGGTTTGGCAGACGTTGCTCTGAGTTGCAGTTCAGCTTCATGTGTTCAGGAGTTGTCTGGAGAAGCTATTGAGATGTCAGAGCTTGAAGGTGATACTTAGGTTTTTCAAGTGATCAGGAACTTGTGCTGAGGAGCTCCAGGAAGACCTCATTGACCTGAGCTTGTGACAAAAAATAGTAGCGCGTGATTTTTCCCCCCCAGCATAGATAAAGATGAGTAAACTTCATGACTTGGAATGGACAGCTGATATTAGTGCTGGAGTTGAGAGTGATACAGATGTGTTCTTTTGCTGCTGTTGCTGTTTAAAGTTCTTGTGCAACCACATTCTGAGTCCGCTGTGGGAATTTGATTTGTGGATCTACAGAGGGCTGTATGGGAGGCGAGCTGCCCTCCTCTCTGCTTACTCTCAAGTGGTCAAAGGGGTAGGGGTATATCAGTTGCCTAGAGCTCTCAGGAGACCAGAAAAGCTGGGACTTTGTTTTAGGGTGAAACAAGAGGGCACCTGGTGAAACAGATAAGTTAAAGCAGGTAACGCTATTCACCCTTTGGATGGGTGGATCTTGCTGTCAGAGGAGGCTGGACGCAGAGAATGTCTGTGGGTTCGCAAGAGGATTAGGCAAATTCATGGGCAGCAGATGTATAGACAGATTCAAAAGAGAACTAAGTGAGAGGGGGTTTGAGGTGAGCGGCTCAGGAACGTGGCAAAGCACCTATGCTCCCTACAGACAGACTGTGTACTGAAGGGAGTAGAGGCTGGAGCAAGCAATGAGTAGAAAAACTGTTTCTTCTGCTCCTGCAGCCTAGACCTGTTGTGGAGTGGAGGCCTGGCAGCAGCAGCAGAATGGGCCGCAGGGCTGTCTCCTTGCCTGCTCCCTGCCAGGGCGGTCTGGCTCTCCAGATAACATGCCATCGAGGACGTGAGGGCTCGCTGATACTCAGCTAAATTTAGATTCCTGGCGTTTTCTCGCTCCGAAGTAGGGCAGGCTGCTGTGCAGCCAGCTCAATATGACTGGATCAGAAACTAGCTGATGTCAGGTTCCATGAGGCTGTGTAAGACGGTGACGGCTGCTGCGTGGTGGGTGGGTTGGGATGTCTGACTCAGCATGGCGTGAAGTGCTCTCCTACATCACTTTGTGCAGAACGAGGTTTCCTTCTGGAAAGCTGACACCTCAGAGAGGGGCTAGGATTAATAGCGGCATCAGGCTTCGTATGTTTACCAAATTGCATTTTTAAGCACTTAACTTGTAGGTGCTGGAAAAGCTGATAGAAATCCTGTAGTAGTTTCAGACTTGGATGGCTTCTACCACTTTCCAGCTTGAAGTTGAAAGGTCTGTAGAGTATACTGATCTTCAACAAACTGCTTAAGGGCTGATAGTTGTATGTACTGTGGGCTGCTGCGATACCGGAGGTGCACTGTGAACCTCCTATCATGAAAAATAGACACAACCATTTTTGAAGACACGAGGTTGAAGTTTGGAGGCAGCCTGCAGGCCTGTTGCTGCTCAGGGTGTTAACGTGGCTCCTCGCCACGCACTTTGCAGCTTTCCTCTGCAGCCACAGGCAACCTCATGAGCAGATCCACTTCATCATCAACCCCAAAGTTAGGAGTTTGCTGCTGTATCAGTGTGATGAGTTTTAGTTTGAAAACTGGTACAAGTGCAAGGTGTAGAAGAGCTAGTGGTGGCTGGAGGCAGCAGTGGACAGGAGTTGCACCTAACTTACCTTTCCAGTCATGCTGCGCTATGTCATCTGCAGCTTTGTGATTCTGAATGACACCTCAATTTACAGTCTATAAAAACTCGCTTTTCTGGAGTAAAATCTGTACTAATAAGAATTTTCTGCTTTGGTACAGCTCTCATTGTAGGTGTTGGCAGGAGGCTGACTAACGCTCTATAAAATCCTACAGACAAAGCCTAGTAAGTCACGCCAGTCAGCACAGAGACCGTATGTTATTCTGTCCCGCAGTGTAATTTCAGGATTCAGTAAAGCTGAGCACAGTGTTACTGGTAAATGGGATATTCTTATCAGTGTGCTCCTGCTGACAGTGGTGTTTTGCTGTTGTGCAGTGAGCTACGTCAAGGAGTAGGTCTGACCAGAAGCCAGCCTGCGACAAAGAACAGTTGTTTTCAACTAGCAAGCTTCTTGGTCGCCTGCCCTAAAAACATCTGTAAGTCTTCATGAGCTGTAATGTGAGCACAGAAGTGGTGCAGGATGCTTCCATCGTTGTGATTCAGGAACAGGCTGAGCTTACTGCTGTGAAATTACAGAGACAGGTTAGATGTGGCTCTTGTTACTTTTGGCACTCTTACATATTTCTCTCAGTGGATTCCTTGCTGCAGAAGTGGGGACAGTTTAGGGGAGCCCTATGTTTTTGTTCGGTTACAGTGAATCTTTTCATTGGCAGAACATACTCTTAACTGATTAGCTGAATTGCAGAATAGAAAAGCCAGACACTCAGGTGTATATAAAAATGTTATCAAGTAGGCTCTTCAGAAAATAAGCATGTCCCAAAACCATAAGTGACCAGTGTCTGAAGGTAGAGTTTGGGAACGGGAATAATCAGGCCTCTTAGGATTCCTTTCAGTAGTATGTAGGGGAGAGGAAGAATTTTTCTTCCTTTTAGTGCCAGCAGTACCTCACGTTAATTTTCTTGCCCATTCCTTCCCTGTGGTGCCCAGGTATCCTAATAAAACATGAGATTTTGAACTCCTCAGTGCTGCATAGGTTACTCCTGGCAGGAGCCCCGGCTTTGATTGCATGTCTGCTCTGCATCATGGTATAACCTCTGGAAAGTAGGCTGGTTGTTGTAAGTGAATCTACCATGCACGTTTAATTTGTGTGGCAAAATAACTTTCACCAATGTAAAAGAGATTTGCAGTTCTGCTTACATTCTGCTTGTTTTCTTTCTCTTGCAGGATCTTGTTCCTTCTCAACCTTCAATTCAGTTCCAAGGACGCCAAGGGGTAAGTATTTTGTACTTATATAGGAAGATATCCAGAAATTATTTACAGTCTCTTAAAAAAGAGAAGTCCTCTGGAAGTTTTCATGATGCATTCAACACCATGTGTTTTGTTACGTATTTACTCAAGAGCTGTATTTAAATATGGAAAAGAGCCATGTTCATGAGTACTTTTTTCTTCTTGCTTTTATCAACTTCTCATCTAAATCTGAAAAGAATAGGTATAAATTTATAAGTCAGCACCTAAGCAGGTCTAATATTGTAAATCTGACGTGAGGTGGTTGTTTTCAAGGTGCAAAGTGAAAGTGCAGTTTTGGGGGATAGGCAGGTTATTTTTTCTTATACCATGGAGACTACTGATGATTTCTGAACGTCTTTTGAAACTCTGATAAAATGAAATATTTTAAGCCTGTTGATAAATAATTGAAGGAAAAAAAAAAAACAAAACATGAGGAAATGTGGCCTTTTAAAAGATACAAATCCAGTTAAACACTTAACAAGTGCAAACTGGATAACTGAAGCTGAAGATAAAATTAGGTGTAGGTGGTAGTAAGTCTTAGGATTTTGGGTTTAATATTTGAACTTAGAAGCTGTTAACTTTAATTCAGATCAGTTAACAGATCCAGTTTTCTGTATATGCATGCAGTGGTTCTGCAGAGAAAACAGGGAAGAGATGAGAGAAGGATGCATGAAGTCTTAAAGATGGGGAAAGGTAGCACTCTTGTTCAGAGTATTTGAAACTACAGCTCTGGTCCTGTGGGTTAGACCTGGTGGGCTAAGAATCTGAATCAGTGTCAGGAATGTGGTCCTGCTGGAAGGGTCACCTTTCTTTTGTGTGGCTCACAGAGCCTGTCTAAATTGTCAAATTGTAGAATGATTCGAGTTGGAAGAAACGTTAAAACTCATGTAGTTCCAGGCCCCCTGGGCAGCAACACCTTTCACAAGGTCATATTGCCCATGGCCCCCATCCAGCCTGGCCCTGAATGCCTCCAGTGCTGGGATATCTGTAGTGTCTCTATGTTAACCAGTCTAAATCTATCTTCTTTCAGTTTAAAGCCGTTACCCTTGTCCTGTCGTTATGCTCCGTGGCGAGGAGTTCCTCTGCAGCTTTCTTGTAGGCTTGCTTTTTAGGTACTTAGTGGAAGGCTGCTGCAGGATCTCCTCAGAACTTTCAGTTCTTTTGTTGAACAGCCTCACTTCATAGGACAGGTACCCAGCCGACCCCCAGCTCACTATAGCCTCCCTTCAGGTAGTTACAGAGAGCAGTAAGGTCTCCCCTCAGCCTCATCTTCTCCACACTGAGCAACCCCAACTCGCTCAGCCGCTTCTCCTAAGGGCTGTGCTCCACACCCCTCACCAGCTTTGTTGCCCTTCTCTGGACACAGCACAGGGTTTTGATGTCTTTCTTGCAGTGAGGGGCCCAAATCTGGACACAGTACTCGAGGTGCAGCCTCACCAGTGCTGAGTACTGGAGGACTATTACTTCCCTGCTCCTGCTGGCTGCACTATTCCTGGTACAAGCCAGGATGCCGCTGAGCTTTTTGGCCACCTGGGCACGCTGCTAGCACATGTTCAGCCAAGCGTTGACCACTGCCCCCAGGTCTATTTCCTCTGCACAGTCTTCCAGCCACTCAGTCCCAAGCCTGTAGCATTGCCTGGGGTTGTTGTGGCCAAAGTGCAACACCTGGCACTTGATCTTGTTGTCTTTCTGTGGGGCCTCTCTACCCCCAGGCAGATAGACACTTCCAGCCAACCTGGTGTCATCTGTAGACTGGCTGAGGGTGCACTCAGTGCCCTCGTCCAGATCATCAGTAAAGATAGTGAAGAGGATGGGGCCCAGTACCAATCCCTAGGGAACACCACTCATAACTGGTCACCAGCTGGATTTAACTCTGTTCACCACCACTCTCTGGGCCCGGCCCTCCAGCCAGCTCCTTACCCAGCCAAGAATGTACCTGTCCAAGCCACAGTCTGCCAGCTTCTGCAGGAGAATACTGTGGGAGACAGTGTCAAAAGCTTTGCTGAAGTCAAGGTAGAACACATCAACAGCCTTTCCCTCATCCACCAGTCAGGTCATTAGCTCACAGAAGGAGATCAGGTTGGTCTAACAGGACCAATCAACTCCCTTGACATGGTGTCTTTGCTGCTTTTGATGCAGCCCACAATACGGTTGTCTTTCTGGGCTGCAAGCACGCTCTGCTGGCTCATGTTGAACTTTTTATCAGTGGATGCTCACAAGCAGGGAGGCAGTCAGGAGAATTGCATCATCATCTTCTTTTGGCACTTGCCTGCGTTTTCCTTTGTTCCTTTGTATGACCACATTACCATTCTTCTGCTTCTGAACACAAGAGAGAATGCTTGATTTTCTTGATTATTAAACTCAACAGTGAATCCTGTTCCAATACTCCATGAGATGGAAACATCTAATAGGACTTAACGGCTTGCTGCAAAAGCAAAAATCTCATATGGTACGTTGCAAATCCGTCCATAATTAGGTCAGTGCAAGCTAAAGAACTTATTCCAGGATGTTTTTAAGCCCTAATGTAGGGTTAACAGTAAGGTAGACGATGAGACTCCATTTTCTTTATATCGTGCTGCCATGTTTTGGGTGTTTCCAGAACACATGGAGTTGCAGGCCAGGCTGCTAGCTGAGCTGCCATGAGAGGCCTTTCCATCCTGGGGTATGGTTGGTGTCTGTGGAGCCAGGCAGCTGCGTAACTCAAGGATGTAATGTTGGATATGTCTTTAAAAGAAGCTGGGTTTTTAAGTATTTCATCTGTAGTTACATATTCTAGTCGTCTTCTTCCATGGGTGGAGCTCAACTGGAGAAATGAAAGGAGCACTCTGACTTGAGGTCAGGCGCCACGTTAGATTAAGTTGTTGAGAAGCTGAAGTTTGAGACAAGAGCCTCAGGTTAGAAGAGACAAGGTAGGAACTCTTTTTTCATACACATGTTCTAAAAATGAACCAGGGATGGGGGGAGAGTGTTGCTGTAGCTACTTCACCCAGTGGAAAAAAAAAAAAAAGAAAAAAGAAACTGGCAAGCCTAGCTTTTCATCTGTTTTAGGTCAAAGTTACCCTGAGGGCATCCGAAAAGCACTACATATGTATTGACAGTGTCAGAAGGTGCCATAGAAAGACTAGGGACACGGTAAGATGGTGCACATTCAAAATGGTAACAAAACATGTAGATGTGCTGTGTTATGAGCCTCTAGATGCTTCTGGTGTGATGGCCATTGAAACAGTACTGATACAGTTTGCATCCAGCTAAGAACTCTGTCAGTTCTGACTTGTTAAATACAAGCAAGTATTGAAATGAACACACCAGACCACAGATCAGCTCCTAACTGAGAGAACTTTCCACTGGGAACATTGACTTCTGAAGTATGTGGACCATAATGTGTGGTACCATCTGAAGAAGCTCCAGGGTGACGAGGAAAAGGCAAGATTTGGGTCACTTAGGTGGTAGAGATTAGCTTTCAGGAAATACCTTGTAACTGAACATTTTTGCTCACACATTCTCAGTCAGTGTAGGAGATGTGTTGTTGTAGATACAGTATCTCTGGGGAATTTCAGTATTGCCAACTGACTTTTCCCAGTAATGCAGAGTGGGGATAAGTTTTAAAACATGGCTACAAATAAAACCACCTGCTGTTTCTAGCCCAGTATACAGTTCGCGTTAGCGCTGAGTTCCAAAAAGGCATGCTTTGCTTGTGTGGTTTCACTCTTCTATTTTTAACTTTCTTTGCCATGCCTTGTACTGTGCTCATTCCTCTCTTAGGTAGAGAAAAAATTTGTGGTGGCTGTGCCATATCCAAAGCTGATAGTTTGCCCAATTTCTTGCTGCCGTGTATGTGCCTTCAGCATGACTGGGCTTCAGCTCCTATCTGCAGAGAGGTAGGCATGGTGATGCTTTTCCTCCTCTCAGCTTACAAAACAGGTCATCTGATTTGGGAAACTGAGCAGTATGTTGGAAATCTAGCAGCTGATCTAGCTTGTAAGTAGATCAGCTGCTTATGAATAGATTAAATGCTTCATCTGCCTTGCAGAGTGAAATTACTTCTTTTGAAAAACTCTGTCCTGTGACAATTTAAATGGCTTTTGAGAAATTACGACTTCTTTGCCTAAGAATATCTAATTATGTTCATTCATATATCTCTTTCTAGACCTAATGATTTCATTTTTCTTTTGTCAAATGCTACACTATTTCACGTTCATTACTGCCACTCTGATGGTTTCCAAATGACTTAAGGGAAACACCCTTGCTGTGATATCAGTTAAACAAACCAAAACACCTACTTCCACAGAAGTGCTGAAGTGCTGTTCAGTGTTCTTGTCAAAACAATTCAGAATCAACATTATTGATCTCAGGGACATGATTTCTGCAGGCTTGCAGTGTGGATGGAGAAGTGCTGGCTCTGCTGTATACCAGTGGTGTGCCCAAAGATGGGTTTGGCTCCCCAGGGGAGGGTAGCAATCACTTCTGTAAGTTTACCAAATGGTATCAGTTTTGCATCAATTATCCATAACAGTTTAAAATGCATCTTTCGTACTCTTTGTTTGTTGCAGGAATTATGGTTTATTCTTTGGCATAAAAACATTTTTCTAAAAGCAATATGAAATGCTTGCTGTTTTATATGTTTTTGCAATGTACTGTGTTGGGTTGGAGGCATTTTTTCCTGCTTATTTTTTTTCTGTAACATGTCCTCTGGCACTAGTCTGGGGACAGCAGTTACCTGTCTTTGGCCCTATGCAAATCTTTAGTCCTCCCTTGACTGTAATTACTTCTTGTGCAAATCCTGTTATCTCCCTCTATGCTGCTTGTCCACCTTGCCTGGACCAAGAAAACCCAAAGCATTGCGTTAGTAAGTACTTGTCACTGCGCTTTTCTGCAGAACTGGCTCCTCTTGTGCTGCTAGCCAGGAGCATTATCACTCTGGCAAGAAACGCACAGCTGTCAGAGTGGAGGAAGGGCTCTAATGCATCCCTGCCAACAGTACAGAAAGGCAGCAGAGCTAGGTGTGCCATTTCTCTGCTGCAGCATTGTGGCCTATGTGTGGCTCCACGTGTTGGAAAGGCTGTTTGCAGACCTCATCTGAGGAGAGCTGGTCTGCAGCTGATGGATGTCACGCTGTGGTTGAGTGGCACTGAAAGGAGCACCATCCCTGGTGCCAAGACCTGTAAAGATGAACTGATGCATAAAGGCAAACTTGAGGGAGCAAAGAGTAAATTTTTAGAGAAAAGCCCAGAGTGTTTGGAAGGAAGTGGGGAAAGGCCGGAACTAGATTTTTTTTTTTTTCCCTTTAGGTTGCTTCATTTGTCTACAGATCAATGTAATTAGTGAAATGCATTTGAAGTGGAATTTTTTAGTAAGGCACTTACATTTGTTTGCAAGGCAGCCATGTGTAATGAAACAGACAGGCTAAGGCATCTTAATTTTCCTTTAGTAAGGGGCACTGACCGCTGGCCTTCTGTCGTTTGGAGGAGGGTGAGGTTTGGTCCTTGAAGAAAACAGCTTTTGGCAAAAAGGATTTGTGAATGTTAAAATGAAAACAATAAAAGTCAGTGCTAAACTGACTTATTTTTCATAAGAGCAGGTTTTTGTGGCTTTGTTGTGGTAAAGCAGGTTTCTGGAGCACATTTGTCTCCTTGCAGGTATTGGCTGGACACCTGCATTAATGCAATCTAATGATCAAAGTTTTAAGCTTGGAGCAAGGTACCTGGGCAAAAGCATATGTAGTCAAAAGCCAGATGATGCCGTAGTAAACATAATCTCTCATGGGTTTTGTACAACTGGGAGTTGTATAAAGTCTGACAGAACACCCCTGCTGAGCCCTTCCCTGGCAGCAGTACATCACTGCCTGTGTTTGTCTCCTGACAAATGTAGCACTGAGCTGGAAAAGCTGCAAGTAAACTTCAGCTGGGAAGGCAGCTGAGGAAATGGGTTAACCCAAAAGGTCTGTCATGGTAGGTACCTGACATCTAGGGCTCTGACACTGTCAGTCAGTGATTTCTGACCAAGTGGTAGATCTGGAACAGGCTCACAGACTGGGCTGAGTGTTGACATGGAGACCTGAATGGGACAGGGAGCAGGTCTGAGTCCAGACCTGTGAGATTCCAGGCATCACCTGTGGCAGTAATGACTTGTGGGAACGAGCCTGGTTAAGAGGGGTCAGGTTGGAGTGATTCTGAGAAGAAACAAAGGAAGAGGAGGACTTGAATGTGTCTGTTGAGCAGAGGCACCCAAAAATAGAGCACTATGAATGCCCTCAATGTGTGTGACATGTTGCTGGCGGTGGCAGAATCAGAGGAGAGAGTGGGTGGATGTATTCAGAAGCAAATGAGATGAAATGACTCAGGCTTGAAAAGCATAATATACCTGTCCTGAATTAAGGGCGCTATAACGGTGCATGGCATTGTCAGGAATGATGCAAAAGACTGAAATTAAGGAAAACTTAAAGCCAAAAAATCTGCAGTGCTTTCTTTGAAAGGGGAGAGCCTGCACTGTGTTGTTCAGAGAAAATTATGAAAACTGCTATTAAAATACAAGAACCAATGAGGATGATATGTCAGAGTGGAAGAGAGTAATGATAGATCCAGAAATCGATGATGAAGCGATTAAAGTCAAGGGTATGAGTTGTTCTAGTGGATGTCCTCTATTACTAAAACCATTGAATGGTAAAGAGTTGCAAACCAATTTGGGTACATAGTTTTTAAGGTAATATTTTAAAGTAGGCTGCAGAGGGTCAGGTGCTCTTAACACTGGTGTCAAGCACTTCAGCCTACTAGGTGATTACAGTGAGGCCAGACTGGGGCAGGCATGCCTTTCTGAGCACACATTAGAGCAGTGTGGTAACGCACAAGGTTCTGCAGGTGTGGGCTTTGTCTTACAGCAGTGGATTGGGAAGAAGGAGATGGAAACGGTGTGCTCACTGTGTGCCACACAGTGCTGTTGTGATGACAGGTCATGTAGACGATTGCTTTGAGATTATCAGATTTGGTTTTGAGTCATGACTCTGTCACTTGGTCCTGGGAGCTTATTTTCACTTCCAAAGATTGAAAAGGAAAGTGAAGGCTGGGGGCAGATCGGGGTGTAGCAATCACATAGTGGAGTTTGAGATCTTGAGTGGAAGAAGCAAACCAAAAAGTAGGATTGCTACCCTGGACTTCAGGAGAGCTGACTTTGATCTCTTCTGGGACCTAGAGCTATCCCATGGGTTAGAGTGTTAGAAGGCAAGGAGGCCTGTGAGGGCTGGTCAGCATTTAAACAGCTCTTCTTCCAAGCTCAGGATCGGTGCATCCCTGTGAGTAAGAAATCAGGGAAGGCTGGCAGGAGACCTGTGTGGATGAGCGAGGAGCTCATGCATAAACTCAAAGGGAAGAGGAATGTCCATGAAATGTGGAAAAAGGGTCTGAGTGCCTGGGTAGAATGTAGGAATGTTGTCTGAGCACGCAGGGATGCGACAAGGAGGGACAAAACCAACCTGGAATTGGACATGGCAAAGGAGATAAAGGATAATAAGAAAGGTTTTAAGTATGTCAACAGTAAAAGGAAGACCAGGGAAAATGTGGGTCCCTTACTAAAGGAGGAGGGGGTGTTCTGGTAATGGGAGATACTGAGAAGGCAGAGATAACAAATGCCTTTGCTTCTGTCTTCACTGTGGGAACTCTCCCTTGGGACTCCTGTACCCTGAAGGTAAGTGAGAGAGTCTGGGGATTGGAAGGCTTCCCTTTGGGAGGGAGGAGATGGTCTGAGAGCATCAGTGTCCATAAATCTGTGGGCCCTGAGGGGATGCATCCCTGTGTGCTGAGGGAGTTAGCAGAGGTGACTGCTGAACTGCTCTCTATCATTGTTGAGAGGTCCTGGAGAATGGGAGAGGTGCCTGAAGGTAGGAGGATAGTCAGTGTCACTCTGGCCTTCAAAAGGGGCAAGTAGGAGGATCCTGGTAGCTACAGGCTGCTCAGCCTCACCTCTGTCTCTGATAAGGTGAAGGAACAGCTTGTGCTGGGTGGTATTGCCAGGCAATTGGAAGAGAGGAAGGTTATCAGGGGTAGTCAGAATGGATTCAGCAAGTGAAAATTGTTTGATTAACCTGATAGCCTTCTGTGATGTCATTACTGGCTGAGTGGATGGGGCAAAGCAGTGAATGTAGTCTGTCTTGATTTCAGGACAGCATTTGACACTGCTTCCCACAACATCCTTATAACGAAGCTGAGGAAGTGTGGAATAGATGAGTGGACGGTGAGGAGTGTTGAGAACTGTCTGACTGGCAGAGTGCAGAGGGTTGTGATCAGTGGAGCAGAGACCGGTTGGATGACATGCTGGAAAGCTGAGCTGCCATTCAGTGAGACCTGGACAGGCTAGAGAGCTTGGCAGAGAGGAAGCTGATGAGGTTTAACAAGAGCAAGTGTAGAGACTTGCACCTAGGGAGGAATGACTGCATGGTACTGGTACAGGTTGGGAGATGAGCTGCTGGAGAAGAGCTCTGAGGAGAGGGACCTGGGTGTCCTGGTGGATGTCAGGTTGGCCATGAGCAGTGTGCCCTGGTGGCCAAGAAGAACAATGGGATCCAGGAGTGCATTAAGAAGAGCGTGGCCAGCAGGTCGAGGGAGGTGATCCTCAACCTCTGTTCTGCTCAGGTAAGGCCTCACCTGAAGTATTGTATCTGGCCTTCCTGGTGCAAAAAAGACAGAGATCTCCTGGAAGGAGTCTGGTGGAGGGCCACAAAGATGATAAAGGTCTTGGAGCATCTCCCTTGTGAAGAAAGGCTGAGAGACCTGGGGCTGTTCAGCCTTGAGAAAAGAAGACTCAGAGGGGATCTGATCCACATCTATAAACACATAAGGAGTGGAAGGTAAAGGGAAGAGGCCAGGTTCTTCTCTGCGGTGTGTAGTGATAGGACAAGGGGCAATGGCCACAAACTGAAGCTTAGGAAGTTCTACACAGATGTGCATGGGAACTTCTTCACAGTGCGGTGACGGAGCACTGGAGCTGCACACAGAGGTGGTGGGGTCACCTTCTCTGGAGATATCCAAGACCCACCTGGACGCCTACCTGTGCAACCTGGGCTGGGAGCTGCTTTGGCAGGGGGTTGGACTCGATGATCTCTGGAGGTCCCTTCCAACCCCTACAGTTCTGTGCTTCTGTAAAAAGTGCTCTTTACCTCCTTTTGTTTCCGAACAGCAGAACGCTTTCCCACTTTGTCCTAAAGCCCCAGTCTTAGTAAATTTAGCAATTTTAAAACTAAACCTCTACAGAATGTCTGTTCTCCCATTTGTCATCTATGACTTGTGCTGAAAGTGTGGGAATTGTTTTTTGTCTTATTTTTTTTTTTCAACAGAATCTTGTACTGGCTCGGTTCTTACTGGGATTTCCTTTAGCATATTTAAGCTGGTATCTTGGTAGCTGTCACTGCACTGTTGCAGATAAATAGGTTCAGTATCCTTACTGTTCTATGCACTTCTATTGTCCACTGTGGTTTTGTGTTGTACCTAGTGATGCTATAGGAAAGGAAGGCCTGTCAGCAGGACTGGTAGAGGCGTGATACCAGGGCTGTCCGAAGGGAAGTATCAGGAATGTGTGGTGGTGGAGCTATGCTTCTTGCTGGCAACCACCTGTTTGGCAGGCTTCACTGCATGGTGAGAGCACGCTGTGTGTTGTTAAATGGACATAAGTGGTGTTAAGAGTCTTTCCTGATATTCCTGTCCTAAAAGATAATAACAATCCTGGAGATTCAGGCGCTGGTAGCAATTATTTTTTTAAGAGGTTTTTTTTGTTGTTGTTGTTGTTGTTTTTTTTTTTTTGCTTTTGGCAACAGAACCAAGACAGCTGATATGCGCAGGGTAGGTGCAATGACGCCTGCAACTTGTCTGTGCTGCAGTACTTGAAAGCAGTAGATCCCTTATCCAGTCATTCACTGAACAGCTCATCTGAATAATCTGCCAGGGAGAGAAGATTCTGGGAGTTAATTGAGTCTCAGAATTGTGTGCAAACAGATTAAATCATTTTCTTTATGTAAATGGAGAGAGAAGGAGCTAATTTCCTGCAGCTGCCCTCAGTTAAGAACGATCAGCTCAGCCACTCCTGTCCTTTCAGTGTGGATCTAGAAAATACAGACTTCTGCACCTCTATTAGCCTAGAGAGCTGTGTTTGACATTGATACTAAGGCTTTGTGTGCTCTTCTGTTAAAGTAATGCAAATTCTGTAAGTTAAACAAGCAATTATGTTTTTTCCCAGAACTGGGTAATAACTCTTCTGTAATGGCTTCTGACCACTGTTTTTTCACGTGCAACCCTTCACAAAGCTTGTTTATCATTGCATTCACTGAAGACTTTAAAGAAAACTTTATTTCCTTAAAATGCAAAGAGTAAGGGTGATGACACAGATGATAAAATGATGTGAGGAGACCGAAAGGAGCTCTGAAGTAAAGCAGAGAGGAAGTATGAGAAAAAGAAGGGTTTGAAACAAACAGCTGTTAGAGAGCAGAACCTGATGGGAAAAGTAAGTATTCACCTCCCTACACAAGCTGAATCTTAGCTTTTTCTTTTCCCTCCATGTCTGCAGTCTCTCAGTGCTGTCTGCTGACTGCCATGGAGGAGAATCAAGAGATGGGTGATACTGATAGCAGCACGGGGATACTAGGAATTTTAGGCATGAATAGTTGTTAGCTACTATGAGAAAGAACAACTGTATCCCAGCCAAGGATAAGTGTATTTGGTTGTGTGAGGTGGGCATCTGTGAGAAGAAAAAATGGTGCTCTGTCTTCATGTTCTGGTGGGTATTCTGGAAAGAATATGGGTTACAGATGTAGGAACCAGTTTGTTAACATTACTTCAAAGTGGAACAAGAGCAGAGGGGAGAGATGCATGGTTTGTTTCACTAGAATGGTGCCTAAACCATGGGGAAATGTTGTTCTGAATGATGTTCATGTACAGCTGTTTTCAAAGTGACCTTGTTTCCATGTCTAGACAAAACTCAAGCACTTTTTTAGCTAATGTGTGCCTACGTGCAACTTCTCTTCAGGGCTTTCTCATTTTCTTTCACTGTTTTATCTGGTAGTCTGCTTCTAAGGATAAAGTAGGTCTAATGAAGGAGCGCAGCAAAGACTTCTCTATTTCTAGGGGGAAGAGCACAGATCAGCTATTAATAGTGAGTTGTACCAAACTGAGTGTTTGCAGCTCAGAGTCTTCTTCATTGTTAGGAAATGACAGCAAATTTCAAAGTATTGCAAGCCACGTACTGTAGAATCACAAAATGGCTTGTGTTGGAAGGGACCTTAAAACCCATTCAGTTCCATTGCCTCACCATGGGCAGTGTTGCTGCCCACTAGATCAACTGGGATGCTTTTTGTTTGTGGAAGGCTGAAAACAAATATAAAGCAGCTTTTCTAAAACAAAGGCACTGACAACTGGCTTGCGGTGCTGCTTCCTGATACAAATTAAAAGTTTATTTTCTATTATAGGTTTACGCATTTGCAATATGTACTTTATTCATCGAGTATGGCTCAAATAGGAAAAACAAGCTTTTGGCCACTCTCCTTTTCTCAAGCTGAATATGCAGTGTCTGAATTCTGATTAAGCCAAAAATACTTGAACTGCCTGATGAATTTCTCAGAACTGTATGATATAAATTTATAGTGTAAAGGCAGGACAGTTTGTTAAAAAAGGGGCCCTATTTCCAGAATGTGATGAGTCAGACTACTTTAGTCTTGCAAGATGCAGAAAGAAATGGCAAATGTGTCAACAGCAGTAAAACTGGATTTCAAGCATTTGGGGTTATTTTTTGCAAATCTGGAGGTTATCAGCAAGTTAACAGAATAACTGCAAAAGCAGCAGTAACCTGCAAAGTACTGGAAAACAGATCAAAAGCGACAGCTCTCAAGTGCAGCTCAGGCCATCTTGCTAGGTTTAGACTGCTGCTTCCTATTGCAGTATTTGTGTTCGTATCCAGGTGCTGGAAAAGCACAGTACTGCTGACTTGGGTTCATGTTCTGCCTGACTCTAGAATAGTTTTCTGAAGGGCTGCACCTGTAGGCAGCTGATCCCCATGTTTTTACTCTAAAATGAGATACCTTGCTCAGCTGCTTTGAAATGGTGCTGCGCTACAGTTTTCAAACTTGCTCCTCAGTTTTTCATGACAGCTTTGAATTTTTACTCCTTCTTCACATATTTTGTTCCCGGCTGCTTTGTATCACCTAGAGATTCAATACTTTATTCACTTTCTTAAATGTTTGGGCTTTTGTTTTTGAACTGGAGTACGGAAAATCATCTTATCTGATTGCATTTAATATAACTTAAAATGCTCTTCTTCCCTCAGAACTTTTCTGAAATTTACTAAACTGGCTTATCTGAGACATGTCAGACTGTCTTCATTGCTTTCCCTTGTTTAAGGGACAAAGCTCACGTAGTTCCCGCTAACCTTGCTTTGGGCAGGAATACCTCCCTCTAGAGCAGGTTGCTCAAAGCACCATCCAGCCTGGCCTTGAATGCTTCCAAAAATGGGGCACTAACAACCTTGCTGGGCAACCTATTTTAGTGTCTTATCACTTCTTCCTAATACCTAGTCTAAATCTACCCTTTTCCAGTTTAAAACCGTTTCCCCTTGTCCTGTCACTACCTACTTTTATTACAAGTCCCTCCCCAGATGTCCTGTAGGCCCCCTTCAGATACTGTGAAGCCGCTGTAAGGTCTCCTTGGTGCCTTTTCTTCTCTAGGCTGAATAGCCCCAGCTCTCTCAGCCTGTCCTCTCTAGCCCTCTGATCATCTCTGTGGCCCTCCTCTGGACCTGCTCCAGCAACATCATGTCCTTCTTATGTTGGGGGCCTCAGAACTGGATGCAGTACTCCAGGTGGGGTCTCATGAGAGCAGAGTAGAGGGGCAGAATCACCTCCCTCAACCAGGTGGTCATACTTCTCTTGGCTCAAACCAGGATACAGTTGTCACAGAGGTGAGGCTGACTGGCCTGTAGTTCCCTTCCTTTTTTCCCTTCTTGAAGATAGTGGTTATGATTCCCTTTTTCCAGTCAGTGCCAGCTTCATCAGACTGCCATGACCTTTCAAGTATGGTGGATAGTGCTTTGGCAACTTCCATCTGCCAGTTCCCTCAGAACCTATGGATGGATCTCATCAGGTCCCATGGACTTGTGCACCTTCATGTTCTCTAGATAGTCTTGAACCTGATCTTCACTTACAGCAGGCAAATCTACCTTCTCTAAGTTTTTACCATTGCTTTCTGCAACTTGAGCAGTGTGGCTAGAGTCAGTTCCAGTGAGCACTGAGGCCAACAAGTCATTGAGCACCTCACCATTCTCCGTAGCTGTCTTGCCACGGTCTCCAGTTTTCTTCTGGAATGGGCTCACATCCTCCCTGACCTTCTTTTTATCACTGATTTTTTAAAAAATAAATAAATAAATAAAAACCCAACTGTTAGAATTTCTTTTTGTTCCCCTTTATGATTGTGACTAGATTAAATTCAGTCCAGATTTTAGCTTTTGTAACCTGATCCCTGACTGCTTGTACAGCTTCTCTGTACTCCTGTGTAACCTGCTGCTTCCACTCCTTATAGATGTTTTGAGCTTAAGTCCAGGAGCTCCTTGTTGATCCATGGAGGCTTCCTAGCATTCTTGACTGCTTTCTGTTTTCTTGGGATGCACTGCTTCTGGGCTTGGAGGAAATGAACCTTGATACCAACCAGCTTTCTTGGGTCCCTCTTCCCTCCAGAGCTTTTCTCCCTTGTCACCCTGCCAAGCAGTTCCCTGAAGCTCTCAGTCTGCTCTCCTGAAGTCCAGAGTAGTGAGCTAATTGGATGCCCTCTTTCACACCCTCATAATTTTGCGATCTAACATTTCGTAGCCACTACAGCCAAGGCGGCCCTTGGGCTTCACATTACTCAGCAACCCCTTTCTGTTGATGAGGGCAAGGTCTAGCACAGCACCTTTCCTCGTGGGTTCCTGTACTACTTCGAAGTTCTCATCAGCGCATTCCAGGAACCTGTTCAGTTTCTGGTTCACTGCTGTGTTGTCCCTTTGGCAGGTATCAGGGTGGTTGAAGTGCCCCGTGAGAACTATTAAGCTGCTCCTATCTGTTTTATAGAGAGCCTCATCTGCTTGGTCTTGCTAATCAGACAGCCCATAGCAGACTCCCACTATGATGTCTGCTCCCCCCACCTTCCCTTTAACCCTAAACCACAAGCTCTTTGTCAGCAACTTGTCTATCCCCAGGTGAGCTCCATGGACTACAGGTGGTCACTGATGTAGAGGGCAACACCCCTCACCTTCTCCCCTGCCTGCATTTCCTAAGTAGCTTATAGCCACCTATTCTTGCATTCTAGTCATGAGAGTCATCCCACTATGTCTCAGTGATGCCAGTGACATCATAGTCTTGTAGGCACGCATACACTTGTGGTTCCTCCTGCTCGTTCCTCGTGCTCCATGCATTGTTATACAGGCTCTTGAGTTGGGCTCCAATTCAGTTTGATTTACCAACACGAGTTCTCTTACCTAGTGCTGTCTTACTGGCATGTGATCCTACTCTAGGCTTAGGGCATCCATTACCATTGTCAGCCTCAAAGTGCAATGATTTGATCCCTGGCAACTCTAGATTAAAGCCCTCGTGATTAAATTGGAAAGTCATCATCAGTGAGTTTCTTCCAAAAGTGGGTGGGAGGAGATGACAGGAAGCCTTAAAGATTCAGGGTTTCAACCTGTGCGAACTCTCATGGTGATCTACTTTGTTTATTTCTATCTGCAGGGAGACAAACTCATTTTTCCTTCGTACCTCGTTTATGTCTTCTTCAACATCTAGAAGAAATGATACTTTGCTGAGGGGGGTGGAACAGCAACAAACATCTTTTAAAATGTATTGTAGACTTTTAGATGCAGATATTCTGATACAGATACTAACTCTTACATTGATTGTGTGATTATAGATTCTTTTAGCTGATGAACAAAGATTTACCCCCAAAATTTTGAGAAATAAGTGCAAGCAACGATTACCTACTTCTGACTGTTTGGTTGCATTTTGTGAGGGGCAGCCTTGGACCAATCATTTTACATATTTATTGTCTTTTCTAAAAGCTATGTCAGACTGAAAACCTATCATGTCTTCTACAGTGGGTTGAATGCCCAGTCCACTGCTTATGGTTCTGTAAAGTCCATGCATACACACCTGCTTTGTGTGATAAAGTCAGTAAGTGGAGACATTCAGTTAGTGATAATTTTATAGGTTGTAGAATTTTAGTGTCATTTGTGTCCCTATGATCTTTTTTGGTTGATGGTTACTCTGTAGTAATCTCCCTAGCAGTTGCAAGGTATCATCCAACATTGTGCATCTGGTATCTTGTTTTACTCCCGTCTTATTTCAAATGCCTACATTGCTCTTTTGAGAAGACTGCTACTTTAGATGTTAAGTAAAAGAATACAGTGTTCAGGTTATCTGTTTTTCTCTGTCCAGCCTCTGCACCAAGCTGTTGCTAAGCACTGCCAGTATTGATGGCTAAAACATAAATGATAATGGAGTCTTTCAGTTTTACATTAGTACTTTGTACAAATGATCTTGACTGGATAATTTCACAAGCAAAATTATAGGAGAAAGATTTCTAAATATTGTTTTTCAAAACTTTTCCTGTTTATAATTTGTATATAACATTCCATTAAAAATTCAGAGCAAGCAAATTTCAGGATAGCTTATTAGACTGTATGCAAGCTAATTTTACCTTCAGGATAAAGTGTTTGAATGTCAGTCTTTTGTGTGTGTGTGTGTATGTGTGTGTGTGTGCTTAAGGCCTGCTTTTGTAAAAGAGCACACTGAAAAATGTGCTTCTGCCAATAAACATTTTAGCAATTTCCCATATTTACATTTTTCAGCTCCAGGAGAACGTGGCACATTCTTTACTAAATAATTAGCTCAGCCAAGGAAATCAAGTTTTGTTGTTTCTGACTAAATGTACCAAAAACTATTTGCACTTCACATTTATGCAAATAATTGAGTCTAGAGCTAAGCAACAGGAAAAAGGCTTTTATTATCTGTTGAAGTTGCTCATGTTCGATAGTTTAAGAAACGTTAGCCTTGCAGTTTGGGTGTTGCTGTTTCTTCTCGTATCTGACTCCATGCCTCATTAGGACTGCATAAATCACAAAGTTGAGCTGTGCACGTTGTTTTGCTCTGTTGTGCTAGCTGAGCTTCAGTCTACTCAGGCACTTGCATATAAAGTTAAGCACATGCATATTAATTCCACTAAATCAGAGGAGATTACTTCCTACTTGAATGCTGTGCTGAATTGGATGCCGAGTGACTGTAGCTTTTCTGGTACAATTGCAATTGCTGCACATAGCTGGTGCTGTTTTCAGAGGCAGAATTATGCCAGATCAGACTTGGTGGTGTCACTGAAAACATACTAAAACTTTTGAAATGGAAACATTTTCTGATTTAGGAGTGAATTCTAAGACTCTGTTGTAGCTAATCACAAGCAAAGGAATTTAGATGGAAGTCCTTACATAAACATTTTCTTTTCCTTTTAGCTTATTAAAATTCCCAAAGTTGATCACCCAAATGAATCGCATACATTTAACTTCTACTTGTCAAATGTTGGCAAAGATAACCCTCAGGGAAGCTTTGACTGTGTCCAGCAAACTGCCTCAAGGTAAGTTGTACTTAACGTTTTGTTTCATGGTGAATTTAAGCAGATTCTGTGGCTTTGAGCATGTAGCAAAAATCCTTACCAGATGCATACTCTTAGTGATGTACTGCAGTAAAAAGAAAGAAAAACAAAATTCCTAACACTTGCATAATTTTTTGTTAATCGTAACTACTTGGTTTGACATAGAGTTCTTTTACTTTTTGCTTTAAAATGAAGAAGCTTTGAGGACTTTTCCACCTCCTCTTGCTATTTTTAAAAGCAACTTCAGTATCATTCAAGCTAGACCAGGTCCATTCTCCAACCATATGTTAATATAACTGTCAGCATGCTAGCAGGGTAGCCATAATGTATAGTTGTCTGACTTTAAGAAACACATAAATTGGTGGTCTTATCCATAGCTGCATTACTGCTGCATTTCAGAGCCCAACATAGTACAACAGCACTTCATCCTGGTTCATTTCAGTCAAAGTGAAAAGTGTTGATGTCTTAACTAATAGCTAAGAAAATACTGTGTTTCCGTGTCAGATTTGCCTCAGCCCCTAGCGTGATGCGTTCAGTGCAGTATTGATGTGAACAGTTGTCCATCTTGATTGTTAGGAAGTTGCAGGTAGATTTCATGTATTCATATTGGAAGCCACTCATGCGTGTCTCAGAAAGGTGCTAATCATGTTCGTGGTCACAGAAAAGCTTCTGCCCTCATTCTGGAAATGTGGGATTTGTCTAGATAGAGAATTTTGCCAGCAATATGAAAATGAGCTGATTGAATAGCTTTCTGCCTGACAGAAGATCTCTAAACATCCTCCTCCTCCTCTTTGTTAGTTCTCTTCTGCCACAAAGCAGCCTTTCTGTGAACTTGTGTAACTGATAGAACTGAAAGCTGAACGGTTTAGTGGTTTCAAGCTTGGAGCGGTGTTTTGGTGTTTCTTTTTTTGTTTAACTTGTTTCTGAAAGGGGTCAGACAGCTGCTGAAGCGCAAAGAAAGCCTGCAGCAGTGCATGTTGGGCTGAGAGGTCTTGCTTCTTCTCCTTTCTGTTGTCTGATTGAAAGTTCTGCACGCCTACTGCAGTGGCTGGTGTACTGAGGCTTCTGCCAGCTCCCAATTAGAAAACCCTTAATAGACCTTGAGGTGAGCCATCATGGAAGACTTGTGATTCTTCTGGGAGGTACCTCATCAGGCTCATTACGTAGGAAACATACAGGGGTCCTCACTTCTGACTCCAGTGTTCCACCAAGCACCTCCGTGGGCTCTTTGTTGTTTGGAAAGGAGCAGCTTCAGTTAAATTAAACTGAATTCATGATATAAGGCTAAATTTAAGCACTTTTAGAAACAATTCTGAATAATATGCCTATGTAGTTTGAATGTGGCTGTGCAAAATCTAATTCAGATAAGCTTTCACCAGTTCCTTTGTAGTCAGCTCTCAGTCTATCCAAGTATTTTAAGCAGAACCACTTAAAAAAAATAATTCATAAGGGAAGAACACCAGAGAGTACTTGGTTTCCTGCTGAAGGTGGGTCTGGCTTCAAAACTGGCTCAAATTTTGCAGTCCAGTCTGCAGTAGATTGCACAGTGCCCTTGATCAGATGCTCCCATGGTGTGAACCTTTTCTTAGCTCTGTTCCATCTGTTCTTTGTCTGGAACATTTCAGAAGTGGTCCGGGAGCTGTACCATGCTCTAGGCCTGCCACATAGGAGCCCTTATCTTCTCGACTTCACATCTGGTCACTCTAGTTTTAGAAGGTGGAAGCATACCACAAGTTGCTGACCAGTGCATGTTGCTTTGGTGTTGGTGATGGTCCTTCTCGAAATATTCAATCCCTTTGGTGCATAAAGACAGCAGCGTTCGAGGAAATGTGCAGTAGATAGAACTTGTGCTCTAGATGGCAAGAACTATTTTCTATTGTAAATGCTGTGATTTCAGAGCAAGAAATGCTGCCAAAAATACAGCTTTGGGCTTTGGTTGGACAAAATTGTAGCTGTATCATCTTGAAATACTATGCAGTGGCTTGGCTTGGTCCACCTTTGTGACTTTCAGAAACAACTTGGTAAGTTAAGAAATGAGATGCTAAATGTTCCACAGCATTTCTCCATGGAACCTTTACCAGTTGGCTCAGAATGCTTTGGGCTAGTGCAGCCTGGCATCCTTTCTCTGTTTGGAGGTGTTGCCAAGGTGAGTGCTGCACAGAAGAATTGTTAACACCTGTAATCACTAAATCAGGCTGAATTAAGTTGCTATTAGGCTGTGTAGGCTACAGATGCGCTCATCTGGCTGAGCGTGTTGCACAGTAAGAATGCATTTAAATTTGTCCAGGAGAAATGAAGAAACGGTTCTGGGGAAGATCTCCCTCTTCACTTGTTTTGGAACTGTGTCAACTGTTCATGAGCTACTGCTGATGTCTGCATCTTTTGCAAAAAAAAGGGCAGGAATCCTAGAGGACTGTGCTCCTTCTGAAATCTGATGCCCACCTCAGCTTTGCTGAGGAGATACCATACCTGGCTTTGCATTCTTTCCTGTTGTGCAGGGCTTTGGTCTAAGTGTCCCTTTACTAAATATAAATCTCCAGAGAAACAGATGGTTGAACTGTAAATGCTGTAGAAACACCAAGTCAGCAAAGTATCTTGAAGCAGTTCAGGATAGCAGATAGCATGTGAGCTTTAAGGGAGGTCTGGCTTACCTCTCTTGAATCTTGGAGGGACTTAAACGGTGATGGGCAAGTCTTTGTCAGGCAGAAGAAGCAGGTGACTTTCAAATGTGTACTTAGCTAAGTGCTGAGCACGACTTGAGAAGGCTCTAAGGCATGGGTATCCAACCTATTCTTGCCTGGGCCATTCTGTGTGAAGAGGAATTGCATTGGGCTGCATTTACATGTTACTCCACAAGTAAAGTCTCCTATTTATTTCCATGGAAACTCAATAGGTACAAAGAGCACAATAACACTGTTTGATAGAGCAAATTCTCTGCTACTAAACCCTCTTTTTCAAAACAATCAGTACCATTAGCTGTGCAGATGAACAAGAGCCTGCCTGCTGTGCTCATAAAAAAAAAAAAAAAAAAAAAATCTGCACCAGCAGACTTGACCCACTGTCACCACTGCTGAAGTGGTACCATCCAGCACCTCTCTGTGCTCACATCCACTGTTTGGTCTCCATAAACATTCAGCAAGCATCAGTGAATGTCAGTAAGTGCCATTTTTTTCCACATGGAGGAATTCAGTCCCACACCTTTACTTAATCCGCACTTTCATGTCTAATGCCATTTTGTCAGATTGTCCCCCTGTTGCCACTTGTTGCCCAGCAGCAGTGTGTAATGGGATACTGGTGGGAAGGTCCAACCTCTGCTACCATACCACCACCATCTTCCTCTGATGTTGTGGGCCAACATCATAAAATAGGAGTCATTACTTTCGGAGCAGCCCTCATAGACTATACAATGTCGTTCAATTTTCAATAATAAATAATTAAGTTTTAATATATTTCTTAAAACCTTAAAAAAAAAAAATGAGAATAACGGAACCATAAAACTAGTGGGATATTCAACCATGTTTTTGTGAAACTGATGCGTCAGTTAGGCTTGATGGCAGGAGGTACAGTTCTCAGTGAGGTCTCAAGATCAGTAGAGATTTTTAGTGAAATTTTACTCTTTCCGTGCTTCATCCTTGCAAGCAGTTGTTCACAAATGTACATACTGCCAAAAAGTGATGACATGAGTAAGGTGTGATTGTGAAGCGAGGGATGTTTCTCTCCGGTAAGAGAGGGATTGTGAAAGTCTGGTGAAGAGACACGTTCAGATTTTTTAGTTGAACGTCTCATTGCAACTCTATACACTCCATTTGAAAGCTTGTAGGTGATGTATGTGTATAAACTGAAAATGGAGTCACAGACGTAAATCTGACTTTTTTTTGTCAATCGTGAAACCTGTTCTCAACCTCCTTTGTCAAAACTGAAAGCACAGCTGTGTATTCTTCATATTCAGAGCCCTGTGTTTAGCCAATGCATACAATTATTTGTCACCACTTTAGTCAGCACTGCACAACACTGCCCTCCCCGTGCCCTGCTTTCAGTCCACACAGCATTAATAGCACACCAATATTTTGGTTGTTGCTGAGCAATGGCTGTGTGCCCGGGGCCTCTCCACTGTGAAGAGGTGCCTTTATGATGGCACGGGGTAGGAGCTGGGCTGCATGCAACCTGTGGGCTGCGTGTTGGGAATGCCTACTTGAAGGCATGATGTGCTTATAGTTTGGGTGCCAGTCTAACCGCTTTAGTTTGCGTTGTAACCTGAGTCGTTTACAGTAGTTTTTTGTATACCAACTCATACCATCCCGAGCTTGCCTCTTGAATGTGATTGTGTGAGAATACTGTGAATATATTGACAGATAACGTTGATAAAACGTCGATGTTTGATTTGCAGAATGATTTGAAGCATATATTACCTAGTGGTGAGAAGTGAAAAACATTTTTCTTTGCCTGTTAGCACAGGTTTTTAGGTTTCTGATACAACCATACTTCTAGTCTTGAAATAGTGCTTGGGCTCATTTTTTTTCAATGTTTTTATAGTTCTGGAGCCTCACAACTGAGTAGCCTGGGACTTATACAGAATAAAATTACTGTATGTGCAACAAATGATTCCTATCAGATGACCAAAGAGCGCATGACCCAAGCAGAAGAGGAATTACGCAATCGAAGTGCAAAGGTTATTAAGCCTGGTGGACCATATTTAGGTATGGTTGTATTTCCTTTTCTACTAGATGTCTGTAAGTTTTCAAACTCAGTAATTGGTCCTTTCATCATACTGTTAGCAAAGTTTATGTGTTCAGAAGACTCAGTTTTAGGTGGCTCGCTGTCATGTTGCAGATTTAAAATCTGTTGCTGCATAAAAGGTTAGTTTTAATTTTCCTACAGAAAACCAGCTCTTCCTTCCTTATTCCTATACTGCCTGGCTGGTTAAAATTTTGACCACTGAGGTGCAGGGTTTTAACTTCCTACACACATACCTTTTATGTTTTAGTAACTCATATTTTGGTCTTGTAACAGCACTTTAGAATACTGTGCTAAACCAATACTTGTAATAGTAATAAAAAGAAATATCATCAAGGATGTCTCTTACACAAATTCAAACACTTGCTTTGAAAAAATGTGCTTTTCATACACGCTATTTGGATTTTGTTTATGCCTCTATCATGAATGAGTGACTGTTACTCTAAGACCATATATATATGTATATATATTTTTTTGTAAATGCCGGAAGTAAAATAACTCTGTCATTTGTGTGTGGATTTCATCATTTTGCTCAGAACAAAAAGCACAGGTGACACTGCATCATTAAATCATTTTGAGTACTGTTTCTCCAAGGAGCATGAAGATGATTGGAGATAGAGCCCTGATGAGCATGCAGTGCCATGGCAGGACGTGTCAGTGAGCTAGACAGGCCACGTCAACCTCTGTGCAGAAAGTCAGCTTGTGCTGGCTTTGTCTCTGTGACGGCACAGACACCCCTGCCATGGCAAGCTGCATGCTCCTGTGCCTCGTCTGTCTGCAGAACCTTCTTAAAATAGCAAAATGACGAGCAAGTGCCTCTGTTGTGGGTATAGAGCTGGGCATGGTTTAATGCTGGGACTGGGGTGTGCACTGTCCAGGCTGCAAGGTGAGATGTGCCACGTTGCTCTATTCTGCGACGGCTTCTGCTTGGAGAAGCTCTGTTTTACGTGGGTGTCATCTGTGTTCTTTGTGGTGGTTGCTTAAACAGGCTCCACGTGGATGTTTTAAATGACATAAATGGGGTCTGAAGATGAACAGCGGGAGAATGATGGTGTTTGGGGATGCTTCTGTCTCAGGCTGGCATAGGCAAAGAGAAGGCAGGACAGGGTTAAATTCCTACTGAGGTACAGGGGGTGGCTTTTAGCATGCTTCCTGCAGGGCAGGTTGGGAGCTGGGGCTGTCACTCATGATAACATGTGGTTAAGTTTTCAGCTGATCTTTTTCAAAGTGATTTGGAGACGTAACTTTCAGAAGGTGTTTGCTTGAATGCTGCATACGCTACCTGTAGTGCCAGGGGTGCATATCTAAATTGTGTTTACCTTGACACAACACTTCAAATGCATTAGTACATAACTGGCAAGTTCATGTTGCTCCAGAAGCATAGTCACGTGTGTTTTTGTGGTTAGGTTTGTTCTTGAAAACCAGAAGGGCAAAACCTGGAGATAGAAAGGTTATAGAGATTTGGCCTTCCCTGCAGAATGGCAATAAAGTTTCACTGTTCCTGGGAATAGCAGGATATAAACACAGCTATGTGCTGTTCTCTTTCCTGTGACTCCAGAAATTTCCTGAATTCCAAGCATTGCTGATGGAAGAGAGGTAGAGCTGCAGTTCTTATGACACATTCTCACTAGCCTCCCTCATATACCAAACACAAATTGTTAGCAACTGAAAAATGCCTGGTTTGTCTGACATCCTCTGGTGGATTGCAAGTAATTCACTACAGTGATTTTGTGTAATGTTGCAGGATTTTTGTTTGTTTGTTTCCTGTCCTATAGCAGATGCTATTTAAAAACAGAGCTGAGAAGTGGAGGGCTTTTCCTGGGAAACTCAACTTACTGGCTGAGAGCTGTTGCTTTAACGTTCTGGATTCACTGTTTGCAAGTGCTTGCATTGTTCTTCCCGTTGAGAAATGTGTTTTTGTAGAACTTGATCCAAAATGCTCTGCAGGCTTTCTTTTAAAACTTCTTTGTCATGGTTCCAAGAACAGTTAGATTTTGTGTCTGCCAAACTTGATGCCACGTATATGACCATGTGTAGTAAGAAGGGAGAACTTTTCTCTTTCAAATGAGTAGGTCTGGTGATGAACATCAGGTTGGTAGTCGCTTTAAGCAGCAGTGCTATTGTTTGTTTAGACTTGGTCTTCCTTGGCATTAATGGTGAGCAATTCAGTTATACAGAAGACCTTTTTTTTTTTTCAAACTGCATTCTTCCAAAAATAATCCGATTTATTTTATTTACTGCTCAAGATCATAAACTGGAAAAATAATAAAATCAACATCAATATAGTTTTACCAGTAAAGTCTTCCTAACGGTATAACTGATTTACCTGATTTTTATTGTATTGAATAAGTTCTGAATTCCTACCTTAACGCATCTTTACTCTGTGTATTACCAGTGGATCTTAAAATGCTAACCAAACACAGTTCTTACAGATTATCTGGCCTAGTGATTTCTTTAAAATCAACTTCATTGTCTTCTCCCAAACTCCCACATAACTTTTTATTTTTTAACCCTTAATTTAGGAAAAAGAGTACAGATAAGAAAAGCACCACAAAGCATTCCAGATCCTGTGCCTGAAAGGAAGAGGTCAACACCCATAAACCCAGCAAATACAATAAGGAAGACTCATGCAAACAGTGCTGTTTCTCAGCGACCATACAGAGACAGAGTGATTCACTTACTGGCATTGAAGGCCTACAAGAAACCAGAGTTACTTGCTCGTTTGCAGAGAGATGGTGTCAACCTGAAGGATAGGAATTCCCTTACGGCTGTCCTGCAGCAGGTGAGATCATGGTTTCCAGCTTTTTTTTTCTTACTCCTGCTATTCTTTTAGTCATAATTTTGGTATGTGTTACTCCCATATTTAAATAAGAAAATAATAAACACCTTAAATAATCCTCTCACCATTTAAGTGTTTGAAATGACTTCATGCACGTGCTTCGAAATGCAAGCCAAAGTGAGGAGAGTAAAGATTAAAAGGTTTGTGGGGGGTAGTTTTGTTTTGATGGGGTGGCAGGCAGCAGTTAACTGTTTTTAGCTTTGTTGCTCCTAATGCCTTTTTTTCCTCCCTCTGTCGAAGAGGAAACTGCTGAACTAGGTAATTAAGAGTACCTGACCATTCTTTCTCTCATTTGCTTGACGTAGCTCTTCATAGTATGTAATATTTCTTGCCCCACATTTATGTAGAGCGAAGTCCAGTAGTGAACTGAGTTATTATTTCACACGTATGTAGTTGGTGGCCTGTAGATGGTCTGAGCCTGCTCTTTGGGATCTGACTGGGCTGTGATTCAGTGAAGGGACTCTTTGCAAACAACAAATGAGAAAGGCAGTGGTGTCAATGGGGGAACAAAATCCCGCTCTGCTATCATTTGGATTCTGTCCTTATCTTTCTTGCAGGCTTTTTTCCTGTGTGTTAGCTTTTCCAGGGCCCCTTCGAGTTGAGTTTCTGTTGCCTTTCTATATTGTATTCATCAAAATCTTCAGTAGGCCTGTAGCATGATGCAGATGAGCCTTCTAAGCTCTGTCTTGAAGTGTGTCACATACTGCTATTTTTAAATGAAATGGTTCTGATAAGGCTCGTTAAGATAGCCTACAGTATTTTTAATACTAATTGTTCTCGTGGACTGTGGCTGTATTGTGTATGCAAAGTGGGAGTATTTCCCGTGTATTTAGAGCAGTTTTGAAAACTACTACCATGATTATCTCAATATTTATGCAGTTTTAGTCATACACTGAAATTTTAAACAGTGGTTGTTCAAATAAGTTTTGCTGTCCAGAACAGTTGTTTTTTTTTTTTTAACCTGAAAGATGTGCCATGTTCTTACATATGAATTTAATCAACTTCATAAATAATTAATTTTATATTTTAAGTTCCACAAGCTCAGCTTACTAGAGTTAAAAAAAAAAAAAAAAAAAGTATAACAGTGGTTTCCTTTTCCATTATTTTTGGCAATGTTTAGAGACTTTCTTGGAGTCTCTTTCTATTATGTGGTGTGAGTTGCCTAAAGGTATTAGTTTGCATTCAGAAATCAAGACATTAGCAGCACTACACCATGGAAAGCCTTGCTGACATTTTTCTTGTCTTCATTATTAGTTTTCTAGGAGCCCAAAGACAGGAGCCAAAACTGAGTTCTCGTATGCGTAGATTTCATTACATTAGAATAGTGCTTTAATTCAGTTTTTAGCAAACAGTTCACAGATATGCTGTTTTGTTTACTTTGAATTATTTTTAGGCAGAGGACATGTGCACACACACACACACAAATTAACAGTATTTATCCACAGTGTCAATAAAATCAGGTGCGAGAATGTGTCAGAAAAGACAGCAAAAAACAAATTACTCTTAACTCACTAACACATTTAGATCCTCCTTCTTTATTCACACCTTTTAATAGTAAACACTACAGAAGAGAAAACAGTCAAAGCAGCACAAAGTGGTGGTGGTGGTGTGTGCAAAGTGATTGGGCATTCTGTATGAGACAAATGGACTGGCACTGTTTTTCTCTGAGATTTTCTCTGCAAGTTTGAGCAGGTATCAAAGTAGGAAGCCAGAAACAGCACTTTGAGTGCCAGTAGTCGTTAGATTTTGGTAGAGACAACTTGAATTTTTTGAGTATACTGTATGCCATTCTTAAGGAAGATTTAAAAAAAAAAAAACAAAACATTTTTAGAGTTGTGTGACTTTCTCATGACAGTCAACTCTCTGTCTGCAAGAATGCATCTGTACAGCGCTCTGTTAGCTCTATATCTTGATTTCTAAATAGATCTTGGTAAGTATTACCACAGTTACCTTTTTTCTACCTGTGAACATTCAGTGTGGCTTAAAACTAATTGAATGGATGAATAATTATTCTTTATACTAAAGGAATAAGAGTATTCCCCTTCATCAGGTGAGCCTTTTCAATAGAAAGGTATAGTTTCTTGTGATGCAGTCACTTGAGAAAGAAAGTTGATTCTATTTACAAGACAAGTGATAGCAAATAAAGCTGCTCTTGCTCTGTCTGCAGTCACTGAGGTGGTGACAGAAGCATTTGCCAAGGACTGTTTTGCTCTGCAATCGTAGCACAGCACTGTCAAACATAGGGACTGCTGGTGTCCTCCAGCAGCTCATGCCTCTCCACATAGTCCATTCTGGCATAGCTGTAGTTAAAGACAAATATGTGATGCAGAAAACGTTTTTCATAAGAGTAATTTCGTGGAAGCTTGCAGCATTTGGGGATTTACATCCAAACTTTCATATCCAAATTTGAACGCTACCATGATTTACATTTGGGTAAGATGATCTTTTTTTTTTTTTTCCTTTTGTAAATGCCTAGGTAGCCAACTTGAATCCCAAGGATAATTCTTACACTCTGAAGGATTATTTATTTAAAGATGTTCAGAAAGACTGGCCTGGATACAATGAGGTTGATAAACAGACATTGGAGTTAATACTTTCTAGGTAAGTTCAGTTCTCTCACTTGGGTGCCCAACCTTTTGTCTTGCTTGCGTTGCACTGAGTGAAGAGTAATTGTTGTGGGGCATATATAAAAAAAATAATGTATTTAATGTGTGGTAGAAATAAAACTTATTTTCTTTTTAATTTTTTTAATATAAACTTTAAGAAAGATGGGAACAAAAACATAAAGCTAGCAGATTGGACACGTGCTCTAGGAGAAAGAAAACAACAGTTTTAGAGAATGTGTTTTGCCGCAGTGAAAGGACTATGACATGGGTACGTTTTCCTTGTAACCTGAAATGTGGGTAATCCTTACAGAAAAGTTAATTCATCTCAGAATACCACCAGCACCAGTCATTTGGGATCTCCTGTAACTTCTAGTAACGATGCTGCATCAGCTTCTCCTTCCCAGGTATTTTGTGGCTTTTTGAAATTATTTATAGTGTACTAAGATACAATTTGCTCTTGTGTTGGAGTAAAAGCTGTAATACAAAGCACTCGTATTATCTTTGACATATGAAAAACTGAAGCATTTATTTCTAGTTGTATGCTTAACGTTGTTTTTTGAAGATGGTTGCACTGTCACAGACTTTAAGACTTCATGACAACACAGCCTAAAAACTGCCATGTTTAGTCTTCTGTGTTTCAGGATGTTTATTAAAAGCTTCAGAAAGACAGACAGATCTTTTGTGCCTGTTATCTGGATAAGTCAGTGTCTACCCCTGTAGTGTTTGAAAAGCTGAGGCATTAGCTTAGCACCTGTGCAACAACGGCACCTTGACCTTGCAAGAGCTTGCTCATCTGTAGAGACTAAAGTTGTTGGCTACCTGTTATTATCATGCACTTCCTGATTAAAATCTTAAAGTTATCTTGTATTGCCCCATGATCTGTTTATCTCAGTGTGTGGGAAGGCGTTCTGACACTGTAAATGGATGTATATGTTTTATTATATGATTGCATGTGTTCAGGCTTCTTTGTGGCGTGGTAGTTAAAACACATCAAACGTGCACGAACAAAACTGTGATGCTGTTTAAATATAATGCTTGGGAAAACCTACAATAAGCAGAAATTACAGTTGCAGTCTGCTATTTGGAGGTATATTTTTCTCCTGGCTGCCATCATTTAAATCCCCATTGTGATGCATGGTAAAAAGGAGGTCTGGATCAGTGGGTCCCGCCTTCCCCGAGCCTTTTCAAACTTAAAATACTTGCATCCTGGTTTCCTATCAATAAAAAAGGACAATTATAAACTCTACAGAAGTGTCTTGAAAAAAATCCATATGAAATACATTCCTGTAAGGAAAAGTATGATGCTTTCTTTGACTGAAACTGTATATTCCTAAATGCAATTGAAATCCAAAGGAATTTGGGTACACCAGAGCCTGTGTGTAAGAATAAACTCTAAAGTACTTGAGGCCTCACACTGTTAAGATATTTTGAGTTTAAAAAGTGGAGGCTGGGCCCACCTGTTTTTGCCTTGCCTTCTTTTCTTCCCGTCAAACAGCAACAATGTGTGTGTGCTGTGGACCTCTCTGTGCTACAAGATGGCACAGAACAGTGCCCAGTGCTCAGTTTACAAGTGCTGCCACCTTGTAAATCAGCATAAACACAGCAGGCTTGTTGAGGAAGGCATGAACCTGTGTTTCAGCTGGGGAAAATAGCTGGAGTGGCAGCTGCAGCAGAACTGTTTTTTCGACCTGTTCTTCGTCATCTCTTCTTTAGGTGGTAGATCTGTGTTCATTAGCTGCTTGTTCTTAGATGTTCTTCATTCAACTGAATGCTGCTAATCCACTTTATTTTGCAGAAACGGCTCTCGGATTTCAACTTCATTGATCCCTTGATGAACAAGAAGCCGAGGATCTCCCACCTCACCAGTCGAGTCCAGCCGTCCTTGAGCAGCCACCCACCTGCCCCCCCCAAGAAGACAGCCCTTGCCACTGCAGCGCCCGCCCCACCATCCCTGCCTGCCGCCCACCTGCCTGCCTCCAATCCGCCCCAGACTGCCAGCTCCATCTCCCCCAGCACACCAGAGGGGCGTGGGACGCAAGATCTGCCTGTAGACAGCATCAGCCAAAGTGGCAGTAGCGTCTTCAAGCACCAGCAAGAAAAATATACCTCTCGGACTCCTTTGGAAACCTCAGCACCTGCCGCTGGTAAATTGGAACATCCGGCGTTCGCAGGTGAGGAGGATGTGGTGTTGTACAAAAAGTCCATGAAGAAGGCCAAAAAGCGTAAGGAGAAGGACCAAATTGAAAAGCGGGACGCTACAAGAGAACAGAAAGATGAAGGACTGTTTGAAAGCAAAAAGAACCTTAGAAAAGAAGAGACTGCCATGATGGAAAGCCCCTCTGGTTTGGAGTCAGATGAAGGTATTAATATGCTGCTTCTCCTAACTGTTGCATGAATAGACCTTCTGAAAAGATGCTAGTAAAACCAGCGGCTAGAAACATTGTCTACTTTTTCCCTTGCTGTACTTTCAAGTTTCTTACCGTTATCCCTACTTCACGATCATGAAGAATTAGAAATAATTGTTTTTGTCTTTCCACACGGTACATTTTAGTTTCTGGTTTCTTCTTTAAAAAAATAAAAAATAAAAAACGAAAGAAAAGAAGAAACAAATCCCACCAAACAGTTCAGAAGCAGAGGCTGAACTTGTTATGCAAGAGCCTTATCTAAAATTAGGTACATTTTCAAGAATTCTCACTCTGCGGTACTGAAATCCTTAAAACCAAGAAATATTCCATGGATGCCTGTTGAAAAATAATTCTTTATAGGAGTACCTGGGTGCTAGAAAAACACAAGTAACTGATTTATTTTTTAATTTGACTTGCATTAAACTGGTAGTTCGTTAAAATGTACTGCATATTTTTTAATGAACAAATTTTAAAGCTTGTACACTACATAAGTAGAAAAGTGTGACATACAGATATCGCATGGTAGTGAAGCACACAGTTCAGATGTAAATGTATTTGTTCATGTATTGGAACACAGGATTCGTGGCAGTCTGCATTTTCGTGGAAAATCTAAAACCTACAAAAACTGACACACAGTTTTCTTGAGCTTTGCTTTTGGCAGTACTATAAGCTCATCTCCATCTTAGCCACAGAACTCACTACTAAATCAGGCTAGAAGACAGGTCTGCCCCTTAGCTATCACAGCTTGAGGGCATGTTTAGAGCATGCAGGGTGCCCCCTTTGAAGTATTCTGCATGTAGAAAACGTGCTTTGAGGTGGTCTTTCCACATACGTGCCGTGCCCACGTGTGTTGTGAGATGACCTTGAAAATATTCACGTTTGACTTTATAAACACGTGAGCATCTTTCTCCATGTGCCAGTAATATAATTCTGAATGGCTCAGCAAACAAAAATCTGTATTAACTCTGTGGTTGGTCCTTACACTGGAGCTTTTATATGGGCTGAGCCATTTAAGCAAATACTGCTTGAGCTCTTGGAAGTGAAATGCTCCGATCAAAATTCTTCACAGAAGTAGCGTTTATTAATTCCATTTCCCTCAGATATTGTTCTGACTTCTGTGTTACCTTTTTACTGTGCTTCCTGCTGTTCTCCATGATCATTTTGATATTAAATGTAATCAAATTCTGTAGAAGTTTTAAAGTAACTCATTTTCTCTGACTCTGCTCACATGGCTTACAGCTCTGTAAAAATGGCTAAGCATTAGCAGAAATACTGTGCTTAGAAAGTGGCTGTGTAGGATAATAATTGTCATTAGAGTATTTTTTGTTGTTGTTTTTTAAGCTTTCCAACAAACACCAATTGAAAAAAAGACACAGGTTCAGTAAGATACAAGAAAAGAACACTAATTCCAGTTCCACCTTATTTTTCCTTAAAGCACCTGTTCTTATTTATCAAAAAGATAGGTGGGCCTTGAAATGTTTCTTTCAAAATTATGGAGTGTATACTGTGCTGTCTAGAAGAGAGAAAGAGAGATTTACAAGCGCAGATAACTTTGAAACCTGGAGCTGCTACGTTAGTGAGGAACGCATCTTTCTTGTAGATTACTGAAGTCTGAATGCCAGTAACCCATATGCAGTGTTCTTGTCTTTCTCATCTAGAAGAGTGCTGAAATTAAATCTAGCTTTGGATATCCAAAAAGAGCAGAGAAGGAAGGAAAAAAAAAAAAAAAAAGTGGCATAAAAATGAAGTTCAACTTTCTAGTATACATATTGCAGTCCTCCAGAACCTGAATGCTGATATAAATCAAGCTATCTAATTGTGCAGCTATTCCAGCTGCTTAACTTCAATTGCTGTGCAAATGCCACATTATGTCTTGAATTAATAAAAGTTGACCTCTGGTTAATGCTTTGGTCATGCTGAACCTGAGAAGTAAAGTAGCCATGCCCTCTTTTTAAACCATGGTACGGTACACTGTGGAGAAGGTCGTGTGAGCCCTGTTAGTGTCTAGAGCTTGTTTTCAGTAATTTCATGTGAGAACAGAGCTCTATAGGATTTTTTTTCAAGCCCCTTAGGTTCTTACTGTTTGGCTGTATGAAAAATCAGCTTTATCACAATTGTCAAAACTTCTGATTTTCTATAGGAGTTGAAAAAACTTGCACTGCCTCCACACATTCTCCTTCATCAACAGATGAACTACCAGACTACTTCAGGTGAGTATAGTGACGATTTAAAATCTCTTTGTCGCTTATTGAAGCAGTTGAAAAATCACCTGTAAATGTCTAGTTTAGTTACAGAATTGAAAGACTACCAAAATGTAGTTGCAGAATAATGACAAATTGGTTTATAACAGCAGTTTCCTTTAAAGGAACTTGACATTATTCTAAAATTGTGTTTTAAGTTAACCAGCTGCCTTATTTGAGCATCTGTTAAATTTTGAAATCTAAGCGTGTCCCTTTAATTATTTTTGTTAAGAACAATTTTTAATATGCTTTGGTGTATTTAAAACAAACAAACAAACAAAAAACCCACACATGTAATTTCGTTCTTCTCGAAGACCAAAATAAAAAGACATGAGGATGTGCTGCTTTCTTTTTAGACTACAGGAGAGCTGAAAGCCACAGTGCTGAGTATGAAAAGTTTGAATGAAGATCTTGTTTTCACTACTTAGTAGATTTAAGTTGTGAAGGTGATGAGGGAAAATAAGCAAAATTTAGAATCCAGCATTAGAAAGTGTGTGTATATAGACCAGCAGGAGTTAACCATCAAAGTTATTTCTAAAGCTTTGACCACTGATAATTGGAAGCTACTGCAAAACAACCAATTTAACAACAGAATCATGGACCAAAGACCTAGAGATAAGGGAAAAACTTCACATTTTAATTTTAGCTTCTTAATTGTAGCTGTGAGATAGATACAAATGTGCTAGTCATATGTGAAATGTATGTGTGCAGTGGTTGTGGTATTACACTCTTTAAAACTGAAGGAAGAATTCCCAGTTGAGTTTAATTTTAGCTTCTTAACAGAGAGTCACACATCAGATTAACATGCCAAAAAGTTAAAATCTACCTAATTTTCCATTGGAAGTATTATCCTTTACACTGTAAGACAGAGAAGTAGCTTCTGCGTATTTAATGCAGTAATACGATGTGGGCAGACAGAGTAAGTCTGGCTTTGCAGTGCACCAGTTCAGAGCTTCAAGTGTTGGGCTGATAGTTCAAACCTGTGTTTAATTCCAGATCTTTTCTGGGTTAAAATACATTCAGCTTTTTGACCTCTGCTTCCCACGTAAGCAGTGATACTGAGCTTTCTATGATGAACTGAAATCTTTTGTCCTCACGTAGAGAGGCATACAACTATTCTGTGTGGTCTGATATTTCAGTTGGGTGCCTCTAAGCTTTGCTAGAAAGGGGAAATGATAATGTAAGATTTCATAAAGATGTTTGAGTTCTGATTGGGAGTAAACACTTCAGTGGAGAATTCTCTGTGAAAGAAGCAACCTTGCAAAGAATTGTGCAGATAATCTACCTGTTGGCTACAGCTCAGTGGAAATAAGTTACGTAGGGCTGCTTCAGGCATCTGCCTTGTCCTGAGGAGAAGATAGAATCCTTGAGCAAACCTGCAGATTGATCCAGTTTAAAGGATTTTGATCTTTTTGCCTCCAAATAGTACATAATCCGTTAGTATAATACTGGAGCGTGCTGCAGATAATTTCCTATCACAAATATTTAGTGATTCAGCTAGGAAAGGTGACCTCCCTGATCTGGTGGTTGAGAGCAGGGGAGAGATGACTGTAGGTGGCTGTCTTTGCCATAGTGGTCATGAAGTAGTTGAGTTCATAATTTTTGACATAAGGAGAAAGAGGGTTTGCAGTCTCTATTTTAAGAAGGCAAATCTGAAGCTACTCAGGTAGCCAGTTAGCAGTGTCCTCTAGTAATTTTCTTTATAGGGTCTAGGTCTCCATGCTGGTCACTTTCCAAGAATCACATCCCAAATGCCAAGGATCAGTCAGTTCCATTCTCCTGCAAGGCAAGCAAGCAGGGCAGAAAACAGGCCTGGCTGAACAGGGAGGCCCTCATGAAATTGGGGCAGAAAACATAGAACTCAAGCAGCAAAGTCAGGGAGGGTGCAGAGCTTCAGTCTCATCTGCAGCAGGGAGAAAACAGGAAAGGGGCAAAAGCTCAACTGGAATTGATGCTGGCCACTGCAGTGTCAGACAATAAAAAGGACTTTTTTAAAGTATGTCAGCAGCCACAGGAGATAAAAGGAAAACACTGCTAGTTGATACAGGTGATCACCAACAAAGGGATTTAAGAAAAGTCAAGCACATTTAATGGCCCTTTTTGTCTCAGTATTTAAAAATAATGGCTGATCTTTGTCTGCCTGATCCTGGGACATGGAGGATCATGATGTGAGGGGAGCAGTGACTTCCAGTCTGTGGTCACTGAAATTGTGCAGGAACAGTTGCAGCAGCCCAGTGTTCATAAGTCCATGGACCGGGTGAGATCCACCTCAGAGTGCTGAAGGCATTACGAAGATGAGTGCTTCACTTCTCTCAACCATTTGCTGAAGGGTGTGAGAGTCTGGGGAGGTCTCTGCTGCCTAACCTAAACTTGGAAACTAGCCGGCATTGCAGACATCTACAAAAAGAGCATAGGGGAAAAGCCAGGAAACTACAGACCTCTGAATCTAACCCCAGTCCCTGGAGAAGTTGCAGAGAAGATTGTACTGGGGGACGTAGGAAGTCAGTTAATGAGCAAAGCTATTATCAGTCACAATCAATGCGGGCTCATGAGGGGAAAGTCCTGCCTTAATAATTTGATCTCCTTCTCTGAAAAGGTCACCTGGTTGGTGAGCAAAGGGAAGGCAGTGGGTATAATCTTTCTGTGTTTCAGTAAGGCCTGTGGAGCAGTCCAGCTGTGAGATAAACAGGTTCACACTGCTCCAAGTCGATGAACTGTCTCAACAGAAGAGCTCAAAAGGGAACGGGGATACCGTCATCAATGGCATGAAGTTCAACAAAGGAGAATACCAGGTTCCTCACCTGGGAAACGAGTGTCAGGAGAGCAGCTCTAGAGTTGCTGGTTGACAGCAAGTTCATTGTGAGCCATGGCAGTGTGCCTTGACATCAAGAAGGACAACTTGCACTGTGGAGTGCATTAAAAACAGCAGACTAGCTAGTAAAAGGAGATGATTTCCCTACTACTTTCAACATTAGTACAGCCTTGCCTTGATACTGTCTGCAGTTCTAGGCTTAACAATCTAAGAAGGATGTTAGAGTCCTGAAAAACATCCAGAGGAGGGCAACAAAGCTGCTACCAGGGCTGGAAGGCATGTCTTGTGGGGAGAGGCTGCGGGCAAATGGGTTGTCTAGTCCAGGGAAGGCCAGAAGGTAACCTCATTGCTCTGTGCAGCTCTTTGTGGAGGGGAAGCAGAGGGAGGCAATGGGCTGTGTTCATTGTGTCTGATGGGAATGGCACAAAAACGCCAAGGAGAGGTTCAGACTGGACGTTAGGAAAAAAATTATTTACCGAGCAGTTGGTCAAACACTGTAACAGACTTCCCAGGGAGGTGGTGGATGCCCCGTGCCTGCCAGCATTTGAGGCATGACAGCCCTGCATAACATGCTCTGACTTGTGGTTCGCCTTCAAGAGGTCAGGCAGTTGGACAAGATGATCTCTGGAGGTCCTTTCCAACTGAGCTATTCCATTCCATTTGTGTTCAAACATGACTAGTCATATTATAACACCAGCTTTGAGTCCACAGATCATCTTACCTAGCTGTCATGCTCAGCAGGGCTTCCAGCATGGGGCAGCCTTAGGTTAGCCTCAGTCTTTTGTTTAGTCTCCATGAGACCTCACTCTGCTCTGGAGTTAACTTCTGTTCTGAGAATCTTTTGGTGCTTTTGTCACAGAATCAGTTTGTAGCTGGTAGCACATCCTGCTGAAGTGCTTGGGCCCCTGTTGGTGTCTGGGTACAAAGTAATCAGTTCTTAGCCTTCAGGGAAGCAGTTAGCTCTTTCCTTGCTGAGGAGGTGAGGCAGGGCAGGGCTCAGCAGTTAACCCTTCCCTCACGGCATCTGTTTGATACCATGAAGCGTCTTTGGTGTAAGATTGAATGTGCATTTGTGTTTTTTACTAGAAAATACATAGCTATAGTCTCGTATGAGCAACGCCAGAATTATAAGGATGACTTCAATGCAGAGTATGATGAATATAGGAGTTTGCATGCTCGGATGGAGAGTATCACCAGAAAATTCATGAAGCTTGATGAGCAACGAAAGCAGCTTTCTCCAGGGTCCAAGGAATATCAGGTAAAGAAGAGTAAAACCGTGACCGTGTCTTACTTCCCTCTTACCTCCCACAGAATCCCCACAGCATTTTCAGCAAAGGCGGGTGCTTCAGTTTAGAGATCCAATGAATTATGTTGACATGATTTTGAAGTGTCCAAGAAACACCAAGTAACTGGTTTTATAGCAGGAGTTACCAGATTGGCTGTAGTTTTACTGGCCACCTCACAGCATCCTGGTGAAGTAAGAGACTACTATTACACTGATGAGAGGGGAGAAGAACCAAAAGGGCCAAAAGAACCCTCAGGCTTTGCTGACCTGCTGATTCGTATTATTTAAAGGGGAAAAGTTTATTTTGTATACTTAGCAAGACATACAGCCACAAACTTATTTGACTTCTAACTGTAAGTTTTAGCAAAGAAAGGCATTAAAAACCCATTCCAGCTTTCAAGTCTGGGATGGCTATGTTTGGACATGCATATTCCAAATGTTCAGTATCAGAATTCCTGAATTCTTTGTGCTGAGGGTGTTTGGATGAGGATGTCTGGCTAGCTTTTGTAAGTTTTTACACAGATGGCAGATGTATTTGTGAGCGCAGGGAGTATTTTAAAATCCCCGATACTGCTCAATCAGACAAAGGAGAGAAGCCTTACAGAGCTCACATACCAGTTCTGACCCTACACTGGCTAACTCTTGACTTCTGTGGCTTCACAAAACCACGCAACGAGTCCTTTAGCCCTTGTTTGAAGGCTCCACCCAGTTGAGCTGTCTGTGAAAGCAAGTATTTTACAGTGGCGTCAATGACTTCACAAAGGGAATCTTCAAACACATTCTCTTCCTGTTGCTTGTTTACAGATTTAATTGCAGATCTTGGCTGTGTTCTATGTTTGTTGGCCTGTTGTTTTTTTTTTGTGTGACTCAGAAAAGAGTGATGACTCTTGGATAAGAAAATATCTTGAGCTGAACTGCTTTCTAATGCTTAGTTTGGTTGTATCTTCTAGTAGTGATGAAATGTTCTTTTTATTGTTTTCACATTTCAATCTTTGTTTTGCTTTTTAAGATGCTTCATGAGGAAGTCCTAGAAGAGTATCGAAAGATACAACAGGTACGTGTAGCACCAGGTCTGTGGGATTTAGAAGCTGCTGGAACGGGCTTTTGGCCATTTTTAAGCAAAGGACATGAAATACTCAACTTCAGATATTTCCACGCCTTTAAATTTTCTTTTTATCGTTGCAGTCTAGTCCCAACTACCGTGAAGAGAAACACAGATGTGAATATCTCCATAACAAGCTGTCTCACATTAAAAGACTTATAGATGAATTTGACAAAGAGCAGTCGGAGTTGCGGCACTAGTCTTCTGCTTGGACCAGCACATGTGAATGAATGGAAACTTATTTATTTAAAATTTCAGATGAGTTGCTCTAAGATTCTAAGAAGACTGAACTTTTGCATTACGAAAGTTTTTCAGTATTAGTATACTTGAGTTGACTACTTCTGTTGTTGCTGATGTTGTTTATATGCATATTTGAAGCTGCTTTCTCTGGTCCCTTTTTTTCTTCAAGACTTATGTTTGTCCATTAAAATCATTTTACCAGTAGGTGCTGGGACCCAGTACATCTACTGTGAAGTTGTGCACATTTTAAGAAAATAGTGTAGCGAATTGAAATACTTTTGGATAAATATAAGGCTATTTTTCTGACCTTTCTTGTTAATGCAAACTCTTTGCCTTAAATGGTAGAAGGTTTAGAAATTTGCACAAAAAAAATACAAAAAAAAACAAACAAAAAACAAACAAACAAAAAAAAACAAACAAAACAAACAAAAAAACCAGAAAAACATTGTTTTGGAGGGTTAAGAAGGTGTTGTATATAAGCCTATATACAGCCCATCTTTGTTACTAGAGAAACTCATCGCTGCAACTTAACCCCCCCATCGCAATGGTTGCCTTAAGGTGTTTGCTTGTGTGTATTTAGTGTAGTTAAATCGTTAGCTACACTGCTTCCCACCTTGCTGAAACACCTGGGAAGCACTACATGGCCTACCAGTGTCTGAAAGTGTGTGCCTGTTCTGTGTGTATGCAAAAATGTGTGGGTGTGAGCATGCATGATGAGGAGGGGGAAAAAAAAAAAAATAGAAAAAAAAAGCTGCTACTCCAACTACTCTAAGTAGGCCAAACGCTCAGGTTAAAACAACTGACGAGTGTTGCTCTAGGTTTTTGGGTTTTTTTTTTTTTTTCCTATAAAATTGCTACTTCTATTGTGGAAGATGAGAGCATTTCCATTTCAATAGTTTGTCAGCTTTATTAATGTTGGTAAAAATTGATACTTTAAAGGAAAAAAACAGATATATAGTTTTGGGGCAAGACTATTAAACTAAACATGTAGGTTACCTATTTATATACTGCTATAAAGTATTTTTTGAAGAGAGTTATGCAAAGAAGCTATTGCCTACATGAAATGTATATTTAAAGATTTTTGTCCTGGGTGCCAGGAATATAACGAAGAACAGATGTATTTAACTATGGAATACTGTGATCACAAAACAGCACAAATTTTCATTTCATGCAGTTTTTATTTTGTTTTGATTTAATTCATCGCTTGCTTTGTCATGTGAAAACACGGGTTATCTGGTCAGAATAGAGCAAAATCTCACTTTGACTTATGTTTGTCTTTTCAAAATGCAGCCAACTGAAAAGGGAAGCACTATGTTTACAAATATGATTTTGGAATGTTTGCCAAAATAGTGGTAGTATCTCTAATAAAATTTATCTCCAGCATAAAACAAACAAACAAACAAAAAAAAGAAAAACAACTGTTGTATATCACTGTAAACCAGAAAATGTTTGAAAATATGCGTTCAAATAAGTGGGGATTTTTGCCTTAAGTTTGTGGGTTTGGATATCTTGCAGTCATGAAGATGAAACAGCACGCGGAGGCACTCCCTTCTGTTGTGTGACTTGTATGACATATTTGAGGCCAAGTTGTCTCTGGATCCCTTGGCTTAACCTTCACATTTCAAATGGCAACGTGAAGGGCTGTCCTCTTGCTGAGCAGTAAGAGCTGTGTTCATCTGGGCTGTGCATGGGGGCATGTGGACAGCAGTGCCTAGTATTTAAGTATGTGACCTGTATTTAAGTGCAGGAGCTGTTAACTGCTCTGCATCTGCCTTGGGTGGCTGGATTTCAACCCAGCTTTCAGCAGAGTGTCTTCTCAGATTAAAGCAGTGGGAAGCTTCTCATACTGGGATCTATTTGGGCAGTGCAGCGCTCTTTGTCTAAGCTGTGTGTACGGATCTGAGTTCAGCTGCCATTGTGAGACACACGGTGCTGGTATACAGCTGTCCAAGTGTGTCGTTACCATTCTCTGCACTACCACTGTGTGACTGAGATGAGTGTGTTTCACAATTTTTTCTCCTCCTGGTATGTGAAAAGACTGACCTGTATTTGCGTGCATCTTCTGGTTTACTGCCTGTGTATCTGTTGCAGCTGGAGGTTAATGCTACTTGAGAGGTCCGCCACTGTGCATCACCGTGAGATCTGACAAGCTACTGTAAAGACCTTAATTGAAGGTTTTGCTCATTTGCATCAAGCATTTCTTAAGCCTTGCAAGTATACCAAACAGCCTATGTAAAATTACGGCACTATTTCGCAATACATATCTCTCGTTGCCCTTGAGCTGCCATTCCTGTTTGGCAGATGTGGAAGAGCCCACTGACTCTAGGCCTGTGACTTTATTGCCCTGCCCCATACAAGTGTCCTGCTTGCTCAGAGGAGCAAGCACTGCAGATGGCGGCATGCTGGCTGGGGATACACTACAACAGGTCTGGAGCAAATGACTGATGTAGAGGGGCAGGTGCTCCTCCTCCTGAAAGGAAGCTGGATCTCACTGCGGTTTCAAAAAACACTGAGACGTGAGGGGGTGTCAGCCCTCTCCAGCCGTCTGGAAAAAAAAATAATAATAATAATAATAATCACAAGTTACGAGGACTGGTTTCCCATCTCGTTGTGGTTTGCAGAGGGAAAACTATGCCCAAAGAAAACTTTTTTGAAATAGTAGCTATGCTCTAAACCATCGCAGGAAGCAGGTCAACTGTCGACTGCTTCCAAAGTCTTCATTTGATCTTGTCACTTATCAAAAAGTAAAAAGATTTGAAAGCGTTTTGTAATACGTGTAAGTTAAGCATTGGAAGCAAAGTTGCTGTTTTAAACAAGTTGAATTAAAGTGTTGATATTGTAACCTCGTTCATTTGTTAGCTTTCTTTAAATAGCGTTGTTACAACCAGTCTTTCTGGATATGTTAATGTTGATCCATGTGAAGGCTTATGGCTACTTTGAAGTACGATTCTTAGTGAGAAGTTTTGCTCTACTCTGTGTACCCGAGGAGGGAGGGATGTGGCCAGCAGTTCCATACCCTTATTCTGTGTGAAGGTATGGGATTGTTTCAGGGAGGGCAGCATCTGGGAAAGCTTACAACAGGGCTGTGACTTCCCCTCTCTGAGTCAGAGAGTAGCGCAGAACTTTTTTTTCAGTTGTTTCCATGCAAACTGTGTTAAAACTCTGTGCGTGAGACATCTTTGGGGCATTCTGTCGATGAACACTTGAGCCATTGTTGCCCTTCTGTTCTGCATCAACTTGAGTTCAATAAAATGTTCACTTTGCAACCCTGAGGTGTGGGGCACTCCTTGGTCTTGGGATTGGGGGCAGGGCAGGGAGCTGAGCTCCATTTGCAGAACGAGGTCAGAGAGCAGCAGGGGCATTGCTGCACCGAGCACCCTGCTCCAGGCTGCGTGACCCTTATCTGAAATCTTAACAAAGCCCAGAGCCAGGTTCTTCCTTCCCAGAGTCACGGAATCGTTTGAGCTGGGAGGGACTTTGTAAGGCTGTGTAGTCCAACCCCTTGAACAGGGGACACCTGCAGTTGGACCAGGTGCTCAGAGATCCATCCCACCCGACTTCGAGTGCCTCCAGAGATGGGGGCATCTACCTCTCTGGGCTTCCCTGTGCTTCTCTGTGGGTTCTGGTGTTACACCACTGTTTTTCCACTGTGCCTGAGCTTCCTTCTCCTTTCTCATCATGGCAGCCACATGCACAGCATAGGAACACCTTGCACACTTAACGAGGTGCATGCTTTTCACATACTCGTTTTACAAGTAACGATATTGGATTCTAGAACTAGACAGCAGAAAAAGCCTGTAGGGACATCTCTTCATAGGGAAGCCAAAAATCCTGATGTGCAGCGGGAAATTAACCAGAAGTTGATCCACCACTCCAAACATGGACAGCAATCACCTTGTCACCATCAAACCACCTCCTACTTCCATGCTGTGTGCTGAGCACGAGCTGGTCCCAGGTAACCCTCAGCGCTGAATGTTCTTTTCCAGTGTGCAAAACAAGATGCCAGCTGCTGCCGCCACTGCCTGCAGATGCTGTTTATGGTTTTTGAGCATCCATGCAGCTCTTTCTGCAGCAAATTGCTCTCAGTTGTCTGTAGAGGAGCTTTATTACAAGAAGAGGTGGGCAGAATGGGGGGCTGGAGGTGACTGCAGTTCCGCAGTTTGGCAGAGAAGGGAGGGGAGGGGAGGGAGAGAGTGCTTGTTCAGTGACCTCCTTGTGACCACACCGGTAGAAGAATTAACTGGAATTAAAAGTTATGGTAGTGACGAAGCTCAGAGAGCCATGTTCTTATGCAGTGAATTTTCTTGGGCTGACAAGAGTATGCCTCGGCTGTTGGTCCTTCAGACAAAGTGCTCAGGAAGCAGACCAAAACTGCCATGTCTTTCTGATCAGCACTTGAAAGTCTCCAAGGCCCCGTGCACAGAGGAAACTATTGTGCTCAGGACTGAAGTACGGATGGAACAACGATGTTGGAACATAGAAACACGTTACTCAAACCAGACACCAAAAGCCAGCAGCCTTGAGCAGCGTGCCGACCTGACCCTTGGCAGGAAAGGATGATTTATGTGAACACTTTGGAGGGGCTCCAGGCTGCACCTCACATCCACCAACTCTCCTGGTAATCACGTTTTTCTAAGCAAGTGCAGAGAAGTTGAATTTTATCCTGTGGTCACGGCAGCTCAGATAAGGACTTGCAGAGTTGTGTTCATGCTGTTTCCAATAGTGACCGTTGCTCTGATTTCCTTCTGGTCTTCTAATAGAGGGAACTGCCATGAGAAATAATCTCAAGGGTTACTGCAAGAGTCACAAGGATACACACAGCATGGAAAGCAGTAGAACTCTGTGACAGGAAGAGGCAGACCTGATTTTGTTTGAATTTGATCCCCTACATCACCAACTAATTAAGAGAAACTTGAAACGGGGTTTTTTCTTCTCTAACATTTCAAAGAAAATCTGGTGTTTTTCTTCCTAAAAAGAATCTTTCAGGGTTTGCCTTATATTAATTCAGTAAATCCCCACAGCAGTGCTGAGAAAAAAAGCATTAGCAATTAAATTTTAGCCATTATAAAGCAAGGAGTTCATGTGAGTATGTAACAAGCAGAAAGGATTTCTATGAAATGACAGCAAGTTAAAGTCTTTGGCAAGTAAATATTGACCACCACTGAGGTGAGCGACATTAAGTAAATACTGAGCACAGCAAGAGGCAGTGCCTCTGATAGAACAAGGGCAGCAATCTCAAATCTCCCTGGAGTCTTTGTCCCAGCGGGGTGACGTGCTGCTGACAGACAGCAAAACCTCTGCCTAGAACCATCCATCCCCAGCCCAGCTGCCCATGCAGCTGCCATGGAGCAGATGTACCTTCTCCTTTTTCTTTTTTAAATTATTTTTTCAGGGTGGTGAGGCTTTGTTTTGCTGTGGTTGTTTTTTGTCTGGTTTGGTTTGGTGAGTTTTTTTTATTTTTGAGAGGGGAGACAGAGCAATAACCCACAGACCTCTCAAGCATCTCTATGCAACATACCTCCTCCAGATTATTTTTCTTCTCTTATTTCTAAGCAGATAATAAACTTCCCTTCAGCAGCAGGAAAAAATTTAATTGGAGCATTCGTCCTTCTTAGGTGCCCTAGTGGTAACCAGACAGAAAAGGCTGTAGGAAAAAAAGAACGACTGCAGGACAGAAAGTCTGTAATAAGTCAGAATTCATTAATTCAGGCACCCACAAAAACAACTTTTTTTTTTTTTTTTCAACTCAAATTGCTTTGTTATGTCAAAAGCGACTAAGAGCACTTTTTCCCCTCTTGCCTCAACTGTAGAATACAGTCAACAAAAGGAAGTGGTGAATCTGAAGGCATCCAGGCAGAGGAAATCACCTCCACTGAGGAGCTCCTGCCATGGCTGGATTGCCATTTCCACCAGCAGCAAAGCCCCCAGCTCACTGCCCTATCTCAGAGCACTGAAGTCGACACTGCCTTTCTCTCCGTGCTGGATGAAGCGCTTTGAGAAGCAAGTAGCAAGAGGTGAGATGACCAGCGGAGAAGCAAAATGAAGGCAACAAAATGAAGACGGTCACAGGAATACTTCAACAAGGACACAGCAAGCTGTCCCTGCTTCCAGGAGCGAGGCTGGGTTAGCTTGCCTTTGCTGGGCCACACTGCCAACACCTGGCACACTCCCTGCCAGAATTCAGCCTCTTCCTGTGTTTACTCAGTGCAGCCATGCGCAGGGCTGCGTGTTTTTCCAGCGTACAATGGCAAACTACTGTAACAATATTTACCATTGTTCTTCACCAGGAATGAGCTGAGCCGTGGCTATCAGAAGGCTCTTTTTTTCCCCAGGCACCCCAAAGTTCAGCCAGTTCCAACCCAAAGATCTGCCAGCAAGATAGCCTTCTGGAAAAACCTCGCAGGATGCGCGGGCTGTGGCCGAGCCAAGCTCGTTGCAAAACCACCTTTGATCTCACTTACATCCCCAAAGCTCTGAGGTGATGAGGAAAAAAAAATTCCGCAGGAAGATTTGCCATGTTTTTTCAGGTCTTAAAACCAACCCAAGCCTGTTTCTCACCAGGCTGGGCAGCGTCTTCGCCCTTACCTTGCCTGACCCGCAGCAGAGCACTGCAGCTTCCCCTGCCCTCTGCTCCAGGCTCTTCTCCTCCTGGTGGGCACCTGCTCCTGCAGCTCTCCTGCTTGCTTTGGCAGAAGGAGCAGGGATGTGCATCTGATGAGGCAGGGTCTGCCTTTTTCCCAAGTTTCTGCAGTTCAAAACGGGGTGCTGGATCTGCTGCGATTTCTGATATTCTGCAGAGACTGCCTCATGTCTGCCCATGAAAAGTTTCCTCCAGGACAAAGATGTTTTGAGTCAGCGACCCAGTGTTTGCTGAAAAGAACTGCCAGCTCTTTCCGGAGGCATAATGTTATGGAAAGAAAACAGGCCAGGCTGCCTCAGAGAAGGACAGCATGGCTTGTTTGTTAGAGGTCAGGCTGTGTCCTGTTCTGCCTCCCCGTGCTCACAGTGCTCAGGTTTCAAAGCTGCATGGCTGCTGGCATCTCTGCCGCCTGAGGAGGAGCACCTCGCACTGTGAGTCACTGCAGGAACAGGCAATAGGGTACGGAGAGGACCCAACAGTGCTGACTTAGGCAAGAAAATCTTGGGCCTGAGAAAATCTGTGACAAGATTCTGTTCCAAAAAAAAAAAAAAAAAGAAAAGAAATGCATCCAAACTAGATACAAATCTGAGTGCATACCATGAAGGAGAATCACCAAATGGAGGTGGCTGGAGGAGTAGGTGCATCCTCAGGTCATCTGGAAGGAGTGCTTTTCCCATGGCTATTATAAAGTGCTTGTCTTTATAACAGCTCCTGAGCAGAAAAGTCACCCCGTTCACAGTTCACAGTTCACACACCTCACCTTGCATCCCAACATGCAAAGTGATTCACAAGATGGTGCAGCTCCCCCACCAACACAAGGAAAGACCTGAATCACCTAATAAAGTAATTGCGCTTTGTTATTATCACCAGAAAACCCTTCCTGCATATGCAAAGACAAATCAGACAAGCTATGCCATTGGTAGCACAAAACTTCAGGCTGTTGCAGCATGAAGTGCTGGCTTTATGAAGGTGCTCCAGACTAAATGGTGCAGGTGATGATGGGATGCACACAGCCATCTTTCCCTCCCTGTTTTCCACCTGAATACCTGCAGTTTGTGCTCTGCTGGAGAAAAGAAATCTAGCAGCCCAACAACTCTGCAAATTCCCAGTGGCTTCAAACACAAAGTGAACTTTGATGACGTAAAGGGCACATTGCCTCTCATGTTTTCTAGACACAACCTTTGGCAGAGCCACAGAGTTGCAGGGTAAGAGCAAAATTTGAGATGCGTGGGGTTCTTTTATTTCTTCTTTCTAAGCCACCTGCTGCAGTGTACATAAAATTAACTTGACAGTTTAGTTTTCTGCACTTCAACTGAAGAAACCCGAAGCTGCCTTTACAAAACACAGCCTTCACTCCCATTCCTCACACTCCATCCCCAAGAAAAGATCAGATTTGTATTGAGAGTATGAATCACAGAATCCTGTACTCCTTTGAGCTGAGAGGAACCATTAAAGGTCAACTAATCCAACTCCCTTGCAATGAACAGCCCCAGCTCTCTCAGCTCATCCCTGTGGGAGAGGTGTTCCATCCCTTGGGTAATTTTTGTGGCCCTCCTTTGGGCGTACTCCAACTGCCCCATGTCTCTCCTGTACTGAGGACTCCAGACATGGACGTGGTACTCCAGATGAGGCCTCACCAGTGCAGAGCAGAGGGGCAGGATCTCCTCCCTTGACCTGATGAAACAGAGTGAAAGTTCGTAGGAAAAGTAAATTTAAAGGTTCCTGTAGAAGTTTCATGATAATTTAGGCAAATATCTAAGAGAGATAAACCAGGACAGGAATTTGCTGCTTTTACATTGACAGAGAGCAAAATGGTCTCTCCAATCTCTGTTTCATTTTATCAAATTCCAAGTCCCTGGGAGCTAAGCCACGGTTTGAGGGCTGACTCCAAGAGCAGCTCCATGGGTAGCAGTGCCATGCACTCCCAGCTGCACACATCTGGCACCCACCTGCCCCATGCCAGTGGGGCACAGCTCCAGGGTGACTGTGCTGGGGCTAAGAGCACTGGGAAACACAGAGGCATTACTTCTTCACATTTGAGGAATCCCAACAGGAGGCAGGGGAGTAATACAGACGCAAGCTGTGTCCGTTGTTAATGTTAGCCCCAAGATGCCTGCAAACCAGGAACTTTCACGTGATAGTGCATGGAAATCTGCAGAGCCCATTTGTAATTGGCCACTGGGTTTTTGCATGTAGTGTCTTTTGTGCTCAAGGGTAACTATAGATTGAGTTCCAGATTTTGGTTGCTATTTATATAAATATCTGCTGCACAAACATATTGAAGTGAGGCCAGTGTCCACCACATGGGCTGCTGAGGGGTATTGTGAGGTCAGGTCATGGAGACGCACACTGACTGGGGTAAACAGTAAAACAATCAAGGCAATTCAAACTTCTTCAGTTATTTACTCTGCAAAATATTTTTTTCTTCCTGATTCCAGTTAGGAGTGAAAGGAGAAACAGCCAATGACTGTACGCTCTAATTTCTCCCTGTTAAAGACATTTGTCACTGTGATGCTGAGTGACACACTGCCTCTTTACTGCAGCTCCAGGCTTTACACAAAGCACACTCTGACATGCCTCTGCTTTTTGAATGTATAAAACGCTCGTCACCTTGCTAAGGCACAATATTTTCTTTACAATGTGTTTCACAAGAGGTCATTTTCTCTGTAATAATAAATTTCTAGACTGTGAAAAGTCCTTAGATAATACAAAAAATAAAAATAAAAAAAAGAAAAAAGAAAGAAAGAGAGAAAGAAAGAGAGAAAGAAAAAGAGAAAGAGAGAAAGAGAGAAAGAAAGAGAGAAAGAAAGAGAGAAAGAAAGAGAGAAAGAAAGAAAGAAAGAAAGAAAGAAAGAAAGAAAGAAAGAAAGAAAGAAAGAAAGAAAGAAAAGAAAGAAAGAAAGAGAGAAAGATAGAGAGAATGAAAAAGAGAAAGAAAGAGAGAAAGAAGAGAGAAAGAAAGAGAGAAAGAGAGAAAGAGAGAAAGAGAGAAAGAGAGAAAGAGAGAAAGAAAGAAAGAAAGAAAGAAAGAAAGAAAGAAAGAAAGAAAGAAAGAAAGAAAGAAAGAAAGAAAGAAAGAAAGAGAGAAAGAAAGAAAGAAAGAAAGAAAGAAAGAAAAGAAAGAAAGAAAGAAAGAAAGAAAGAAAGAAAAAGAAAGAAAGAAAGAAAAAAAGAAAAAGAAAAGAAAAGAAAAGAAAAGAAAAGAAAAGAAAAGAAAAGAAAAGAAAAGAAAAGAAAAGAAAAGAAAAGAAAAGAAAAGAAAAGAAAAGAAAAGAAAAGAAAAGAAAAGAAAAGAAAAGAAAAGAAAAGAAAAGAAAAGAAAAGAAAGAGAAAAGAAAAAGTGCTCAGGCTGTGTATCGCCTGTCTCTAGCGGATACAGTGTGTTTTCTTCTTTGCTTTTGAGGATGCTAAATCATTTTAAAATTGCCTGTGAGGACGCCCTGTGCCTCAGCTCTGTAAAGGATTATTGCACTTGGCAGAGCCTTCGTCCCACACCAACGTCAGAGGGCACCACACCTGGCTTCAACAGAAAGCGTTTCCTGGGCATGACTCCTGGCAGAGTTTCTGCTGTGTGGGAGCTGCATGTCCAGGACATGGCACACGGGTGCATGGCTGCCCCAGCACAGAGATGTCAGTGGCACTGCAGCTTTCAGTGCCTGCAAGGAGCAGGGTGTGGGTGACCTGTTCTTGGAGCCCCTTTCAGTGTCCTCACACCCAGCTTCGACAGGAGGACAAAAGCTGCCTGAAGTCATACGGTCACAGAGTCATCAACCAGGCTGGAGAACACCTTCAAGATCAACCTGGCTTAAATCATGTCCCTTAGCACCGTGTCCAAACGTCTCCAAAATGCCTCTAGAGGACTCAGCTCCCTGGGCAGCCTATTCCGACGCTTGACCAACCTCTCCATGAAAAAGCTCTTAACATCCAGTTGAAATCTCCCCTTCTTATCATGCCCCCCACTTCACTGTAACTGTTTGGAAATCCAAAGTAGTGACCTACTCCTTTCCAACCCTGTTAACAGGTTTCCCATGTCATCACTGAAGCTCTAGGCAAGAGCTGGCAGAATATCCCTCCCACTGTAAGCGAAGTGCAAGTTCAGGACCACCTGGTCAGAATGAGTGTGCACAAGTCCATGGGGCCCAGTGACATGCATCACAGGGTCCTGAAGGACCTGGTGGATGTGGTTGTCAAGACTCTGTCCATCGTATTTAAAAGGTCATTGCTGTCAAGTGATGCCCCCAGTGACAGGAAAAAATGAAACATCACTTGCTTTTTTAAGACGGGTGGAAAGGAATGCCAGGGAAACTACAGGCCAATGAAGCTGTTTGGGGTATTTTTGTTGTTAGAAGCAGACACAAAAGGTGTGGAGGCAGTGAGGGCCTGACTAATGAGCGCTGCTTATCAGAAGAGGCTGGGACACCTTGCTACACAAGGACAGCTTGTCTCCTCAAGGGATTCTTCCCCAAAATATGTCCTACTTCCTTCTCCCCACTGATAATGCCTCAGACAAAGCTCATTCCTGAATCTGAGATTAAAGCAAAAAATTAACAAAACCACAATACAGAACAAAGCAAAAACGAGTCATAGTCTTTATCCAGTAAGCCTGTTGTGAGCCACAAAGTGATGATGTCTCTGACACATCAGGCAGATTTTGCTAGTCTTGGCTGTCTTCCTGGTGCCCTACCAAGCACTGAGCTTCCTTCAAGGTGTGCAACAGTGGAGAACCAAAGCCAAAGCCAAAACCTTGTTGGGCAGTGCCAGTGAAGACCTCTCTCCATTGGTAGGAAAGCACTTCCACATTCTGCAAAACTCCATTTTAACAGAATCAAAAATACCCAAAGGTATTTTTCAACAATTAAGAACGAGGGGATCTAAAAATCAAAAAAGAACAAAAATAACACATCACCAACAAAAGCAGAAACCTGCAGGACAGGAAAAGACATTTTGTACCTAGTTCTTAGCTGGTTGTTGCTTCTTCCTCCATTTTTCAGAACCTTTATCAGACTGGCACCACCATGAAAGCCTGAGGCTGGAGGGTTTCATGGCACACCCTGGACACCAGCTGGGAGCCCTGGATGTCCCTGCCAGCAGTGAATCCTGCCTCAAACCTCAGAACACTGGCTGCTTTCGTGTTATTGAATTCCCACTGTATCCTGCTCCAGCATCAGTGACAGCAACATCACCTGGATGACTCCATGGATGCTGTGTCCTGGCATCAGAACAGCTAACGATTGGGGTTCTTTTTGCAAACACTTAAAATCTGTTTTCTGGTCGTTATCCAAGCTTCTTTACTTGGTTAACACACTCAAGAGTCGTTTTTAGCTTCTGGCTCCAGCTATAAATGATGAAAGACAGACGACTTTGCAGGGTAAGCGATGAAGCTCCTCAAAATAGAAAAAAGAGCTCCAATGTGTTGCATAATGCAATTATGCATTAGTATGGCACCCTCAGATGCATAAACAAATGCAACAATTTATTGAGAATTTCTGGCACAGAAGTAAAAATGAATTGTAATCTGATATATGTAATTCTTCTTTCTTTCTCAGAGCATTTTTCTTCTCCCAACTCAGTTCTTTTTTTCCATCACAAAATTTATGGTCCTGATTTCTCTACACTGGATTAGCCTAGCTGACTTCATGCTGATGTGTATCAATGGCAGCACAAGGAAAAGCTGTGGATGCAAAATGTCTGCAAGACAGAGGCTCATACACCCTCCCAATATTCTGCTGAGTAGTAGCATTGTCATTAGGAAATTGCTTTGAATTTTCTAATAGAATTACAAAGGCATGAGGAAATATACTGAGTTTCATCCCTGCAGAAGTCCAGCAACATAAATGACTCCAAGCACTTCTCAGCTGCAATATTATTCAATTAAGCAAGTGCTCCATCACCTGGGGAACATTGTTAGACTTAGAGAAATACAAAGACAGGAAATGTACTTTGTGAGACAAACATGGACTGCAAACAGAAGACAGGAAATTACTAACCAAAGCCAAGTGAAGTGGGAGATGCATGGCCAGAATGGTTTGCAGTGTCCCTATGTTGAAATAAATGCAGATCCACAAAAGAAGAATTTGGTGCTTTCTCTTGAACGGTGTAGCCAGATATAAAGACTAAGCTTTGCCCAATAAGCAAACAAGAACAATTCTCATATATATATCTATGAGGATTACTCAAAGCAAATTATGAAACTAACCTGCACAAGAACAAGAACAACAGCAACAACAAGAAGAGAAAATCTTTGAATTCACTGGGAGGAGGACTTGAGGTCTGGTGAAAACAAAACAAAACAACCTACCAAAGGACTGCAAGTGCCATTAAATACATCTATATAAATTTAACAACTAAACGATAGCAGTGAACAATGCTCCCTAATTTTGTGATGGTGTAAAGCACATTTTAAAGCAATGAAAATATCTATCTTAACTACTATATTTAAAAATATAAATCACACTTTTAACCAGTCTATGCCAGGATATGTTGAATGCCTTTAGGCAACAATTCTTCAAAAGAGCAGGACCACAGCAGCAAGCCTTTGTCTCACATACCTTCCTTTTTCTTTCTTTCTTTCTTTCTTTCTTTCTTTCTTTCTTTCTTTCTTTCTTTCTTTCTTTCTTTCTTTCTTTCTTTCTTTCTTTCTTTCTTTCTTTCTTTCTTTCTTTCTTTCTTTCTTTCTTTCTTTCTTTCTTTCTTTCTTTCTTTCTTTCTTTCTTTCTTTCTTTCTTTCTTTCTTTCTTTCTTTCTTTCTTTCTTTCTTTCTTTCTTTCTTTCTTTCTTTCTTTCTTTCTTTCTTTCCTTTCTCTTTCTTTCTCTTTCTTTCTTTCTTTCTTTCTTTCTTTCTTTCTTTCTTTCTTTCTTTCTTTCTTTCTTTCTTTCTTTCTTTCTTTCTTTCTTTCTTTCTTTCTTTCTTTCTTTCTTTCTTTATCTTTCTTTTTCTTTCTTTCTTCCTCTCTCTCTTCCTCTCTCTCTTCCTCTCTCTCTTTCTCTCTCTCTTTTTCCCCCTTTCCCCCTTTCCCCCTTTCCCCCTTTCCCCCTTTCCTTCCTTCCTTCCTTCCTTCCTTCCTTCCTTCCTTCCTTCCTTCCTTCCTTCCTTCCTTCCTTCCTTCCTTCCTTCCTTCCTTCCTTCCTTCCTTCCTTCCTTCCTTCCTTCCTTCCTTCCTTCCTTCCTTCCTTCCTTCCTTCCTTCCTTCCTTCCTTCCTTCCTTCCTTCCTTCCTTCCAAACTTCCTTCCTTCCAAACTTCCTTCCAAACTTCCTTCCAAACTTCCTTCCAAACTTCCTTCCTTCCAAACTTCCTTCCTTCCAAACTTCCTTCCTTCCAAACTTCCTTCCTTCCAAACTTCCTTCCAAACTTCCTTCCAAACTTCCTTCCTTCCAAACTTCCTTCCAAACTTCCTTCCAAACTTCCTTCCTTCCAAACTTCCTTCCTTCCTTCCTTCCAAACTTCCTTCCAAACTTCCTTCCTTCCAAACTTCCTTCCAAACTTCCTTCCTTCCTTCCAAACTTCCTTCCAAACTTCCTTCCAAACTTCCTTCCTTCCAAACTTCCTTCCAAACTTCCTTCCTTCCAAACTTCCTTCCTTCCAAACTTCCTTCCTTCCAAACTTCCTTCCAAACTTCCAAACTTCCAAACTTCCTTCCTTCCAAACTTCCTTCCAAACTTCCTTCCTTCCAAACTTCCAAACTTCCAAACTTCCAAACTTCCTTCTTCCAAACTTCCTTCCAAACTTCCAAACTTCCTTCTTCTTTTTCTTTTTCTCCCTTTTCCTTTTCCCTTTTCCTTGCATTTACTCCCTCCCTCCCTCCCTCAGAAACATTTTAATTACTCCGACATTAACTAAAACTGGGGACAAAATAATGCCAGAGCCCCAACAAAACACGCTTTACTCATGTGCCACCTGCAATTACCGCAGCTCATCTCTCGTGCCCGCACAGCACATGTTCGAGTCACCCACCGTCACCCCTGGACTCAGGGTGACCGAGAGCAGTAACTCGCGGTGCGGTGCTGCCTCCCTGCGGAAGAGGGACTTTCCCAAGTGCAGACAGTTCACTGCAGGAGGCTGAGAACATGGCTGTGTCTGTGCTTCCCGTATGTCAAGTGCCAGAAACACCACACGTCCAGCTAGAAGGAATTCTTCCTTTGATGCCCACAACTGTTTTCTCCTGCCACGTCACTGGATTATCCGGACAAAGGGAATTTCCTTCCAGCTCTTCATCAAAAGATCTTCTCGTGCTTCGCCTTTAACTAGGTGAGATGTATACAGGTGCCCAGTAATGCCGACCACAGCAATCACATCTCACTCAAAGTCTTCAAGGACGTAACACTTCATCCTGCAAATAAAACGATGCAGCCAGACATCAGCTTTATCTTCTCCTAATGGTGCTCTGAGCTTAAATAATTCCTACAGATGAGCAGACTGTCTGCAAAGGTAAGCCCTGCTCTCAGCTGAGACCCCAACTATCCTCTCCACTTTTGAATAAGCCCAACTTCAAGGGAAATGATTGTGAAACTGTGGCAGTGCTACTGGTTTTGGAGTGGATGCTTTTTAACTCCCAGCTGGCCGCTAAAAATAGCTTCCAGCCATACATGCGGCTGCATCATCGGAATTTGCTGAGCTTGCTGGAGTTTGCTGGAATTTCCACTGGGCTATTTCCACACCGCTCTCGCCCAGATTAAGACTGCAACTCTCCTTCTTCTGGGAAGAAAATGAATCATTTCCTTACAGTCATCTGCTCTGCGTCTCTCATCAAGTTTATCAGCTGGTACTTAACAGAAAATAGTACCTAAGTACTTCTGGCGGTTTTGCAGGCGTTTTTGCACTAGCACTGCACTTCTCTTTCCCTTTTTCCTTACATCAGTGATGCATTTTTACACATTCTCATAGCAGAGTTTTCCCCTACAGGAAGCATACCTCCCCTTCACCCTTCTCAGGTGTTTATCCGAAGCTGGTGAACCTTTGTAGGATTTTCACAATTTCCTTACAGTAAAATCTAGAAAAAAGCAAGTAATGTGGAATCTGTGCGGCACTGGAGAGCCGAGAGATGAACGTTATACAAACCTATCAACTGTAGACCCTAAAGCCATACAGATAAAGTCTGCTCTTGTCATAGGATGAGTAGCTCCGGTACACCACACAGCCCTGTGAGCAATGACTGAAATGTTTAAAACCCGAAGCCACAGTTTTGCATCTATCACTTCATGCAGCTGCCCCATGGTGGATTCAGGGATGTGTTCCTTTTAGACTACAAATATGAACACAAATACCAAGTGAAGGGCAGCCCATGCCCCTCTCCCTTATGTTTTTCAGGACTCCTGTCACATTTCTGCACCTCCACATCTAGCTGCTGTCAGCCAGCAGTCACCTGAACAGGCAGACATCTGCAGAACAGTTTTGCTGGGGGGGGGGGATTTTGTAACCCCAGTGACACCTAAGCATCTCTTGTATGAACAGTGATGAGGAAAACCTTCTCAAGGTTCTCCATTGAGCTGCTGACCTGTCATTTGGAAAGGCAGACCATTATTTAAACGTGCCCGGCACAATGTACAAGGAAGGATGAACTTTTTACTGCTAGCCTGTAATCATTATTTTCTCATCACAAGACCCAGCACTGCAGAATTTACACGTAAATCCAGAGGATTAAAGCTCTAATTAATTCCACACACGCCCACAAGCAGCTACTCACCATGACATTTTGCTTCTTCAGCTTTTGTAGCATTTCTTTCCTTGTTTGTGTAGCACACACCGGACACTATCAGGCATACAGCAAGTATGAAAACTAAACAAGAGTACAGTAATGGCAGTGACAGCTGCCTTGTATGGAGAGGTAAGGAAACCTCTCAGGGGGAAGAATCTCAAGGCAGGTGGAGCTGAATGTCCCAAAGCAGTATTTGGAGCAGGTCTCTGAGTTAGCCAAGGGACTGTGCTCCAAAGGGAGCAATGGGGATTGCAAAACCTCCAGCTAACCTGGCTGGGCTTATTCTAAATTCTCTTTGAGATATTTGATAAAGAATTTGACAGTGTGAGTCCTTTCTTGCAGCCTTATTCTCCCTGGGTCCTTCCAACACAAGGCTCAGGGAAATATGCTCTTAGGAGCTTTTTGTCACACCAAGATATAACCACATTTCTTCTTTTTGACAAGTACAGGGGCATGGGATTCAAACCAGTTCTGGGAACTGTCACTTATGCAGAACTAAGCAGGACAGTAGGGCTTGGGGTGCTTCTCGAAGAAGAGATGTCTCTCAGCTGTACTTTGTTGTACTTTGCTGTAGATTCAAGATGGTACTCTGGGTACTAATAACCAGACAGCAGCTATCACAGAGGCTGAGGCACACCAGCAGATAAATTAATCTGGGCAGAGCAGCTGGTCTCAGAAGTCCTCTTTTTTCTTTTTCTTAGAACAGATAGTGAACTAGAAGTTGAAGCCAGGAAATGCCTGGCCTGGAATTTTCTGCGGTGTACTAAGAACACAGCTGATGCCTGGCAAGGAACTGCAGTATGGTGTGCAAAGAGGACCCAGCTGCCTAATGGTTTTCTTTTTGATCTCTGCAAAGGAATGGGCAAAGCTCAGAATGTCTATTTTTTGGGTACATAATTGTGTGCTTTTCATTCTATCATGCTGCAGCTAACTGGGAAGCCCTGTTTTGGCCAGGGGAAGAGATCCTGTGTCTGCCTACTATCTACAAGGTTGATGACAAGTTAAAAAAGAAGGGGTGGATCCTGGTGATGTTTCTTCTCTGTGCTGCCCAGTGCTATAACCAGAGGCAATGAGGGCAAATGGAAATCCAGGAGAGTCCATCTAAACATAAGAAACACATTTGGCAGTTCTGTCTCCGGGGTCTCCATTCTTGGAGGCATTCAAACCCCTATGGACACGATCCTGAGCAAAATGCTTAAGGTTTCTGTGCTCTGATAAAGGGGTTGGGCTGGGTGTTCTTCAGGGGTCCCTCCCTCTGGAGGCAGCCCCCTTACCTGCATGTGCAAAATAAATGTGTGGAAGGTGTTAAGGACTCACAGAAAGCAAACAGATCTAATTCAAGAAAAAGCAAAGCACTGGGCTGAGCAGAAAGTGCTACATCTGGTCTCCATAACTGACCTAAAGGAAGATCCTTATCTTTTGCATCATAGGTTTTTCTCTCTTAGGAGGGTAGGATACATCATCCAGTCTAGAGGAGTGGCTAATGGAAAGATGAACCTTGTTTATCTGGGCAAAATGGAATTCCATCCCATGCACATAGCTGCCATGCTGTCCCAGTCATTTCATTCTTTGTATCTTTGGTTGGATCTCTTCTGTGTGCTGCTGGAGGGCTGGATAAGGTGTCAAGAGGAATTCTTCTGACCCCTAGTAGAAGGATTTGGTTAATGAGTGCAGTTCTGGATAAACCTCTAACCAAGATGTGGCCTGGAAAGCTCAATTACAGACAAGGTAATGGGTGTTGGAGTACTGTCCAGTGCCCTTTCCTTGTGCCAAGGATGCAGAAGTCTCCTCCAGCATGACACTGCCTGTGGACTTCCTCAGCAGGGGGAAATGGAAATTTCACCATTCGTCTGAATCTGCCCTGGTGCAGTGTGGTACATCGTTCTTTGCCATGCCTGAAGCATGCATGCTGGAGATACAAGATTGACACAGACCCTCTGGAGTCTGAAGCAAGTCTGACAAGCCATCAAGGCACTTTTGGAAACCGAAGGCAGGGAATCCCCACACATTAATAAAATTTTGCATGTAAAACTATGTATGCACAAAATGCTCAAATTTTGCTTTAGTTTCTGGGATGAGAATGATGGCTCTCGAATACCTCAGCTGCAGGTTTCCTGACATCTGTGTTGTCCCCTTGTGCTGACAGTGTCCCGAAGCTAGTGAGGGGAGGTAGGAAAGGCAGGACCACATCCCTGTTAGACGAGGGAGGCAACAGCAACAGCTCAGCCATTGGTGGAATAATAGTTAATGAGAAACTACTGCAAACCTTGTACCAAAGCACGTGCCACAAAATAACCTGTGAGTTAAGTGCCTTCCTGCTGTTACACTGCTAGTTTGTTCACCAACTGGGAGTTTTTTACAAAACCAAATAGAAAGGAGAAGTACTGTTGCTTTAAAGCATGTGATCTGGTGTGTAAGAGATTACATCCTCCCAGGGAGGAGTTTTCGGGGAGGAAGGCAGTGTGCAGCTCATAAATACCTGGGACTGAGCGTTGCTGTCCCGTCTGCTTTGTGCTCGCTGGTGAGGAGCATCGTTCCTGTTCACCCCCAGCCAACAGCATGGTCGATTCTTTTGTGAAGAGCAAACTCAGAGATAACAAAGTTACCCTCTTCGTAAAGGGTTCGTGCCCTTACTGCAGGAATGCCATAGCATTGCTCAAGGAATTTGACTTTCTACCGGGGTGCCTGGAAGTGGTTGACATCACTGGGATGGATGACGTCCAGGATTACTTCCAGCAAACAACAGGGCAGCGAACTGTAAGTTCTGGTGCTTGTTTTGGAATTTCGTGCCAGAGGACAGCCTGGGCAGCTGTCACAGAAGGTGGAGCGAGGTTTATTTTCAGCAAAACGGTTCAGGTCTCAGGGAGAAGCCCCACCCCTCCCTATTTTTGTCGTTGCTCTCTGCTCTCCAGCAGCGCTATTTACTCTGCAGCCATGGTGTGACTTATTAAGTGTGTTTGAAAAGGAAAGAGTGTGTAGAGCTGTGAGTTTGTCTGAATCCAGACACTTGTTTCACCCTCTGGAGTTAAGTGGAAAAGCATGTCGAATTGCTTCATCTCATCCGGCAGCAGAGTAGACACTGTGCTCACAAAGTCTATCAGCCACTTATTCTGAAGTTTAATTAAACAATTATGTTTGTATTGTGGAGCAACGCTATGTGCTGAAGTTTCAGGAATTAATTTCTGCGGAAACGCTGACATACTGGCGGGGCAGTTCGTGCGTCAGAGTGAGCTGTGCTCTCGTGAAACAAGCACGCCTTTTTCCTCCCATTCTACTCAAGCTAAAGGGCAACAGCTTCTTGCAGTGAAGCTGGGGAGAAATGACCGCTATCTGGATTCCTGTGGCTTTTTTTATCCTGCCTGTGACATGGTTATGACTGCAAATTATCAGCCCAGCTACTCTTTGCATGTCACACAGTCCACCTTGCTCACCTTCCTAGGAAGGGCATGTTAGAGCTGCCAAGCATCCTACTGCTCACCTTAGGGCTGCTGGAGGGCCCCAGCCCCCTTATTTTGCACTGACTTCCACTGATGCCTTTAATGATTCTTCCCATAGCCCCAGCCTCTCGTAGCACTGGACCCATTGCACCTTTTGGGCAGGTGTAGTAAGCATGTCTTCCCTCTACCCCCTGCCTTTTCTGAGATGTGCCATGTACTTCTACATAGCAGTCCCTGCAGTCCTCACCAGAACTCAGACTGTGAGCTCAGTCACAGCCGTGGAGTTGAGCTGTGCAGGCTCAACAGGCTAAATTACTTTCCCAGGAGCAGGGGAATTTGGGATGGAGAGTGTAGATAGCTTAGCTAATGGAGCTGCTTACTGAAAGTAGCAGGTGACCTCACCGCAGGAGAGGGATTGATAGCATTAGTAACAAGAGAAGCTGCCCACAGAAAGAGGAAGTGAATTCCCTGGCTGATAAGATGTGTTTTGATGGCCAGTCATTACTGAAAGCAGAAAGCAAACTCCCAGCAGCAGAGGCATGGGGAAGAGAGTTGCTGTTAATGTTTCACTCACTGAGGACAAGCAGGTGCTGACTGCTGCCCAGGTCAGGTCACAGAAGGCTTGACTTCCCTGGTGCTGCAGTTATAACCACATTGCTGCTTGGCTTGGAAGGGAGTTTCCAACCTGTCCAGTTCCAAGTCTCTGCCACAGGCAGGGATTCTTCCCACAAGAGCAGGCTGCCAGGGGCCCCATTCAGGCTGACCTTAGGGGTGCACACATGCTTTGAAGCAGTCTTGGATGCTAAAGATCAGTAGTTGCTCCTAATCTTTAGGAAAGCCTTTTATTGTGATTTCTTTTTTCTCCCTAAATTTGACTCTTGCACTGATTGCCTGTCCTCCGCACTCAGTCGTCAGACAGGTGGCATCCTGGTAGGCACTAAAGTTGTCAACCTGCTGCCACAGACTTGAGGAGATGGCTGGCTGCTACTGCACATTCTGAGTTTGCCATCCCAGTGGGAGGAATTCATTCAACACAAAATGAGGAGTGAGTGAAAGGGTCAGATGTGATGTAAAGGGACAAGCATAGGTAGGGAAATAGTAGGTGACCACAGTGATAAAGTAGGCAGAGGACAATAGATCATAAAAAGGGCACATGGATAAAGGATTGTACCAGCAATGTAAGTTTGGCATTCAAAATGACCATGTTAGGCAGACAGGGGACAGGCAGCTGTGCATCCTGCCTGGCACCTTCATATGGCACAGGAAGAACCTGGGGGACAGTGTGACCTCTTGGTCTCTCTAGCAAAAAGTCTACTTTCTAGCTAAATCCTTTCCACACTTTCCCTTGTCGCTGATTACTGATCAAGCTGAATCCCTCTTCCTGTGTGCAGGTGCCTCGTGTGTTTATTGGGAACACGTGCATTGGAGGATTTTCAGATCTGCAGAAGATGCAACAAGAGCTCCCCACGAAGCTACGCCAGATTGGTGCTCTGGTGTAGCAGAAGGGTAGGTAGCAGGGAGTGCCCTCAAGCCAACTGTGACAGCTTCCTTGGTACTACAGCTGGAGTCTGAAGCAACCCATGGCAAGGACAGCATTTGATGGTGCACCTGGGTAATGTACACATTGCAACGTGATAGAGGACAAGGTGCAGCTAATTTCAGTACACGACACAAGGCCTATGCCCTTTTGCTTCCTCTGTGAAAAGTTTACTGGCAGTCAGTAGGCCAGCTCTGTCTAAAGGACTAAAGATGTTGGATATTTCCTCATCTGAAATCTCTAATCAAACATCTCTTAAATAATCTTCTTTCAATTGGAAACTAGGAAATTACTGAAACTGATTTGTCACTTCTGTTGTTTTCTTTTCCATTTGTAATACTAAAGCTTAACTTGATGGAGCAGTGCTGTGTCCCCTTCTGTAACACAGAAGTCCAAATTCACCCCTTAGGTCCCCAGGGCCAGCATTTGCATTATGAAACATCACATTTCAGAAGCAAGCCTTTGCCGAGGGTCTGGCATGAATGGTTCAACTTGTAGATTTTCCTTTTTTCATTCTGTTTTTTATCATCAGAAAATAGAGACCGCTGCTTTGAAACAAACTCATTGCTCAAAAGTTAGCCTCTTATTATATTGTGTCTGGCTTTTAAAAACACTCTGAAGTGCCACCAAGCTAATGCACCCCTGTGAGACAGCTACACAACATGCCTGTTGCAGTCATGCAGCATGATGGTTTCTGTTCTAGTGAGCATAAGGGATGTGCTGGGCTGCATGCATGAACTATTGTGAATATTGTGCAAATTGTGAATGGGGACATTCCGGTCAGAAGAGAAACCTCTGAAACAGAAAAAAAAAAATGCATACAGACTAAGTCTGTGCAGGTGCTGTGTGTGTTTGTAGTGTTTTCATGCAGAGTGGTGAAGCGCTGGCACAGCTGCCCAGAGAATCTGTGGTGCTCCATCCCTGGAGGTGCTCAAGGTCAGGTTGAACGGGCCTCAGCTTAGGGGGACAGCCTGCCCACAGCAGGGAGTTGGAACTCTAAGGTCTTTTCCAACCAAAACCATTCTGTGATTCTATGATTCTGTGATTCTGTGAAATGTCGTGCAGAGGAGGAGCAGCATGAAGAGCTGATAAACCTTTAAAGTAGGGTGGTTTTTGTCCCTGGGTTTGCAAGTGGGATGCTGCTGACAGAAGAGGAGAACCAGACATCAGAAATACCTCAGCCAAGTAATGGCCTGGAAAGGTATAATTTCCCCCTAATTGTTACCTTCAGCAAAAAGCCATGCAATCAGGAGGCTCAAGAAGTGGCATTTGCAAATTCATCTTTCACAATCCTGTCACAATCCTGACTGCTATTCTTGTTGATAAGGAACAAAGACACCTTACTAGGTAAGCTGTGACTACCACGGTGGTCTTTGCAGACAATTTCAACACTATGAAAAACACTGGGTGCTGTAAGCTGTCGTGTCTTACCGTGGATCACAACATTCTGAGATACTGTGACTGCCAGGAACTTTATTACAGAAGGCAGTGCAGGTCAGGCATATTTTGCTGTCAGTGAACCCATGCTGACCACTTCCAGACACATGGCCAGAAATGCATTCAGGGAAGAGTGGTTCTGTGATTTTCCATGGGATGGAAGGGAGGGATTTTTGGTCTCTTTTGGCTCAACAATGGTCCAATGTCTTTCTTCACCCATTTTCTACTAACGCAGCATTAGAAGCTGTGCTTATTGCCCACTGCCATCCCTTGCAAATCACATCTTGAAGCTTCCCTGGCACCATCCCTACATGTCTGGGCAATGCTTCTGAATTCCTCCTGTCTAGTAGCTTCTGTGCGCTGCCCCTTCACATTAGAACCCTGCTGTGAGATCCTCGTTAAGGCAAGCTGGCCTCCTGATGTTTCTGCTTGCTGAGCAAGCATTTTGCATGTGCCAGGTACATATCTGTATCTAGCATTAGAGCATGCTGATGAGATGGATGCTGGCTCGGGTCTTGTTGCTCATGATCATCAAGCATGTCATCAACAGCCTGTTGTAGCATGCACTCAGGGAGGTTTTTTCAACCTGTATTCTACTTACCCACAAGTTAAGATGCAACTAATTGTAGAAAGAGACAAGGGTGTGTTTGTGGGAATGGATGAGTAAAATTCTAATATTGAGAGCGCTATACAGTAAGGAGCTCATTATCATTGCTTCTCCTTGAATTAAGCATGAAAGCAACCATGTGGCTGAATTACTCCAAGTACTCCCTTTCCCTACTGAACTGTTTTGGTGTGATGATTTTCAGCAAAGTAAACCGAGCTTATGTATTGCAAATGAAATACATATAATGTGTGCATTGGTCTCCAAAAAGTGCATATATACAGACACGCAGTTATTTATCTATATATGAATTAAATATGTTTGTATGTACACACACAGAAGCAGTGTTTGAAAAGACTTCAAATTCTGTTCTGCAATGGTACTGTATCGATGAAGTTACAGCAGTAATCTCTTCTTTTCCTTCTGCTTTCAGGAGAGATGACCGCAAACTGTGACCTCACCCTCTGGACATGCACACCCCTGGGAACAGATTCCTCCCAGCTGCTCTCTGTGGGATACAGTGCATCTTTTTGGGGATTGCGACTTCTCATTTCATTCATATGTGCCTCAGTGTGCCACATCTCTTCATAGTCGTTCTGGAAAGAAGGTGCCTGGGATTGTTAAAACGATTTAGCTCAGTAAAGTATACTCGTACAAAGTGGATGAGCTCACCACTGTGCTTCTCATTCCATATCCCTTTTCTCTTTACAGTCTTCCTTCTACATATCTTTCCCAGAAGGCTTTCTGCAAACTCTCAGTGTAGTCCTTTAGAAAATATCATTAAAATATTTGGAGCAACACACACAGACTTCTGTCATGCTGTAACATGGCTTGAAACAAACGCTGCAGCCTGCTAAGGTTACCCCCAGCCTTAACACCTTTTGACAGAGGTCTCATGACAGGATCATGAAGGTCGGTGCAGCCCTTTTTTGGTAAATATTTTGCTACAACACAGTTTCTGGAGGAAGTAGTACCAGCTTCCTTATTTCTGAGCACAGCCCCCCTCCCCATGGTGAGGCCACCAGCTCAGTGAGTCAACTCTGTTTGCTTGTCTTTGTTTAACTCAGAAGATAAAGAAATGATGCTGTGGACATTCCTGGAAGGCAATGACCAGCACAGAAACTTAATTATTAGCAAGTTTAAAATCCTTTACCTCTTGGCAGAACAGCAATCACTGCATTTCAATCGGTCTTAGCTTAAGATGACTTATGCAAATTTGTATTTACATCTGTTCAGCATATCTTAACACTCTTCACGGCAAAGAGCAGTCTGTAAACATGAGGAGATCAGTGCAGACATTTCCTTTGTTGCACTAAAACACTGATCAGGCAAAATTTTCTGCTTCCAGTCCTCTTTTACAACTGGAATTTCCACTGGGTGAAAAGCTTAACACCTAATACTAAAGTCCAAATGTATGATCATCCGCTGAGTCAGGAGCACAACCAGTGCAGGCTGCTGTAGGAATTTTCCTCCTGTGCTCACAGAGGTCTGCAGGTAGGACAGAGTCCCTGCTGGGTGGAGATGGTACAGGATTTCAGATGGCAGGCAGTACTGAGCATTGCTGACAGTGATGAGAGCAACTGTTCAGTAATAGTTAAACCTACAGCCAGAAGTCTCTATTTTTAGTGCTTGAAAAAGTCACTTTGACTCCCTTTTGGCTTAACATCTCTGAGGAGAGCTATTTTGGGTGCACTGGCATAAATCGAGTACTGTAGCATAGGTCTCAGCAAAGAGCTGAAATATTTGGCCTATAACAACATCTCCTATGTGTTTTTTAACAATTAAAGGAAAGAGCTTACCCATCTAGCTGTATAACTGCATCACTTTTTGCAAGCTAAACTATGAGAGGAACACAAAAAGCTGATTTCTGCAACTTCTGAGCTATTTTACCACCTAAAAAGTGCTATTACAGTACAGTTTGTGAAACACAGTTCAAATTTAGAGGAGATGACCACACTGGCACACTCTGCCTCTGTGGTTTTGCTCCCCAGCAGTAGGCCAGCAGCACCTCAGGATCTGTGCTGCAATGTGAAGCACCCACAGCACCATCTCTGTGTATCACCCCATGCAACGCCCAGCTCTTCTGCTCAAGAAAAGTGTGTTCACAGTGAAACAATGTGAAGGAAATAGCACAAACCATTTGAATGATCACCCGGATGTTAACACTTTCTGGCTAAGACATCATCCACAGTCTGAGGACCACCGGGCTCATGTTGGACGTGGTTCTGGTTTTCCCCATTTCCACAGGTACGAAATGAAATAATACTGATAGGATTTACATCAGCAGCTGGGGTTACTAAGAGGAGCTGGGATTATTCAGGTTTGCAGCAAACACAGACAGAGAGGCATAAAGTTGTAACTGCCAGAAAATCTATTTGTTTTTCCTGGATGTTCAATTAATTTCTACAGTCAATTAGTTTCTACAGCTTTTATTGCAGATGGAACAACCAGAATTTTTTAACAGCCAGGAAACAAACAGAGAAACAAAAACAAAACACAGTGGTGAATACGGGAATTAACTGTGCTGCATCATATTTATCTTGATAGCATTGACTGGTGGATGGTTCATTAATGAATCTGACCATGAAACTGAGTGCTTCACAGTCTTGCATGTCCCCATCGCCTCTGTTGTTAAATGGCTCCTAACAGGACGACAGCAGAATCTCTCTGCTTACACTTCTCCTGCTTCAAAAGAGAAATGCCCACCAATGGCCAAACAGCCTGGGTGCAATCCTGTACACAGTGCAAACCCAGTAACTCACTGCTACTGTGCTCAGTGAGATGAACAGAAGAGGGATGCCAATTTACATAATTTTTGTAGAGGTTCAGCAACATATCCCAGCCTGGCAGGTAAGCTAAACATAGATATGCACCTGTTTCATCATTTTTCCCAGAGAGATCAAAGATAATTTTTTTCCTAGCTTGCCAAATCTTAGGATGCATTATCAGATATGGATTTTGTGCTTGGATTTAGAGTGTACTCAGATACATTCCTATTTAGCAACAGGAGTATGTTGCTACAGCTTATGGGCAAAACTCCTAACTTAATAAATAAGGTTGATCAGGAAAAGGGAATGTTGAGAGAAGTTCACACATGAAGCTCATATGGCACTTTAAATCGACTTATCCTGAGCTCCAGGCAGCAGTGCAGCCTACAGTGGGGCCCTATGCAGGGCGAGCTCCTACAGCAGAGAGAGCACTGCCCCTTCCATGTCACAGCCACTGCCACGTAGCTCACCGGGTATTGCCCTCTTCCCTGGTTTTTGCTTCCCCAATTTTTGCTTCTGTGTTTCTCTGTCATGCTGCCCCTTGCTTCTGGTGAGCCAAAGCAATTTCCTGTTTTCTTTCTAAACCTTCTTCTAGCAGCAGACTGAAATTTGACCAAGACATCCAAATGACATTCTCTCCCACTTTCATTTATTTTCACATCTCCCCGCTGCACCTGCCCAGTCCCGACACCCTGGTCCTGCTGCCCAGCTATGAGCTAGAGCTACACTGTTCGCCTGAACACCAGAGAGCACTTCTTTATTGTGAGGGTGACTGAACACTGAGACAAGTTGCCCAGAGAGACTGTGGTATATCCTTCCATGGAGACAAAAATCTTATGGACACAATCCTGGGAAATGTGCTCTGGGGGTCCCTACTTGCACAGGGAACTTGGACCAGATGATCTCCAGAAGTCCATTTCAGCCTCAACCATTCTGTAATTCTGTGGCTCTACAAAAGCTCTGTGTGGCCCTCCTGAGCCCCAGCCAAACCCAGAGCAGCAGCTCTCGTTTTCCATGGCAAAGCAAGACGTGCGGAGGCTGCATTTGTTGCAGAGAGGTGCTTGGATGGCTGCCTTCTCTGGGGAGATGTTCTGCAACAAGCCTCCGAGTGTTGGGAATTCATTTTGTGCCATTTGCAATGCGTTGCAAGCATCCTTCAGCTAGCAAGGAACAAATGGATAGACTTCTCCAATGAACAAATGGATAAACTTTTCCAATGGAACTGCAATACTGAGACCTTTCTGCCTCTTATCCAGAAGTATTTGACTCACCTCACCTCATTTTCTGTGAACAGGAAGCATTGTTGGGAGCTGATAAGACACAGGTTACTTGCTCCTTGGTTCATGACTAACAAGAAAAGCTATGGAAATTCCCGTACACATTTCTTCTTCTTATATGAGTCAGTGAAGACAGTATCTGGGCTTCTTAGGGGATGGCTCACAGTCCTGATAGCAGTGTAATTCTAACTTCGGAAATGAAAGAATAGCTAAATCCTCTTGGTCTGACACCGAACGGTTCATCAGAACTTTAAGCATTCATCTCAGATTGACACAAAGAGGGAGAAAACATCGCCGAATGCAGAAGGCCTTAATTTAGGGCCTGGGGAAATAATGCAGTGCAAAGTTACATATTTTTTTCCTCACTTATCACATCATATGTAAATGGTAAGTTAATGAGCTATAGAAATATTTCCAAAATTAATCACAAATCTAACACAAATGAGACAGTAATCGTGGCAATGACTAGAGAAAATCCTTTTATTTTGTAATAAAATTTTAAATATTAAATCTAGTAACATGTACATTTAGTCATGGCATGTTAAAAGAAAATGCATATGCATAATGGAATAATGCTTTTTTCCTTCCAATTTTGTTTTCCCAAATCAAATAGGCCAATACCTAAAGGACTATAGCAGAGATTCTTTAATTATAGTGTGAACCATTAGTGCAGAAATGTTTCATATTAGTCTCTATAGGGCTTAGTGCTAGGTTGGGACAAGCATACACATATACATGGCAAAAATTACACAGTGTAATCTATTACCTAAATACAACTCCGCTTATAAAATTAGGAGAGTTTCAGGAGTTATCTCCGATGAAGGATTCAGAAGTCAAATTTCCACCTAGATGCCTGTCCAACACTGTAATCTCAAACCCTCTGAAACCTGCTCAGCCACTGCCTAAGGTTACCCACCTTCAGCACCTGCCTCCTTCTCCAAGCCCAGCGTTCCCAGTGCTCTTGGAGTCAGGAGATGCTGGGGCCTGTGCAACCCTCGTGGATTGGCACTGTGACATTTGGGTCTCTGCCTGCCACCCCCAGGGATGTGTCAGAAATGTGGCTTACAATGCCATCATGTTGAGGCAGCTGCTGGTTCTGTGGGCTCTGTCTAGACACTAATCCTAATTCTCACAGAGCAAGAAAGCTCTGGGGCAGTTACAAAATCAGACAACTAGTTCCCTCTATAATATGTTGTTGATCAGAGCTTGGCAAGTCTATTTTAATGTGAACAAGATGCTACTAATAGGATAACTCTGTGGATATCCTGTAAAACATCTTGAACAGTACATTTCCTACAGTAGCAACACATCAGTTTTCCCCTGCCTTTTCAAATTCACTTGTTCAAATAACAACTTCCAGTTGCTTCTCCATCTTCAATTTTTACCGTATCGAAGATCCTAACTTAGTATTCACACAGAGTTATTCACAAATACCAAACTCAACAGGGCAATGCCTTCTGGTGATCCTGCCACCTGATGCAGGTGGCATTATGGGGATACTCAGTAAGGTGGAAATCTGTTTTAATGCCTGAATAATAGTATGCAGTAAACTTGTGAATAAATAATAAATATCTTTACACTGCCTGGTTTCTCTGTATAAAACCTGTGATTACCACAATATCAAAATATTGGTTGGATACAAAGTTCATATATCCACTAAGCCTCTTTTAAATGTCTACAAAACATTTGCATAAAGTTAAAAATAGTATTTCGTCATACCTCATCTAAACTTAAATTACTGGCAAAACACTAACTTCTAGCAAGATAATAATAATAATACACAGCAAAAGCTTTCAAAGCATTAAAAATTTAGGACTGCGTGCAATACAGGCAAACGTTCACATTAAGTTTGCCTCAGTTTTGTGCAAGTCACAATGAGTCACATAAACCTTATCGTCAGTGATAGAGCTGGCTGCTGATACAGAAACACACACCGACTGAGCATGCGAGCAGGTATCCAGGCAAGGTAAAGTTCAGCTGTGTGCCTATTTTTGTTCATGACTTTGTGCTCAGAGAAAATACAAGTTTTATCTAGCCAGCTAATTTATATTTTTTATTTCTACTGAGGTGAATGACGTAATTAGGAAAAAAAACAAACAACCCTTTCTTTAAATTTAAGTGCAGTACATGTTACTTTCCTAATCTTGTTTTTTCAGTTTTTTAGTGATCTTGAAAAAGCAATGTAACGCTCTGCACATGTGCAAGACACAGTGATATCTCATCTTTTAATGAACTCTAAGGTCTCCCAATGACAAGTTAAAAATGAAAGTGATTTGTCATTCTCATATAAAACTAATCTCAGAATTTCCAGCCTGCACTAGCCAGCTGAGAGAAAAAATTTACTTTCTCTTTCCCAGAATAGAAAATATTGTTCTACCTTATGCAAAACATCATCAGAAAGAAAAAAAAAAATGATTCTAGCATGGAATTTGGAAAGAGAAATTTGCCTATGAAAGTTTAATGAAATATTAGGCAAGAAGACCATATAAGCAGAAAGGATTCAGCTCCAACAATTTGCAGTTCTGTTTCCATCTCACAGTCACAATTTCATGGTACATTTGAGATGCTCTGCTGTGAAATTTGGGGAAACAATCAGTAATTATTTTTTCAGTTTTTCCTTTGTCTTCCTAGGCTCAGATAACACATAACAAAATTAAGGGTAAATGGCAAAGTGGAATTGGATAAAAAGTACAAGAAGACAGGTAACAAAATTATCTATGCTCAGACAGATAGTCTCAGTGTAAGTGTTGGGTTCATTTGTCATTGGTATTAATACATACTACAGTATTAATGGTAAGAGAAATGAATGATTCCTGTCTGTGATCCAAAAAACATACTCAGAAAGGCTGTCTGCTTTTGAAGGGTCATCTTTTAAATATTATTCAAGATACACTTCTTATATCTGAGAAAGTAACCATGCATTCAGAAAATATGGACATACAGCATGACTGCAGTAAGAAAAATGCTCTGCAGACTATGACAGCAGGTTGTCTTACCTTCTTTACTGTGAGGAAAAAGTATTTTTAGTTTTATACATTTAGCAGGCACTAAAGAATATACTGATGCAAAGGCATTCCCCTGGATTAAAATATCTGATTATATGACTATAAGATTCCTATACTGAAAGAAGGGACTAACTTAACTTGGAGTAGAAGATTAATGCTTACTAAAGCATATATTAATTTTTACCCTTTATTTTGCAAACCAGTAAACTGCAGTAAATTTTTGTACTCTGAGACGCTATGAGTTGGCCTCTCAGCATCCTAGCAGTGGTCACCATATTCCTACTATACACAGATTTAGAAAAAAATACATTTTCAACGCCTTAACAGCCAAAAATGACGACGACATCCAATTAACAAGAGGAACAGATGTCAGTCACAACATGACCCAGTTTAAACCCTGTAAATACAAAATCATTCCTCAGGAATTCCTCATGCCTACAGCTTTAAGGAAAATAAACAAACAAACAAACAAACAAAAAGTAGAATCACTTATTACCAAAGAGAAGTATATTAGTAATTGCGCTACAGTATTGCATACAGTGTTCAAGGGCACATCAGTGTTCACTTTTGCAGTTGATAACATTTGTTGTACTTCATATGATCCCCATTTAGACGTTTCCCACCTGAGGTGAACTTGCAGTATGTTCAGTCTCCTCACATGACTGTGCAGTGGCATTTTTGAGAGTGGATGTAATTCCTGTACTCAGCCAGTTGCTTCAGGTACATACTGGATGGCCATCTGTGCATCTCCACAAAATTGCGCTCCTCCACTAAACAAAGCGATACATGAATCACGTGTAAATGTCACATACACACAGGCACGGATGCACAGGCTGCAAAAAGTCTCTCAAATTTGTTTAAAAGCATCATGGATATAAGTGCAAATAAAACAGTGATGCTGAAATGGCTGTTGTCTCTTTTGTCTAGATCTTACTGTAGTACACACAGAGTGGAAGTTTTTAGATGTTGTTCCCTTGCTACTGTTGGTAATAAATAAATTCTGTAATAAAGCAGATGTAATACTTATTGGAGAGAGAAGGGAGATCATCCTAAAGAAGAATATTCTTTATCCTCAGAAGATAACTAAACACAGGAATCAACTTCAAGAGCTCTTCCATGCTGAAACACCACAAAGGAGTGCATCTCAGTCTCTATGCTAACACTGGTACTCAGCTGGCTCAGCCGCAGTGACATACCAGTGGTTTCAGAAAACTACAGAAACCAACAGCTGGCATCAGTTCTGAGTACTTTACACATGGTGAAGGCATGGAGGAAACTCCAGGCAATGGCTCAGCAAACATACGGCACGGTGATACTGTACAGCCCATCCCCAGGTTACTTGGGCATTGCTGGAGCACAGACAGACCATTAGAATCATCACTTCTACACTGTCATAGCAGGCTGGTACAGTCCCATATCCACCTGGATAACAGCACATGCAAGCAGAAGCACCCTTACAACTTTCCACAGCAGAGAACAATCTTCTAATAAAGATTTTCCTGCTGATATTGACAATGAGGAGCAGCATCAGACCTAAAAGCTCTAGAAAAACAACCCACAGATCATTGTCCTGTCAGTCAGTACCCTTGCAGCAGCACTAAGTAATTTGAGTGTGAAAAGATCTGCTCAATGAACATGGACCATGTCAGGGGCTGTCTATGTAGACCTGAGTATCGATGCATTTCTGAATGAAGTAGTATCACCTTTCTAAACAAGAGGAAAGGCTTAGACTTGTCAGTTTTCCGAGTCAGAATGCAATGGGGGAAAACAAATGAAGGAACAGGCTGCCTAGGGAGGTGGTGGAGTCATCGTCCTTGGAGCTGTTCATGAAACACAAAGATGAGGCACTGAGAGACATGGTTAGTGGACACTGGGGGGGGATGGGCTGACAGTTGGACTAGATGGTCTTAGTGGTCTTTTCTGACCTCAATAATTCTGTGATTTTATGACTCTAGCAACAAGAACAGCCCCATAAACTTTTTATCTTACTAGAGAACTGTAAAATGGGAATGTAGCTGGGCCTAGATGAATCTCTCCTGTGAACCATAAGCCACTGGGTCTCTTGTACCTCAGTAATGCAAAGCCAGAGGCAACTCCCATCTCCGCCAACCTAAGGGAAAACCTTGATTCCTACACTTTCACAAGAACCTCAAAATGGTAGAAACTGAAGAGAGTGTGGCTCAAACACACTCTGACACCTGAATCAGAAAGAATCAACCATCAGCCTCCTTGTGAGTGACTTCTATCAGCACGGCTGCTCTGCTCTCACTCATCATCCAATTCTGGCTGTACAAAATGGGTGTTTCAGAAGAAGGGCAGATGGCCCACTGAGGATGAAACTCAGGTCCAAACAAAGCAGGGAGGAACCAACACTCCTTTCACTGATTCTAGCAGTCACAATCCATCAGTCATCACACATACATATCTAAGTCTTGCAAATGAGGAAAGAAGACTTTTAATCAGTTTTGGCTGAAAGACTTGCACCTGTCAAGATCACCTTCATCAGAGTGACAAAAAGAGGTTAAAAAAACCTAAGCAATGGACAAGTCTAAAATTACATGTCAGGATACAAATATACTGTTATTTGTATAAATAAGGATAAATTCGCTGGAAGAATCTAGGATTATTTACTACAGTGTTTATTAATTGGTTGGTTGATTTCAAAAGATCTGCTGGAGATTACCACAAGGATCCTATTGTCTACCATCAAAGTGCCCAAGCTGATTCAGCTACAGGAGGGATTGGCTATGCTGGTCATCACAACAGGAATCAAAAGACAAACGTATGCAGTGCTGACTGTGCAGCCCTTTATGTGTCTCATTGTGAGACTCACAATGAGGTGGTGGATCATCTGGTTCTAACAGATTTTGGATTGGTCCACACAGTATATCGAGTGAAGTCCTAGTCTTCTTCACATGCAGAAGTATTATTATTCAGTTATCTCTCTTCTGGTCTCAGCAGAATTTAAAAATAATTATTTTTTAAAAAGAAACTGATGACAGCTACCTGAAAGATCTTGAAATTCAGGCTTTTGACTGAAGATGAGGTAGTTAGTGGCAATAAAATGAAGAAGCCAAGTGGAAAGGCAGTCAGAATTGTGAAACTGCAAGAAGGAAATACAAACAAACAACAATTTAATACTATCAAGTCTAAAAGACCTCCCATGACAAAATATTTCAGATTAATACTATTAACATATCATTGTATTAAACAAAGTCAAAGGAGAAACTGAAATGGCCACTGACAGAAATACATTAACAGATGCAGGCCCATGAATGAACGACAAAACTTTCCTTCTCCGGCTGGCTGACCTAACCCCTGGATCTCCTCTCCTTCTTGAAATTTTTGGCTTTTACATAGCAGTGGAGCTTCAGAAAAAGGAAGGTGAGGAAGATCCTCTGCCACTCCTTTGCCTCAGTGAGCTAGGTAGCTCCTGCAGCTCGAACCCCTCAGGTGCTGGCTTGAATCCAGATGTTTCCTCCTGTGAGAGTATCCTGGTTGCATTATTTGGACCAGTTCTGGAGCAGCAATAAAGCCTAGTGCCATAATTCAAACAGTTAAAAAGTTGTTGAGGTATTTTAAGTTCTGCCAGTGATGGAAAGATCACGGGAATCTCTACACATTCAAACACTGGCACAAAAGGAGAACATTTTTTAAAAAGCTGATTTCTAGAAACTACCTTTTAAAAAATGGTGTTATAAATAATAGTCAAATAATTTAATGCATATGCAAAGAGAGGATGGCAGTAAGTAAAGTGGTGTCCTGTCTCCTGTAGCAACACAGGGAGAAAACAGCTATTTCATTTATTTTGTCAATTAGAACATTTATATTTACAGGAAAAAAAGGGATAACTGCTATATATCAATGTATATATCATCAGGTTGCTTATTTAAGTATTTTTCAAATATGACCATCTTAATTTGCTTTTTCCTCTCTTTATGAATGTGGCATGCTGCTATTTATTCTCCACAAAACCCCATTTCTTGAAGACAATATTCTTCCTGAGACTTGTAAACATTTCGTTATTCTCTTTTGCTTTCCAGATCTGCTCTTACTTTCTCCTTTTCTATCTACCTTTTTTTCAGCCTCTGACCTTTTCTTTTCACTCAATATCTATCAATCAGATGAGATTTTCTGAGACAGCTGGGTATGACACAATATACTTTTTTGACTATGAGAGGAAGTAATGCATCTTCAGTTGTCTTAAACATACCCTTTTTGGCAGAAATAACAACTAAACTGAATTACTGCAATGTGTCTTTGGTGAAGAAAATTGCACAGAATATGGTATTTCACATTCTGTAATAAAAGGCTGAGGAACTTTTCTTTTTTGCCACCACTGGGCCACCAGAAATCCCTAAGCACCAGTATATAAATCAACTCTTGTCCTCAGAAATGAAATTATTATGATAATTGATATCTTAACAGCTTCATTTATTAGAATAAAAACCTTCCCACCTAGTGACAGTGAACATATGTATTCTTCTTCGTTATGAGAAAGTCATACCTTCGCTTTTTTGAGCAGGCTGACGATGCTGAGACTTGTGGATGCCAGTTCTCTACTTGGCATGCTCTGAAGCTGTGTGATAATGTACAGCTCACAGATATGCTGGAGCCTCATTACTTGGTACATCTCTGCACAGATCAAGAGGGACATGGCTTGGAGAATACTGGCTGAAAAACAACAGAACATCAGTTAGTTACACATATTTTACTCTTCTGAGAAGATGACTGAAGCTGCTTTTCACAGACTGATCTTTCAAACATTTAGTTATGAACAGGAAATAAAAATGCTGTTACATTCTTTTATTTTTCATTATTATTACTATAGGCTTGTTTCATCACTGTCTTTTCTCCTGGAAAACTATTTACATATCAGGAAAAAGAGTAGTTTGTAAATGTTTAGAAGGCAGGTATAACAAACTGCAGTCAATCCCATACATCTTCACGATGATAAATTAATTGCTGCTCATCTCTTTAAAGCTAGTAATAATTAAAATGATGAAAGCTTGTAAAACAAAACAAAACAAAAAACAAACGAGTAAAAAACCAAACAAGAGCATCTGTAATTCTCCTAAGAGAAATTATAGTGAAAAAAAAGAGATTGAAAAGGCCGCAAAATTATTAAGAAAATGCTGTAGATGTTGCAAATTTAACTCAGTGGACAGTGAAATGTTAGGAAGACTTAGAAGGGAAACATGAATAAACTAAGCAAAATAGAATTATTTAAGAAGAAGAAAAAAAAAGAAAGAAAATTACATACATTAACCATCATTCATCCTATCAAAGGAAAATTATCGGTATTTAATTCACATTTAAAAATTCATATTTAAAAAGGCTTTTCTTCTCATTGAAAAAGACAAAAGATGAGAAATAAGGAGTATTTTGGTTAATTATTCTTGACAAATATCCTAGTTTCAGTATAATTAGAGGTGCTTTGTAGGCATGTAAGATATCAGTGTACATCAATAAGGCATTCATACAGGTTAACTTTATTTATAAAAAGTATCACAAAATATATGCCAACCAAAATGAAAATTTTGAAATAAAACCCAGAATTTGGGTTAGATAGCAGTTCTACTTTGATGTTTAGAGAATTCAAAATGTTATCATGGACCAGAAGCAAAATTTCACTCTTTTTCTACAGTCTTGCTATGTAGCCATAAAATGACCACGGTGTTTTATTAGTGATAATTGCCCTCTTTGCTTATTGGTTTCACTTGAATAATACTGACATATTTTTTTAATGCTGACTATTTATCTTTCTTGAGACATTGCACAGGAACATATGGGCATTCCTTAATGCAATAAATGCTGTCACACTGCTTTCTATCATTTCATTCTCAATAAATCAATGTGGAAAAATGTAAATTATTTAAATTTTCTTACCTGGACAGCAGGAGTCGGTATAAAGATACTCTAGAAAGGAGAGGAAAGTGTCTTTGGAAACCCCATACACCGGAACCAGAATACTATTTGCTTCTAGATAATTACCATTAAACATAGCTGCCATTACCTCACAGCGAGCTACCAGAACTGCTCTGTGGGCTGGTACAGTTGCACCTGCAGGATGCAAGAGAAAAATCCACAACAAATTTATACACATGGTCCAATCTTGATAAATGAGGACTTGAGTCAGAGATAACGTGATTTCATCCAATTGTAAGAAACACATCAACTGACAGGTAAGATAAGTACACCACATGTGCCTAATAGAAGCCAGTGTTAATTTCCTCCTCAATTACAACCTTACCACCTACCCAACTTTTCTGTAATATCAGGCACTTCCTCATTTTTGTTCTCTTTCTGTTCACTGGTGTCTCTATTTCCTTAACTCCTGAGCTGCAAGCAGCAATTAAACATTTCTGTACAGACAGAGGAAATGTCAGTGGTCTTCTACTGTGTTACATGTACTTGGAGCATGGTGTGATTTAGATGCTACGTAAAATAAGTGTGCCTTTATGTATGCCCATGCAGTAGATTTACCCACTAAGTTTTTCAACATAATAGGCTTCTATGCTACCCAAGTATGTTTATAAGCTGGAAAGCTTAGAGAAACTCTCAGTATTCAAGGAATTAGTTGCAGAATAAATACATGTTTGCCTGAAAAACACTATACTAAATGGAGTATCACATAGCAATTACTCAGTCTTAATTTAATTATTGTGATTTTTGAATTAGTAAAAAATCCTGGAAGATTTATCAGATATTAAAAAAAAAATAAGTCCACATTTTCTTATTGGACAAGTGTGATTTTTTTTTTTTTTTTAAATACAAGTATAGTCAATTGGCAGTAATTTTTGTCCTGTAAAATATACATTAGTGGTATATTTTCATCAGATTCCCTCAGGGTCTCTCACAGGAATGGGTCACTAAGCTGAATTGCTCATGTAGTTAGATTCAACATTCAGATTCTGTTCTCATTTTCAAAATTATTTTTTAGTTTGTAATACATTATTAAACAGAACACTTGGAAGAAAGCTGCCTGCCTCCATCTGCTTTTTTTTTTTTTTTTTTTTGAGAGAGATTAACGCCTCATATTTGGCTCAGAGACTTGAAGCTAAATAACTGAACAATCATCTAACTCTAGGAGACCATTTCTGCATGAAGAGTGGGCATGAGAAAATCATTAGCATTTACAACACAATCTAGTTCTTCTTCTCACAAAAACATACGCTTTTGAAAACACAGTTTCTGCCACCTCCCACTTCCTTTCAGAGGGAAGAAGAAGTGCCGGTGACACGGAGGAGCAGAGGTACCTTGTATTGTGAAGATGACATCTGCCAGGACAGGCGTGTTAAAGAACAGCCTGAGAGAAGTATTATACAGGCGCTTTATCTGGTGAGATCGGCAGTCCCGCAAACTGTTTAGCTGCAAATTAAATGATCAGTAACAGTTATAATCTACAGTTGCCAACAGAGGAAAAAAAAAAAAAAGTGATCACAAGACATTTATGCAGGGAAACTAAGCAACAGACTTTCACTCTCTGCTTTATGTAATTCTACCCAACAGCATCCTTCACATCTGCAACTCTGCAACCCCCCCTTATCATTTCAGCCCCAGGCCCAATTCATTTCTAGTCCTCATAGTTTTGCAGAAACAAAATTTAGACTTCAATAGAAGTGTTCTGAACATATAACAAAAGCCATAAGGAAAAATATAAACAAAACTCAATCCCATCCTCCAAAAAAACACAAGCAAACAAATAAAAAATAACAGCTTGGGCTTATTATCTTACAAGTTTTCAGGGCTATACTTTTTTTTCCAAACCAAAACTGTTTATGTGTAGACACATAGGACTGACAAGCCCACAGCAGAAAGATCAGAAGCTCAGAATGACTCAGTAACTTCTGATCTTCATACTGTTGATCTTGATTTCAAGACAAGATGACTTCCCATTTGCAACAACAGAAATACTTTGTGCAAGTGCTATAGTATTGGAGAATATATAAAAGCTGTGAGTAAAAGGCTGTTAAAACTAATTCTATACTGCAAGTTTCTATTGCCACAATTGACTTGACATAAACAGTATTTTAACACAAAGTCGCTTGATGAATTAAACACCTTAAGCACTAGGCAGAGTTCTGCATCACATTCTTAAGGGGAATCAATTCTTCCTGTCTCCTGTAGAAGCAAAATTTCTGGTGCCTACTCAGGAAAGTAAAGCTCCCCTGGGCAGCCCCTGCTTCACAAGAATTAGGATCACATCATCATACTGTTAGTCAATGCATGAAGCTGTAAACACATTAATCCTGTTAGGAGATCTACTTCTGTGGTTTTTAGTGGTTACATTAATTCAGCAGGTTACCTCAGCATCTCTACGTTTCTCTGTTGTAAATTCACAAGAACAACCTACTTAAGAAGCAATAGAAGAGTGTGCAAATTAAACTAAGTGTAAAATGCAGACTGACAAGGTAGAATTTTCTGAGAACTTAAGTAGCTATTTCTACACATTACCCCAAGTGAGTTAGATGTACCTTCCCTGGAGCTTTCAGGATACATTTAACTTTCTCAAGCACATGTTCAGTTTTTTCAGAATCTTTCAACTTCTTTTTTATATCTTCTTCTAATTGCTCCCACTGGAAAGCACCTGTCAGGAAACCAGGTAAAGATGGCTTATAAATAGACAAAGCACATGACTCAGCAGGCAGAGAAAAAGTTGCTATCAATGCCAAAATAATCCTGCAGATATTACATTTTTTGCACATAAATCAGCTGCATATTTATGCAGAGGAAATCAAAGACACAGTTCTGCCAGTCAAGCTTTCTTGGTAAGTTAGAGATGACATACAGAGATGCTACCAAGTATGGACAGTGTGGTTGAGGGGTCAGGACGCTTTCCTGTGAGCCCTACTCTGGGGAAACTGCTTTAGCAGGGAGATTGGACTAGATGATCTCCAGAGGTCCTTCCCAACTCCTATGATTCTGTGATTCTGCGATCTCTCTTGCTTTCAGAATGGATTTCTGTGAATCCTTCCTTCTCAACCATCACATATTGCAGGAAAGCATTCAATATTGAATTTATTATTTTATATTTATTATCTATGGGACTTCCATATAATCTGAATTGCTTTGTAGGTGTTTCAAGCACAAAAGTTCCATGCACAGTCATGTTCTGGTAACTTAGAAAAACACATGGTTTGCAACAAACTTCTTTCTTCCTGGCTTTCATACTCACACTCTATTATGTGTCTCAACAGCTTTCTTTCAAAAATGAATCTGAGCTAAACATTTCAAAATTGGTCCGAGTTCTATCTGCTACTAGTACCTAGTACCTATCTGCTGGTCTATGAAGGCTATGAAGGCTTGAACTGTCAAGTACTATTTACAGTAAATAACAGTTTTACTAAATCTGAACTGCACTTCAGGTGACAGTAGTCAAAAGAAAAATTACAAAAGCACAGATTTTATCCTTGTACACTTTGCTGTGTTAAGCTTCAAGGACACTTGGAGCTTTTTGGCATCTGGATGGCTAAATCTCATTTAGGTGAGATCACTGCCTGGATTTAATTCATAGGAAAATACATAAAATATATTGAAGAGCTCTACATTCTGACCAGTTATCACTGTTTTCTCTGGAGTAGCACCATATCTAGAAGAGAAAACAAGACAGTTTTACCACCATAACCCTGCATTCTCTTCTATGTGTTTAGAATATGCAGTCAATTTAAATGTTTTTTGAAAGTATTTTAAAACTTTGAAACGTGAAAGTTACACAAGTTCTAGATCTTGACGGTAAAGCTTTCAAATACAATTGGCGTTAGCTTATGGAAATTGTCCAGAGAAGTACTGAGCTTCATTTTTGTTCGTTAAATCAGGAATAAAAGCTAATTTACTTTTTAAAATTAAACCTAGCTATAGGGCTTCTTTCATATTCACACTTTTATCCCGCAAGGATAAAATAGGAGCAGCAATGTGACATGACCCAACAACAGCTGAAGCACCCTTCCCCAGCTAATACACATGCTCCCGAGCAGGACATTTGCAGCAGCAGCAGCGGAACTGAGTAGCTGGGCCCATTCTCATAGGGTACCTGAATAGATGAAGTGCAGGATGTCTGACAGACAGGAGCAGAAGGAAGGGTCCTTAACGACCACCCTCACAGGCACACTGCATGGTGGCATGCCATGAGGGGTGGGCGACCCAGCCCCATCCTCCACTGCAAAGAGGCTCTGTGCTGTCCGCAGGATGCAGGGGTCGTGGATGTCTGCGGGACTCTTCACATCAAAGAGCAGCATGAAGACGTGGCTCACTGAGCACAGGATGACCTTGTGAGCTTCCACCACTTTGCTGCAGTCTTCTGAATAAAAGGCCACATCTGCACACTGGCAGCAGAACAGCAAGTTGTGCAGGTCAGAGTCGTAGTGAGAGGCTTCGCCTTTTAAAATGGGCATTTTTTCTGTGAAAGTTAAGAAGCTGGTCTGTAAAATGATGGCAATTACTACCATCTTCTTCTCAGAAATCTGATCAATTCAAGGACGGTTTGTGAAAAGTGCATTGACAAGAAAAAATCTTACATGCAGTTTGAATACACTTAGTAAATTGCTATAATGGTAGAAATATCCAGGAGAACGTGTACAGTAAAAGATGTCATCCTCTTAGAAAACCCCTTAAGACACTCAAGTTCAAAACAACCCTTGGCAACGAATCCCAAACCTCAGAGTGAGTTTCTAGTAGATACAGGAAAAGATGAATGCATACTGAAAAAGAAACACTTGTCAATAATTATTGCGCGGGATGTGTGCGTCAGATTCTTGGAAACTAGATGCAGGAGCTCAAGTGCAGCTGTACACACTTTCCTCCTGTTTTATTTTCAGCAAATAAAGAAGTTACTTGCTGAAATCCTAAAACAACAAAGCATTAGGTAATGACTGCCTTTTATAATTTATCTGTAAAGCTTTTACGTAAAGCTTGTTTTAATATGTACATTCATCTTTTTTTTTGTCAAGAGTGTGAGAAATTGACACCTATTATTTTTGCCTAAAATATATTAAAGTCCACAGAAAGCACACAGTTCTCTCCACACTAATTAAACCAGCACTATGCGATAGCCTGACTGCAGCAACATAACCAGAATAGCTGATGACAGCTAGCACAGCTCAGAATAATTACCACAAACTGTTAATTGCATAAGGAACACCACACACACAGCAAAGAACAGACATCAGCGAGCACCTGGCTGTTCCAGCTGAGGAGGTTGCACCCGATGGCACTTCTGGGTCTTTTTTCTTTTCTTCATTTTTTCAGACGACTTCTGATTCAAACTTTGGATCATAAAATATTCCAGCTGGAACAGGAAGCATATTTTTAACAAGTCCTGTTAATTTAAGAACAAACTAGGCATGAAACTAAGAACGGCAAGGAGATGCTATATGGAGGACCGAAGTGGATGCGAGTACAGTTATCCAGGTTGCCAGCATCTTAACACTTCTTTATCAGTATGATGCAACAAACTAAATCGGAACTGGCATAATTTGAAAGATTACTTATTCAAATGGCAGTGTTTTTTTTTTTTTCCTCTTGCATTGAATCTCATCAAAAATGACAGGTACAAAGCTATTCAGTTTATCAACTTTCAGTGGCTGTGAATTATATAAGTACAGAGAATGGTAAAACTTAATGAGTAGTGATCAGGTGCAAGTAATGGAAACACCAAAGCCATGCATGAGCTCTTCAGCTTGCAACTAACCAGCACCACACAACACCACAGTGTGTATGTGTCCAACCCACCGGTTTTATTTTTCTGTTGTCCTCTTTTTTTTTTTTTTTTTTTTAATATTGCAATGAAAAATATAAAAAAGTAAAGAGGTTTTACTACTTATTTACATTAACTACGTCATATATTTTAAATGCAGCCTGAGATGGTTCTTCTTCACTCAGTGTGGCCCAGACAAGCCATGAGGTTGGACGCCTGTGCAGTACTGTGCCTTCTGGAAAAGTCACATTAAAATATGTTCTGTGTGAGCAAGGTTTGTTTCAGCACAGCACACAGCAAGCATGATCGCTGCAGTAAAACTGTAGTTCAGGTGAAATGGTCTGTTTTACAAGAGAAAAGAGGTGTAAAGGGTGGCTTAGTTCTAGTTAATGGAGGTGTTAATTACTTCCAGCGTCCAAGGTGCACACTGTACTTCATAAAACCAGAGGGATATTCTGCTTGGATAAGATGCTGAAAGGATTCCTTGTTTTTAATCAGAAATGAGTGCCTCCAATAAAATTGGCTAATTGTTGTGTCACATATTTCAGATGGCTACCAGGCCCCATGGAAGCACACTGCATTATCAAATCAGGGATAGTCATAAAGATCATGTGAAATCACTGTACCAAACAACCATTTTTTTTTCCCCAAACCCAAATGCTACCAGGGAAGTAAACAGAAGATCTTTTTCTAAAAAAAAAATTCTTTTGAAACATCCAATTAGACTGAAAATTAAATATCAATGTGGAATAATTTTATGGAAAAGCAAATAAATCTGAAAGTTTTAAACCGCTCAGTGGATCGCTTTGCAACCAGGTGAATGAAAAAAGGAAAATGCTGGTTATAGGAGAAGTGTATTTAATAAGCTTTTCAGCTTCTGCCTTATTTGAGTTTGCTGGGTTCTGCTTGAGATTAGAATTACTGAATCATTAAAGCTGAAAAAGGCTGCTAAGATCACCAAGTCCAACCGTCAATCCATCCCTACCATGCCCACTAACTTTGCCTCTCTGCACCACATCCGCACAGTTCTTGAACCCCTCCAGGGATGGTGACTGCACCACCTCTCTGGGCAGCCTGTGCCACTGCATTGCTACTGTTTCTGAGAAGAAATTTTTCCTAATATCCAACCTGAATCTCCCCTTGCCCAACTTGAGACCACTACCTCTCATCCTATTGCTGTCACCTGAGTGAAGAAGCTGACCCCCACCTTGCCACGACCTCCTTTCAGATAGTTGTAGAGAGCAATAAGCCCCCCATCCTAAGCCTCCTCCTCTTCAAACAGAACAATTCCAGTTCTTTCAGCCGCTCCCCACAAGACTTGAATGTGAACTGAGAGAACACCGAAAGATCTGTTCAGCAGTCTTACCATTTTCAGTTCACAAGCAAGTCAACAGTGAGGGATGAAGAAATAAAAGTTTTAAGAATAACAACAATCAGAATATCATAGAGTTATCAGGTTGGAAGGGATGCATGAAGGCAACCCACGGAGCTCAGTGCTGGATTGAACACAGCACAGCTTCCCACTCACCACGCCTCCAAAGTACTTCTGTATGTAGAAGTCATTGAGAGCATGCAGCTCCAGGTAGGTTGCTCCAAACTCCTTGGCCAGCTGGGCACCTTCAGAGGTGGTGACACAGCTCCTCCTGTCCAGGGTGCACAGTGGACATGTACAGGGCACTGCTGGGAAATAGGAACATGGGTGAGCCATTGTGCTCCAGCAATTGGATTGCTTCCTAAAGACTTGTAAAGATGTTCCACTCAGACAGTAACAAAGTGGGAAGTTGGAAGCAGTAATTTTCTGGTGAGAAATCTATAATCGTGGCTCAATGAATGACATCTCTGCAATTAGTTCAAAATAGTAGGCAAAACACTACACGAAGCCCTGTTTATTCTACATTAGCATTGTTTAAAATACAATTTGATTCAATTTAAAGTCAATGCCAGGCAGGCAAGTTGAGTAGGACTTTCTGAAATCTGCACAGAAGCCAAGAAGGGCCTCCAGAAATCCGGTTTGGGTTGGGACCTGTGTGTCCTTGTGTCCACATGCACTGTTCCGGACTGTAGGTGCTGCCATTCATTACTGCCACCCTCCAGCCTGTTGCAGTGCAACCTGTCCATGCAGCACTCAGTAATGGAAAATTTTCCACTAGCTATCCCAGCCGCTGTGAGCACACACGTGCAGCAGAGTACGGCTCATTCGCATATATTCTGCCTATTCTTCAATGCCAATATTGGTGTTTTTGAAGATAGTTAAAAAAAAATGATCAAAACCTGTTAGCCACCCAAGGGCAACTCTGCTTAATGTTTGTAAGAACTCACCTGTGAAAACGTGAGTTTAGGTACACTGCATATGCTCTAGACTAGTTTCCACTGCTCTGACCCATGGATAGCATGCATTAACATAGCCCTTTTTTATTTCTTTTGGCAGCAGCATTTGCTGTGGCAAAGGATTAAGCTCTTAGTAATTGTGCAAGCAAGCTGCTGTGCTCACACATACTGCTCGGAAACAAAAGGGCTCTCTGTGAGCCCAAGCAGGTTGCAGCCAGACCTCTCCCACTCTGAGCCAGGACACGGAGGGAGGCAGGGAAAAACTGGACAGGGAAAATGGTAGCAGCAGCCTGCCACGCTGGCAGGGTCCTGGGCCCCAGATAGCAAGTTCAGGTAAGAGAAGGAGCTGGAGAAACCCAGCACCAGCTCGGCAAGATGTAACCTCTAGAATGGCAATTCATTACCCTTGTATAAATCAGAGCATAAAAACACCTTGTTACTGTCTGTGGTTTACCGAAGGAGGTAACAACAATAATGATAATACAGATTTAACTGTTACTGAGCTCTATAAAAATCCTTTCCCCATCACTGAGTAAAAGGACATGCATGTAGATTCTTGAAAAACTGAATGCTGTGTCCTCAGAATATAAACCCTGTGTTGCTTAACACTCACATGTACTTTACAAAATAAATGCCTACAGCTACGTTCGTAAATCTCATCCTTCACTCTTAGCAGGTGTGATGCTTGGAAACACTTGTTTCAGTCAGATGTGTTAAGTAAAAGTAACTCAGGCTCACGTTTGGCATTCACCCCTTGCTGGTGGCTGCAAGCTGATGTGCTGAGTTTTATGCCACGTGCTGGGAGATACATGATACCTGTAGCATGGGCAGAAAGAGCTGGTAGCTATACAGCTCATCTCTCGTGCTCAGACTCATGCCTCTTAATCCTAAGTGATAGACTTAATCCCCACGTATGATGAATTCACAAGAAGAGTCGCTGCTGAGGTCAGGGCTGGATAGGAAGCCTTTTGTCACCAGGGTTAATTAAGCGTGATGTTCCCGCCCACGTGGCAGCCTACAGAACCACAGTACATAAGCATATTACTGTCATTCTGACAGACTAATTGTTTCTGTTAGAGACCTGGAAAAGCAATCAGCTTCTAGTGAAATTACTACATATCTCATTTCCAAGTGATATTTTAACTATGACTTCAGCAGATAAGATACATACCGTTTTTTCTTGCACCAACGGCAGAAATTATTACTGGAACTGAACAGTGGTTTAATGCCTTTTTTATCATTGGAACATAACTGTCCTTTAAGTCTTGAAATGAAGTCTTGTCATTGACTGAGTATTTAATCACAATAATGTCAGCTCCTCCAATGAGACTGCGAGAGGTATACCAGTCACTGTCAAATATATCCTAAACAGAAAAATACACTAATCAAGAATACTTCTGGCTACAGATGTGAAAATGAACTATTCAATATTCTTCGATGCAAGATCTTAGAGAAGTGCTTTTAAGCAATAGCCTTATTTCATATTTGAAGACGTGCTGCTAAGAGATAGAACCGATACTTCATAATTCCGTTGTTTGGAGAACAAGTTATTCTAATTGTGTTTGTCTAGGAACACACTTTGCAAGAAGAAACATTGACGCTTTAGTTATTTAACTTACAAATGTTTGTACTAAGGAAATAATAGAAGTTTCAGTGGTAGAAATATACTACTATAAACTTCATATTAAATCATTAATCATCAAAATATTTTACACAGTGCTATGGTAACATCTCAACAAGTTTCATCCGCAGAGTGTAATTTTTCCCCACTTCATTAAAACTTCCAAGTAGAAACAAGTGTCACTGTCTTCAGTAAAAGGTTCTTAGTCGCGTAACTAACTTTCACTTCTTTGACTTTGCATTCCATTTGCCATTATTCTGGGCTATAAGAGTAAGATTTACACTCTTCAAGTATTCTGTGCCCAATTAATTCCCAACTGTTGTACATCTACATGTAATATGCAATTATTACTTACATATTTTTCATTTGCATGGCAACGCGTAATTTCAAAATTTATGCTTTATCTGGCACTGGTTCAGAAATACCAATGGCTTTTCACATATGCAGTTGAGAACGTTTGACAGGAAGAAATCTGGAAATTATCCAGAGAACTGAAAATCAACACAAAACCCCAAAATAGCACCACCTTTCTGAACTGTTCTATACAGCACAAGGCCAACCTAGAAGAAAATATGAACTTGAGAAAAAGAATGAAAACAGGCATTGATAAAATACGGAAGACATGGAAGAGAACAGTAAAGAGGCGCCAAAAAAAATGACAGAAGAACTGAACTCAGACTGAGGGTTGGTTGTGGGGGGAAATGAATATGACCTTTAAAGAAAGGGTTAGAGACATAAGAACATTACAGTTAGACAGCAAAGGAATTTGTAGATTATTAATATCAATAGGTGAATTGATTTTCATAGTCAATACAGCTATTTTTGATCACTTCAAAAGAGGCACTGTTCCACGTGTCTGAATAATTAATATTCTCTCAACACTTAATCAGCAGAGGCAACACTAACTTGATTCAAGTCTGTAAATAGGCAAATATTTGCCTAGGCTGCCACCTCCTAGACACTAAAACACCTTCGAACCTCATCTCATCCAAACAAAGAAGATCCGTATTTCTACCCAGAACACACTTACTTGACCTATGGTGTCAGTTCATATCACAAAGAAATATTTTAGAAAGATTTATGAGGTTTTGTGAATATGAACGCAGAAATCCTTCCAAAGAATGAGCCAGCTCTGTTTGTAAAACTTCACTTCAGCCTAAGCCTAGTCCTACAGCAGAGGACCTTCACTGAAAAGCATTCAGTGCCAGCCTGACACCAACTCTGGCAGCTCTGGTCATGTCAAAAGTTCTCTAATACACACACTCTTCTCTGACCTCAGCCCTCATCCCAGCTCTCCAAAGAGACCACAGTCCAAGGAAAGACCATCATGGAACACCTTCTATGCCCTAAATCCAACTAGTGACAGCTCTAAGCCTCTTCTTCCCATCATGAATCTCAACAGCACATTTTGTACTTGACTTGTGTTTGAATGCAAAACTGTGCCATATATATATATATATATATATGCTTTATAGTAGCTTAAGATGTCAATATAAAGTAAAAAAATAAATCATCCTCTTTTCCTTTGGAAGACAATGTTAACAAGAAAAACGTTGTAGTTTGGACAACAAAGCAGCAAGAACAAGAAAACCTGGCCATAACCTTCTATGTAATGGACTAAGAACCCTTGTGTACTTCTGCATCTCCATCTCTGCAGGTGTGACAGAATCCTTACTGAAAGCAACTGCGCAGGTGCATGAATACATCTCTTTGTTGTTGAAGCATTAGGAAAAAAAAGTCTTACAGACACCTAGTGCAGGCTGTTGCAGGTTCTTAGCTGTGTGTGGCTGCATATTGCAGCAGGTTCATGGAGGTCTGCAGTTTCCTCCACTACCCCGTGCCACCACTGTGTGTCTCTGCTAATCCCAAAAAGAAGCACTTCAGCAATGCTGATGAAGTTCTGGGGGGGATGGAATCCACTTTCCCAGGAAAAGGGCCAGCCCTGAGCATATAGAAGAAGGTAGAATGATGTTGGGTGCACCAAACCAGAGCTTCAAGGCACCTAATTTGAATTATGTTGTGCAGTTTCCCTAAACTCTCACACACGCCCCAAAGCCCACTCTTGAATGTGGATGTTACCTGTACAAACATAGAGGAGTAAGACGCATCCCCAGAGGTTATGTTGCAATTATTTGTGTTCTGCATCAAATGTAAAGTATTTCTTTCAGATTACTGGTTCTCGTGGCAGGGAAACTTCTTCAAAAATGTCTCTGACAAAACAAAGTGGCTTTTGCTCAGTACCTCACTAGGACAGGGCATCTGGAGCTTTAGCCATGTTAAACACTTCTTAGTTAGCAGTTTTAGGGAAGTCTTCCTACAAAAATTGCAGAGGAATTTTCTTAGAACTGTTCAGCTTCAGGAATAACCTTAATTCTAGGCTCTGTCTATGACACTCACATAGCAGCTACTTCTCATCATACTTCTTGCTCTTGGCACAATCTACTTCCTGCAGCAGACATTCACAAAAGGACTAAGTGCATAGCTGAAGTTACTGTAATATGACCTTATTAATTATGGCCATATTTCTGCTGCTATTCCTTTTGGGACTTACTAGAAAAGAAGCTGATTTCTTCTCTTATGTTCCTCCATCACGTACATCTCTCACAATTTACTCTCTCCACTGGTAAATCATGCTTCTCAAGCAGTTATGTTGAAAACAAAGCCTTTAGAGGCAATGAAGACGTGATTTTCCTGCAGAATCACATGGCTCGTCTGGAAGACAATAGCTGCTTTGTCATAAATAATTTATGAATGCCTTTATGGAATTGCAGTGAAATCCACTGCGCCCCTGCAGTGCCCACTCTCTTTCCACAAGCCCATCAGTGTCCCACTGTCCACGTAGCCCAGGATTATCTGCCACAGCAGTAGCAGCAGGGCATGGGAGCCTGGTCATGGCTGAGTCCTATTCCCCTTGGGTTTTCCTAGGGTCCCAGGTGGTTGCACCACAGCTATTGGAAAGCTCACCTCTGTATAGAATCATGGACTCAGTTGCCATTTACTGAGTTTTCTCTGCACTGTTCACTCACAAAATAATGAGAGAATATTTGTAACAAGTAAAAGTAGGACAAAATAATTAACCACGTTTTGAACACTCGTGAACTGCCAACATCAGACAGAAAAAGTTTAAAATGAATAAAGACAACACAATTACAGACCAAAAGCTGCAAGCTATGGTTTTGTATTAAAGCAGTAACATGTCCTGATTTTTAAAAAAAGTGACTGAAATTAAAAAGCAGATCAGGCTCCTTTGACCTGAGACATACTGAGGGCCAGGCAGCCTATCCAGGAGGTTGAGCAGAAGGATGCTGATGCAAGGGAAAAGCCAGATAACTGTACCATGGATAACACCATGGTAAGACCTGTGGAAAGACATTGTGGAAGAGCTGAAGTTTTCACAAAAAAATCATAGGAGAGCTTTGTAGAAGGGCAGTTAGAATGCCAGCATGTCAGCATGCCCCATGGAGGTCAGCAGCCCTGTGTGTAGGCACTGGTCCTCCCCAGGAGGAGGTGTAAGCACAGCACATCCCACTGCACCTTCTGCAGGTGCTTGGTCGAACACAAAACACTCCTCAAACTGCAGCTGCTCTGTTCTCTCCTTTCGGAACCTACTTGTTACAGGGAACACAGTAATGTCAGAGATTATCCAGAGGTTGGATAATTTTTATAAACTGAAGGAAACAAGCTCCTGGGGGTATTTCTCCCTGAGGAAAAACAGGTCATTCAGAGGGCAAAAGAAATACGATAAGGAGAATGCAACCCCCACTTTGCAAACATAGTGGACACAGCAGGACACAGCGATATACCCAGCACTGACAGCTGGAGATCAGTGATGTTTTGGAAAAATTTTGCTCCCGGATTTTGAAAAGTATGCTCCATCGCTGTCTCTAAAACTCTGCACCTCCTGCACGACTGCCAACAATCCTCTCCTGCACCCTGCAGCTGCCACCAGGGTACAGGTCTCCTCACAATATGCTACTGCTGTTTCGTGCATTTGTAAGTAAGATTATTTTCCTGGTAGTTTTCTGAGAATAGTGATATCAAAGATTGTAGTACCCTGCACAGGCAGAGAACATATTAAAACTTCTTGCAGGGGTGAAACAGAAACGCTGTGCAAAATAGGCAGCTCTAGGCTCATGTTAGGCTGGGAGTATCATTCCCCAGAGCCTGTCTGTAACACCTGACAGAAGTTACCTGCAGACAGCCATGCCCAAGAAGCTCTGCTCCCTTGGTGGGTAGTTTGGTAGCCACTTGCAGCCATCAAATACCAGTCTCACTGTTGAGCTGCTGCTCAACAGCAGTCAAGTTCCCAGGATAACAATGCCATCACAGAGATGATGCTCATGGCACAGTCCAGACCTCTCACGTTTCTCCAACCCAGCAGGACTTTGGTAGCACAGCCCAATCCATTCAAAGAGATCTATGGAATTCAGCAAGATGCCGAGATTTCAACCAACCTCACCTGGGCTTTTGACTCCAAGAGGAGTTAGAGATACGCACATGCCTGCAGGCATAGTGGTGTGATGTCTACCATGACTGGAGCACTGTAATGGAAGGATATGGGCTCTTCAGGAAGAACAGACAGGGGAGGCAATGAAGTTCCATTCTCTGTATCACTGACCAGCTGAAGCGAATGGAACTCTGCCTGAGGAGCAGATGATAGTTTATGGCTTGGTGTTAAGGTAAGAACAGGAACGGGTCACATTACAGAGGAGGTCTGTCACAGGGCATCTGAGCAGGAAGACTCAGCAAATGATGCCCTCTATAGACAGGCAGGAGTCCTGTCATCCCTGAGTTATAGAGGGGTCAAATGAGGAGAGCTGCAATGAGGAACATCATTCTCATCAATCAGGAGAGAAACTTGCTGGGACTGTGTAGCTCAAAGGCAACCCTGGATGTAGTGAACACGAGATGATGGAGTTCAGGACCCTTCAGGCAGAGAGCAAGGCACACAGAAAGCTCAATGCTCTGCACTCCAGGAGAGTAGGCTTTTGCCTCTTCAGAGGACTGCTTAATGGAGGATAATGTCTTACAGGAAAGAGACTTTCAAGACAGTTGGCTCATACCTAAGGATAACCTCCTCCGAGCTCAAGAGCAATGCATCCCTACAAAGACTAATGGCGAAAAAGCCAGTAGGCCTGCAACAGTGAGCTCCTGGGAAAACTCAAACACAAAAGGAAGTCCTGCAGAGGATGGGTAACACAGGAGGAATACAAATACATTGCCAGAGCAGCCAGGAATCAGGCATGAAAAGCTAAATCTGGGCAGGGATGTAAAAGACAACAAGGAGGGCTTCTATAAGTACATCTGTGACAAAAGTAAGACTAGGGAAAATGTGGGGCCTGAAGGAAACTGGTGAACTTGTTGCTTTGGATATGGAGAAGGCTGTGGTACTCAGCAATTTCTTCTTCCTCCATCTTCCAAGGCAAGTGTTCAAGCAACACCGTTCCAAATCATAGAATACAAAGGGAGAGACTGGGAGCATGAAATACTGTCTCCTGTAGGAGAAGATCAGGTTCAAAACCATCTAAGGAATCTGAAGGTGCAGAGGGTGATGAGTTGCGTCTGTGGGCCCAGAGGGAACTCAGAGGTAAAGCTGCTAGCAAAGCCACTATCCATCATATTGAGAAACTGTGGTAAAGGAAAGGGGAAACATAACCCTCATTCTTAAAAAGAGAAAAAAGAAGACCAAGGGAACACAGACCTGTTAATTTAGTTCAGCATGAGCGTCCTGTAACCTGTGCTAAGGGATACAGAGAACAGAGAGGTGATTACTGACAGCCAGAAGGGCAAATTATGCCTAAATAATTTGGTGGCCCTCTACAATAGGGCCCCCAGTGCAAGAAAGACACAGAGATGCAGGAGTGCATCCAGAGGAGGCCATGAATATGATCAGAGGGCTGGAGCACCTCTCCTATGGAGGAAGGCTGAGGGAGCTGGGCTTGTTCTGTTTGGAGAGGAGAAGGCTCTGAGAAGACCTCACTGCTTGAGGAGAATGTGTAGGTAGGAAGGAAGTAGACTTTTTACATGATCTGATACGACAAGGGGGAACTATTTTAAACTAAAGATTGAGGTTAGACGCCAGGAAGAAATTCTTTACTCGGAGAGTGGTAAGGCACTGCTCAGAGAAGCTGCGGGTGCTCCATTTCTGGAGGTACTCAAGGCCAGGATGGTTGGGACCCTGACCTGCTGGGTGACAGTGTGCTAGACTGAAGAGTGCAGAGGGCAAAGAGGAAGCTTTTCCTCTTCAGTGTGCAGAGTCATAGCAATCAGTGTATGAGTCTATGTCTAGTGCTGGCTTCCCTTGACCATGTGGGTTCAATCTAGATTAGATACAAAGCTAGGTAAAATGGAAGTTGAGTTCAAACGACAGAGATGGAAATAACGTAAAGTCCACCATCTCACTACCTTTGAGCATCAGTAACATGTAAGAAATAGGAATCCTTTTCCACAAAAAATATGATGTATTAGCAAAAACCATTCTTGTGGGACCAACAGTCACTGTTCTCAGCTGTAATGCAGTATGTCCCAGGCTATGAAAAGAACAGCCCTATAAGGACTACAATGACGTTGACAAACCTCAAGAATCCAGACTACGAACAGCTATCCTGAAGAATCCTAACAATCAAACAGCTTTACTCAAAACAAAAACCTCACAGGGAGTGCAGCCCAGCTATCTGAGATGTCTTCAGCTAAGCAATGAATGCCTATTGTTCCTCACTGCTCCCCTCCTCCAGCTCCTTTGGCTGAGAAAGGGAAAAACAAAAGGCCAACCCTCAAAAACATTATGCCACAGACAGCAAGATAGCTTTTCAAGGCCCAAATTGACAATGCTTCCAGAAATGGAGAATCTTGTTCTCCAGAAGGTCAAATGAACATAAACCAACTAAAAACATAGAAACTGCATCTTCAAGCTAGGCCTGCGTGTATTTCCTACCCTACCTATCTCCTGCTATCACTGTCCCCTTCCAGCCTCCCTTGTTAATCTCCTTTGACATCTCCTATGAAGTCCCTCAGCGGTAATAATATTCAGCAGCTTTCATTCGTGGCTGTGCTCCAATGGATCGAACAAACAACACCTGCACATGACACACAGGTGACATGCAGCTTCAAAGGCTAAAAACAAGGTCCTCAGTTCCACTGGGTGCCTGTATGTGATTAAAACCCCCTTTCATTTACCTTCCAATATAAGAAACAATGTTAAGACATGATTATTCATTGTACCAGAATTAAAATGACTCGATGCAGTGTATTTCACCAGAGGACAAATAGTGGAACCTCTCATTTTTCAAAGCTGAAAAAAAACTGACCCCCTTTCCAGTTTTACAGGAAAATACCATATGCTTTGTTTTACTGTGGCTGATAAATATTTTGGGAGAGCTTTTATGACGCAGTGTCAGCGATAGCGCTCTTGTTTATCTGCGGATTATTTCCAAAGAAGCTTTCAGCACACAGCCTGGTTGGAAATGCCACCTCCCCGCTGGTCAGCGAGAAACTTTCTGCCACGCTTTCCAGAGACCACAACACGCCTTGGACGCGACTAAAACTGCGGGATAACTGAAAAACGAAAGGTTTTTTTTTTTGGTTTTTTTTTTTCTCTGCTGGATAGAAGCAGCCTGCCCCGCTGGGTGCAGCTGCAAGGATCGCGGCGGATCTCTTACCCAGAGCGGGCAGTCGTGCACCACCAGCCTGACATTGCCGAAGACGCAGGCTTGGTACTCGGTGGCCACGGGGTTCCTGGAGTGCTCGGCGGACGGGCTGCTGTCGACCTCGGAAATGAGAGCACTCCTCCTGAGATAGCTCCACATCAGACTCGACTGCTGGCTGTCTTCGGAGAGCGCGTCTCTCTCGTTCCCAAAAGCTACAATATTCACTGACCTGGCACAAAAACAACGAAAGAGCAAGGGTGAGAAAGAGAGAGAGAGAAACAAAAGAAATAAATCCATTTAAATCAAAACCAACACGTCAGTCCTTCCGAATCCTCTTCCCTAGCTCGGCGTTAGCACCCCCGCTAACCAGCAGCAGAGCACATACATGATCTCGGATCCGACAGCAGGGCGAAGCGCAGAAGAGCAGCACAGCTGCCGGCGCTACCAGCCCCCAGCCCTCTGCTCCATGCCCTGGATCACGGATGCGACCGTCCGGGAATCCTGCAGCATATCCGCGCTGCGTGCGGCTTGCCCGGCTCCGGGATGCGGCGGGGCACGGCGGCGGCAGCAGCGGCAAGGCGAGCGGCAGCTCCCGCTGCACCGACCCGCTGCCGGAGCCGAAACCCGCACGTACGCCGAGCGCCGGCCGCTCGGTCACGGCCATGCATCCTGACGTCAGCCAGAAGGAGCAGGGCAGACGCAGTGGGGAGAGCGAGCTGACGTCGTGCGGGGCCGGCGGAGCGCTGCGCGGCCGCGGTGGGCGCCGAGGACCGCAGCGGGGGATGCAGCTGGGCATCCTGCGGCCCTGAGATCCGCCGTCGGGCCGGACAGGCTGCGGGAGGGATGGTCCTGCCCGAGAGCGCTCGTTGCCATCGGTTAAGGTTGGGGTGGTGGTTTCCTGAAGTGCCCGTGCAGAATTTTCCAGCGTTAACTTTCAAAAAGGGGTGATTTCTAATGACTACGCGTAGCGTGCTCCGAAAGCAATGCCTCCTATTTTGTTTCTAAGGCACAAAGGGTACAACAGCAGAATTCTCCGCCGCAAAACTGTTTCTCAACATAGTCACCACCAGTAGGCAATTCACGTGGGTGAGCTGATCAGGACCTCCTTCATTTTGCGGTGTGACAGCTGTACGCGGCCATCCTGAACGTGGTTTGTCTTCACACTGTTGGTGCTGCTGCTGAAATGCACTGCCCACCCCTCGCTGTGCTCACATCCACTGTTCAGACTCCATCGACATTCAAGCAGAGAATATCAGTAGGTGCCATTGTTTCTTCATGGAGGAATTCAGAGACCACACTTTCATAAGCTTCCATCTCAGATGTCATCCTGCCAGACTGCCCCCCTGCTGCCATCTGTCACACAGCAACCACATGTAACGTGGTTCTGGTGGGAAGGTTCAGCCTCTGCTGCCGTACCACCAAAATCCACCTCTGAAGTTGTAGGCCAACGCTGTAAAATAGGAGGCACTATTTTTGGAGCACTCTTCCTAAAATAAATACTAATGCAGTCCCACCTGAAACCAAATTCAGCCTGAATTTACATATGTTCTTAGCCAGTACCGCTGCACACATTACTGTAAAAACAAAAAACAGAACACTTTACAAGATAAATGAACCCCTTCCGTTAGGTGAACACATGCTGCAGTTAATCCCACAGCCAAGAACTCATTCAGAACAGGTCTCGTTAGGATTATGAGCAGAATAATTAAGAGAGCTTTACTTTGCAACAGTCCTCATTCTGAGAAAGTGCTATTCCACTACTGCCAAAAGTGGGAGGTGGCATTTGACCACTGCCAACGTTTTTACTTTGTATTGATGGGCCAGACCAAGCACTGGTATCTGACTCATACTAATGAAGACAGGCAGTAATTTCTGTATTTTTATAATAAATTCTTCAGGACCTACTGAAGAAACGAGCAAACAAACAGAACATTTACCAGCGTTTTAGTATCCTGCATCTTACTTCATTCCAGTTTTTTCCAATCTTCAATCCAGCTTTGTTTCGAAAACTAAAGGACGAATGACAGTCGGGGCTTTGTTTGTTTGCTTCTCCTTTTTGTTTTTTTTTTTCCAAAAAAGTTTGATTCTTTTTCCTAGGAGCAATAAAGCTTATGGAATCAAAGAAAGCCACTGTTTTTTCCCCGGATGATTGCCAGACTGTGATGCGTTGTCTTCCACATCCAAACCCTTAATCGCATCCAAACACTGGATATTTGAATGTTCACTCCATCAGAGCCAATCCACACTTTCAACCGTGCTCATTAGTATACGTTTTGAATTTGATTCCTTAGAATCCATACATTTGTTTTTGTAGTGGTCTCATTTTTGACAATGAGGACACATTTGTTAGAAAAGTCCTTTAAAGCACTTGGGAACATAACCTACCGTAGCCAAATACATACATATATGCACACTTGCATGTATGTATGTATGTGTGGAAGCACGTGCAGATATACGTGTGTACACACAGTTTTAACAGCAGCATGAAAACTGGATTGGTAAATAAGGCAGACCCGTGAGAAGTTACCCAATTAACCCAGACTAATTGTTTCTCTGCATCAAATTCCAGGGGGACCTGAGTTCTCACCAGGACTGGAGAGACATAGAAACACTGTCTTCTCATTCATCCCTTAAATCACATAGAAGCCCAACAGCACTGCCAGCTCTGTACACAGTGGATGTGGGATTCATCTGGACTGAAGAATAATGCTTGAAGACTCACATACTTTGTTTTTTTAGAAGCACTATCACAGTCTGGAGAATTAAAACAGTGCTTGAAAACTAAGCAATAAAATTGGGTGAAAATGCTGACTGTTATTCTGTGGAATCAGGTCTATAGCATCATTTTTGTCTGAAGTGTTAAAAGACAACATAGTGCATTTCAAGGAGAGGAGAGGAGAGGGGAGGGGAGGGGAGGGGAGGGGAGGGGAGGGGAGGGGAGGGGGCACTGAAAGTGAAAGCAATAGAAGATTGTTTAACTGAAAAGAAAGGATTATAAAGAATTGCTTGACTGTTCCCTGTTTGGCAGTCTGGATGCTAAATATCCTGTGATCAGCAAACCCTTTGGCCAACAAACATTTGCTGTAGCTGATGACTTTCAATGACTGAATTACAGACAAGAGTGAGGGCGTTTGACCAGATTCAGAGAACAATGGCATATTTGATCTTTTGGATTTTAGATCTGAGCCCTTTTATTTTGTTTCAGATTATTTCTTTTAAAGCATTCCCATGAATATATCAGAAAAAAATAAAACGTAACCTTTTCTGACGAAATTGAAGTTATATTTTACATTGCAAGGAGACAGCTGCAGCCAATCCAAAGATGAACACTTGTTCTTTCTGGAAGCTGTAGTCTTACCTGCATGGATTCAAATATGAGATACTATTCCATATTTTTATTATCGGTGAAATGATTTGATTCAGAATTTGCACTGGTGCCTGTTCAGACTACAGGGACTGCAGTTGCAAGATCAGACAGCCCAGACCTCTTGCACAGACAGAGCCTAAACTGACAAGGAATTTTTCTGTTGTAGCAACTGTCTGCCAAATTGAATCCAACAAAAGTCGTCTGTGTGAGAAAGCAAGGAATGAATAGGAGGCCATGAAGATGCTCAGAGGGCTGGAGCATCACTCCTATGAAGGCTGAGGAAGACTGCAGAAGGCTCTGGGGAGACCACATTGTGGCTTTTCAGTATTTTAAGGGAGCTTAACACCAACTTTCTACGTAGTCTGATAGTGATAGGACAAAGTGAAACAGTTTTAAACTGTAGGAGAGTAGACTGAGTTTAGATGCTAGGAACAAATTCTAGGGTGGTGGTAAAGCATTGCCCAGAAAGCTGTGGTACCCCATTTCTGGAGGAACTCAAGGCCAGGTAGGATGGAGCCCTGGGCAGGCTCAGCTTGGGGAGATGGCCCTGCCCATGGCACAGGGTTAGGACTGGGGGGGCTTTGAGGCCCCATCCAAACTGTGCCATCCTATGATTCTGTGATTCTATGACTGTGAATATTTTTCATCAAAACCATGCCAGAAAAACTTTTTGCCAAGCTGACTTGGCTTGGCAGTACCCAAATACTTGCACAACAGAGCTGATTTCAGGGGTGGCAAAAAACTGAATCAAATACACTACCACAAATAACACAACATTTTGGTCCAGTAAAAACTCATTCTGCTTTTTCAAAGCTGATCATTTCCTCTGCATTTACTACCTTCATAGTCATGTAAACCTCAGTCATAATACTCTCAGCTTTCCCCTCTTTAAACTACAGATTAATTGAAGGTAGTTGCTACATCCTGTTTGTCACTAAATCTCATAGTTATCTATACCAGAGATTTTCTTCCACTTCTTCAGTTCTGTGAAGTACTTCTGTTTCTCAGCCCCAAGCATTTGACCACCTGATAAGAACTTTAACATCATCTGCAGACTTAATGAATCCACTGTTGACTTCCTTCCAGAAGTCACAAGTGAGGATACCAAGGGAAACTGGAGGCTTCTGCATTGGGTCATGGAATCTACATCCTTGGAAGCATTCATGGTCCAACCAGACAGATCCTTGAGCAATTTAATGCAACCAGACCTGCTTGGAGCAGGTCTAATTAAGGCTAGACGACCTACAAAATGTCATTTCCAGCTGAATTATTGTCTTGACTCCACAAATCTCCTTCCTCCTAAGGGCTGACCACTAAGCCCTGTCCTTCACTTCCTCTTCTTACAATAGCTTTCAATCAATGACAAATCTCTTGTCCTATCTTGTGGCAACTTAGTTTCTTTACGAAGTTTAATGAGCTTTACAAAAAGCTCCTCAAAGGCTTTTTGAAAGTGCAGAAGGATTACTGTACTCACACAACCCCCTTTATCCACATACTCACTGCCCTTCTTCCAAACTCCACTGATGCCCATTGACAGGCAGCCCAGAAGGGTGCAGGGCCACCCTGCTTCAGCATGCTTCTGTGGCTGTGGTAGGGAGGAGATGGCATACTCCTGACATATTTTGAAAGTTCTGGGCTATATTAGTCCAACTTAAGATCTCCTGGACAGGCATTTAAGTCTGAGTGGCCCAGTGCGTGAATTCCACAGGGGGACATGCCTCAAAATTGATAGATGTGCTCTTGCTGAAGGCCTTTGATTGCCCACAGATTTGTTCATCAGCACTAAAGTTTTTAGGTTTTGTTTCTAAAAAGACTTTTCACTGATGCAGATTATATTCTTTATATCAGGTAAATGAAGATGCTCTGATAAATACCAGTTAAGCATGTGAGATAATGTTCATTTTAAGAAGAGAAAATTAAGGGAAAAAATGATATCTATTTATATAAATATCCACGGATAAATATGTGTGCAACAGAGTTGTTTATGTACATGCTGGTGTTAAAATACATGACTCACAAAAAAACCTCTTCAGGAGTAGGCTTTTCCTTTAATGTTGCCTTCCAATTCTTATTATGTGACAGCACTTCCCCAGAACTAAAAGACACAGCACATTGTTTATTATCTGATGTCTTTCAGCTAGTCATCATGTGGTCATTTCATGTTTAAAAGTTTTCTTTTGGTTTCTGCAGATATCAAGACCAAAGCACACGCCTGGGAAGTATCTGGCTGCTCAGAAACTTTGCTGATGTACTGTACATGCAATGGGAGAAATGGCACATCATAAAAGAGCATAGGTGAAAATGTCCTTACAAATGCAATTATTCTAATGAGCAGAAGCCACTGAACCATGACTCATTGGGAGTGCTAAGTACTGAATGGTTTATTTTGGGGAAAATATTTGGATTTTAGAATCTTCAAGACTTTTCCTCCATCAGTTGATGTTGTCATTTACTACCAAAGGCTGACATTTGCACAGACACGGACCATGTTATTCTGAGCTTTACTTTTGATGGAAATCAAGCTTGCAATTGCTCCCTCTGGGAAGCAGTGAAGACATAATTCCCAGCAGTGTGTTGGACTTATTACTCTCACAATATTTTCTTGGAATGCATTTAATTTTTTAATTTGAAGCACACATGAACTACACTAAGTATTTTGCCTTTGACTCAAAACATAAATCAACACTGCAATGTTATGATTTACTTTCTCTGATTTGAAGCAAATGAAATTAAGTGCAAATTGTATTTACATATGGTCCAGAGACTGCATAGATATAAAATGTCCCTGATTAGAAGCTGATGTTTTGTGATCATTAGTATCAGTGTCCATTGTTTTATTAGTTGTCTTGCAGTTGCAAGAAAAACAAAAGGCCAGAGTGATTAGCATGAAAGAGATAATCAAAATAGATTAGCTTTAAAGTTCAAAAGTTTTCATAATGAAGTCACATACAGAAAAGAGAAATAAGAGGAGTTTTCCTATGTTATAATAATAGTGCTCATGATAGTGCAGAAAAACTAAAGCAGTTGATGAAAAGTTTGAAGAAGGAGCAGTTAAGTGACAGCAAAATGTGGTTGGTTGGCCTAGACAGAAAGAACACAGAAGTTGCATGTCAAGACTGTTTTCCACTTGATATTTTCTAAGGTTTGCCAAATGTTGTAATTACTTATTTGTTTAAACTTATTTATTTACAATCTCTATTTTCTTATTCATGGCAGATGTGCTGCTTTTCTGCTGGAAGTGTAAACACTATAAATTTCCATTTGCTCTTCTATAAGTATCATAGTAAAACGAGGTTATTATTAACACTCTGTTAGTTTGAAGTACTATTATTTTGTCTGAACTTTAAAAGTTGTTTTTCCACTTTTGTTACTGTTAGCTTTTCTCTACTGAGTATCACCTAAAGTAAAAAAAAAAAAAAAGGTACTGTTCTCAAAAGTCGTATTCATAGCCCATTATCTGCAAAACTGTGTTCTGGACCTCTCCCGGAAATCAGCTTCCAAGAGGCAAGTCTCACCTCACCATTTATAATTGTAGATGACAAAACCATACACATCAATTATACTACAATTACACTACACCAAAGGTCCTATTTATTCCCTCATTGCCAATGGTTCCAAATCAAAATGTTCTGATATTCTTATAATCTAAGAATCTGTATGAATCTGAATCTGTAAATACAACTTAAAAGGAGCGCATGAGATTCATATTTAACATCTTGTTTTCCTTCTCTGAAAAAGTTTACAAAAAAAAAAATTTCCACAAGAAAAGATGTGGTGGTTCATACTGATGATTTTTGATTTGTTTTGCTTGTTAAATTTGAATCATCAGTAAACTTCACATGCCTTTCTATACTGAAGAGTCTTGAATTACATCGTGATTTTCAATTACGTATTTGGCAGCAACTTAAGTTGCACTGTTGACTGTAGATGGTTATCTACAGAAATCTTGCCAGGGTTGCTTAACAATGCTTTTTCACATAGCAAAGATAGGAAAATAAAGGTCACGATGATTGAAAAAGACAAAGTAGAGCACAGCATTTGGGAGGAAGGTGAAAGTGTAAAAACAAGTAATAAGGGACAAAGTCAATTGTTTTTTTCTTATTAGTAATAATAGGTTTCTGTAAGAATCTAAGTTTATAGTCATTTCTATATCCTACAATCATCAGATTTTTCAATTGCACTTTTGCAAAGTAGTTTCGTTCTTTCCCTTTTGTTTACTGTTGTCAGAAAATAGTTCTGCTGGGATGGAGTACTCTGAGTATTCTGGTCTTACTCAGATTTTCCTCCTTTGAAAGCCAGTGCCCTGTAAAATCTGCTTACAATGGTGTGTGCAGCTAGTAGGTAAAAAGTTTTAAGTGAATTCAAAATGGTGTACAACATCATGTCTGAAACAAAACAAAACAAAACATAATTCTCTCTTCAAGTCCAGAAGTGAAAATGGAAAAAATTAAAAGAAAACATAGAAATGGAACTTCTAAAAAGTCTTCAGCCATTAATGTTTTCTGCTTTCCCATGTTATCAGTCAAAACTTTGTACAAATTTAAAATAGAAGTGACAAACTTTTAGTAGATAGAGAATAGGAGATTAGGAGAATATTATATAACATATTTCTAGAGACTCCTAGATGTGAATTAATAAACTTAGTTTTAATCTTGTATTTGTATATTCACGGTTTAATATGTATTTCTGATACAAAACCTGCTGTTTCGAAATCCAGTCCTTTTATTGATTTAATTCCTGAAGAAGTCTGTAACGAGCAGACAGTGAGAGTAACGAATCTGATAATACCTATATAATTAATGAAATCTCTCTCAAAAAAGTATTAGGTAAAGCCTGTTACAGACTTCAGTCTTCACATGGAGTAAGAACAGGTTTATATCCAACTTCTTTCAACCTCAGTGTTGTAGTATGGAACACATGTCATGAGTAGCTATCAAATAAATATTGAACAGTTTAAACTTGTCTTCATAAGCTGCAGCATTTCTAAATTAAACGAAGATGAACTTTTTACATGTGTCTACTTAAGACATAGGCTAGTGATGAGAAATGATATTTTATGGATCTCTCTTAAAGGTCTCTTTTTATAATGCTAAACAAGACATGGTTTTAACAATACTTTGGCTTGCATACAATGTGATAAAATGCTATCACAGACAAGAAACAGCAATGTTTGAATAAAAAAAAGATTAAAAAAGCCAATGACCACATGAAGTTCTGTAAAGTTTTATGAGATAGCATGATAACTTTAAAACCATCAGCTTAAAACATTAAAAAAATGGCATGAGGTACTGAAAGAGAATTTAAATCAAGTTCATAAAGAGATTTTGTCTTAAGATATTAATGGTAGAGCAGGACAGGAACACACTAACTAATATTTACTTTTATAACTTTAAAATACTAGCTATAAGCTAGTAAATAAATAACCAGATTACCACATTATTATTATTTTTTTTCTAATTGTCAGTGGCAGAAGTTTCATTTCTTGTCTTCCTTTTTATGATGAGCTACCCACACTGTGGAAATAGCAAAGCAGCTATTCACAGGCTATGAAACAACCACAGCTCTTCAGCAGCTTTACTGATAAATGCTGTTCTAGGATAAAATCACACTAAAATAGTGATCTACTTTGAAATACTCTGTTCTTTTACAAAATGATTCTTAATAAACTCTGTCTCTTCTAGAGAAAGGTAGTGCAGAGTATCTTACTCACATCTCAATGACTACATAAAAGAAAAAGAAAAGATGTTTATCTTCTCTTATGTTTGGCTTGGAAAATGGTTTTAATTCGTAACCTCCATGTGAAGAGGAGGAAAAGAATATCATGTTTGTAAAAAGCCAAGGGGAGGTATTACAGAAATTTATGTTCTCATTACACAACCTTGACTCTCAGAACTGGGTATCTAAATTATGCACCTACATGAACAACACAATTCAGAAGCTGGACAGAGATATCCAGCCGGTTGATGGAAAAGTCGTGCTCCCTCAATTAAAGGATGTAAGATCATAAACATCAGTTTAGTTTGTTACAGGGAATGAGGATGCTCAAAACTACTGAGGCATTTTATAAATCTAGTGTGTTGCAAGGAAATACTACAGTGTGAAGTACAATTCCAAGATTCAGGATGCACTTTTAACAAGTTTAAAAATCCCTGAACTGGTTGGACTGGATGATCTTGCAGGTCTTTTTCAACCTTGGTCATTCTGCAATTCTGCGAACAACTCTTCATTGTAATCGATGAAATTCAAAATCTGATACCTTCAAATAGATTCTGCATTCCTCATTTGTTAGGTAATGGATTTGATTGCCATTTATTTGCATTGAAACATCTTGCAGCATCCAGAAGTGAGATGGGATTGGGCCAGTAATATCAGAAATCACGTGAAACAACCAATTACAATGAAATGCAGTTAGTTAGAAGTACAGATTTTTTTAGATGGCTCAAAGACACCTTAAATTATATGTTTGATATTTTAGGAAGAAGACATATTATGTGATAACATAAATGACAGCAAAACTTTGCTTTTCAATTAATTTCTGATTATTAAAAATAGTGGCAAAATAAGCATTAAAATAATGAACATCATTACAGGGAAATGAAAATGAAAAAGTTAATTACAAACAAGAGAAACTGGTAGACTGATGTTAAAATGCTACCTGTGTTTTAAATGGAGCTTGTGCTTTTATCTCTTGTTTATTCATTTTCAACTTCCCTTTTCTAGGTCCCTTATTCTATTCTAGTGTAATCTGCTAATGGAAATTTGTGTGTTCTTTTTTGCTTTTTTTGCAATTAGAAATGTAATTACTTGAGCATAATAACGGCATTTTGCTGACTGATTCCAAGTTCTTTGAGGGCTGTGTATTTTATCATCTGTAACTGGGCACTATTTGTTCATCAGACATCTTAAGTTCTGTCAGGTTTTCAGCCCAAAGATAGCACTTCCAGCAGTCAGAGCAGATACTCTCTCCAACAAAAAAAGAAAGGATATGAACTAAGAATTTAAAAGATTTTTGTCTCAGATGTTTATAGTATGGTGTTGCTTAGAGCTTGAATGTGTTAAGTCTATTACAGATATGAACAGTTTCTTCTTACTTTCCAAGACTTCCGTTCACACAGGTTGATAGCGACAGGACAAGGAGAATGGTTTTAAACTAAGTCGGGGGATTTACGTTTGATGTTACAAGGAAGCTTTTTGTTCAGAAGGTGGTGATGCACTGGAACAGGTGCTCATTCCTGGAGGCATTCAAGGCGAGGTTGGATGTGGCTCTAGGCAGCCTGCCCTAGTGGTTGGCAACCCTGCCTATGGCAGGCGGTTGAAACTGGATGGTCTTTGAGATCCTTTTCAACCCAGGCCGTTCTATGATTCTGTGATTCTATGATTCTATGATTCCACGACTTCCATCCTTGCTAGAATTCTCATAAAAATATTGGACAAGTCAGTGAAAACAAATTTTAATGGGCAATGGATAACCTCATATTTTTCATTTCTTGACTTAATGTGTATTGATTCATTTTCATACAAAGTGATTATCTCAAACCATGCTGAAGAAAGGTGTCATTTCTTGTAAAAGAGCTTTCTGTCCTTATGCACTCAGGAAAAAACAAGTTTTCAATATCTTGGTTCACATATGGGACAGGACGTAAAGTTATCATACACTGGTTATGTTAATTTTTGCCTCATTTGCCAGGAAAAATGATTATCATTATCATCTCATCTTGCTGGAAAACTGTGATAAGCTTTTAAGTTCAAACTTGGATATTACTCTTCCAGTTTGAGACATACACAGTGCAATTAAGGTAAAATAAATCTCAACTGGAAGAGAATATTGAACACATAAGAATAAATAAAAAAAAAAAAGACATTGGCCCTTAATCCTGTAAAACAGTCTGTGTGCCTGAGTCTTCGTTTACCTAGTAAACTCACCTTTGAATCAGTGACCACTAACTAGGGAGCAGTATGTGATTCTTAAATCTCGCTTTAAAGACTTTCTGTTACAAAGTTAGTTCTTCTGTCACTCTAGAATTTTGTTGCCTAACTTCAAGGCTGCCCTTCAACATAGAAATATAGAATCGTAGAAACACAGAAACATAGAAACACTGGTTTGGAAAGAACCTACAAGATCATCTAGCTCAGCCATCCTCCTATCACCATCGCTACCCACTAAGCTACTAAATCATATCCCTTAGCACCTCATACTCTTGAATAGCTCTAGGGACAGTGACTCCACCACTTCCCTAGAGCTTTATTTACAGGAGTATTTTTATAATAGGCATACATATGCAGAATCATGTACTTTAGCTCCACATAATCTGATAAAAAGAAACCTATCTCCTCTGACCATGCAGTGTGCCAGGACCAGCAAGTGTTCTGCCAAGACTTCATCTAGGCAGAGTAAGCAACATGACAAGCATTCAGGGGGATGCATCTGTAGTTAAAGCTGGGAGGCGTGTGTTCTAAAATACCATTGGTTTTAAAAGAGATATTGCAAAAAGTGAATGCTGCTTGTTTTGGAAATTCAGCTCCTCATCTGTGAAATTAACAGCCTTAATTTCGTTTGTGGTCTGGCACATTGCCCTGTATTGTTTCATATCCTTGGCTGAAAGGAAACTTGGAGATGGGTGCTGTGTGAAAGATCTTGGTGGTGACTGAGTGGTATTCATGCTTTACTAACAGTTAAGTCATACCTGAAGCAAAGAGGAGGTAGTGTTTTACATTAAACAATAGGAGTTTGTCAAGAGTAGCGGAACTGAAGTTGTACTCCTTACTTCACCTGGAACAAAACTGACAAAATAAGGAGGCTAAGACTCTCACTGTCACTCGTCCCATCTGCAGTTCCATGATAGGAAAACTCAAAGGGAGACAAATCACCAGCAGGTGCAGAAACTGTAATATCACAGTACTTCAGTCTTACCACGTACCTGTTTGCTGCATATGCTGTGCAAGGAATAGCCATAAAATGTCAGTACAAATTTCTACCTTTGTTTTTCCAGTGTGAGCAGTTATGTTTACCAGCACACAGAGGAAATCATCTGACTGTAAACTTCTTGTTCATTTATGGATTTCGCTCGTAGCCAGTGATGAGCTCATGAAGGCACATGCTGTTCCTGCTGGGTGCTGACTACTGAGCTCTGGGGTGATCTCCAAACAGCCAGGTGCAGGACGCATCCAGCAGAGTTCTGGCAGCCGGCTTTGTACATGTAAGAAGTGGCTAAAAATGTCATTGCTTAAGTAATGGAAAAGCTAATAATTACAGTGAAAGGTCATAAACTGCTGCCCTTAGGAAAGGGCAGCAACTGTGTGCTATTTTCCTTATCTAAAATCTCAGAAAAAAAAAAGATTTAGAACAGCTCTGGTTTTCTCTCTTTCAACATGAAAAAAAAAAAAGAAAAGAAAAGAGAATAGATATTTTATTTTGTTTATCTTGAGAAACCATTGACTTTTTCTGTTTTCATTTTGTAATAAGGATATGGGGGGATGCTGCATGAGTGAGTACCAAAACCTGATTTCATATATTTTTTTTTCTCATTTGCACTACTTTTACACATTTTCTTCACGATAAATATCTACTCATCTAGAAAACAGTGAAGAAACATTTCAGATGTCTGTTTCTGCTTCTGTTGTACAGATATAAAATGTATGTAACACTGTTCACCAAGGAATTGCCAGAAAACATTTGAAAAATGCAGCATTGTTACTGCAGAATATACATACAGAAGCTTGACAACTGGAGTAACATCCTTGTGCCCAAATCTTCTCTAATAATATACTTGTACTGTATGAAAATTCTAGAATATCAAAGAACTGTGAGAAATGGCTGCAGAAACATGGTTTTATTTATTTATTTTTCTTTCTTTCTTTTCCTAGGCTCATACAGTGGACACAGAACTTGCTGCTTCAAATGTTAAGCACTTAAGAGATTCAGTGTTTTTGTCATAATGGTGTCATTGTGGATATGGTGATAATTTATCTTGTTTCTCTTTTCTTGGATGAAAAGTGATAGAACATGAAGAGATGACCTCACGTAATGCCAGGAAAAAAGTTTCAATTGACTAGTAGGAGGAATTCTTCCACTGAGAGACTGGTCAACCACTGCAATGGGCTGTCCAGGAAAGCGGTGGAGTCCCCACCCCTGCAGGCATTTTAGAGACATGCTGATGTGTCCCTAAGCTGTCCTGTGATTCTATGATCTTGAAGATAATTTCTGACCTAGATGATTGCATGATTCTGTGTGTGACAGAGTTTGAGGAGTCACCTGTGTTAGAGGAGAAAAGAGACTTTACTGCAGATACAACACGTCTATTAAACTGTGTTTCTATGTGGAGAACTAATTGATTTTCTGGATGAGACTCTTTGGTCCTGAACCCCAAAATTCTCTGTCTGACCCATTCTTACTCATTACTGTTTTGTTTATGGGATTCTAAACTGTGTCTGAACTACTTTACCTCAGGTTGTGTGCATCAGACAACAGTCATGGATATTAGAGACAAATTTCCAGGAACAGTATAATAGAAACAGACAAATGAAGCAACAGCACTGACTTTCTGTATTTTACTGTTTTAAATGTTATCAAACACAGTTATTCTGTTCTGGACTTTAATTATTATAAATTATAAAGTATTATGAAATAAATTATATCCAGCATTCATTGAAAGAACATTAAAAAAAAAAAAATGACAGCAGAAAGAAAAAGTCATCCCATCATCAATTTTCTTCACAAATCCCTTTCTGTATCCAGCACTTGCTCCTTGTGCTTTTCCCTCTACCTCAGAGAAATCTGTAATTTATTCATTGGGTTTGCTTTATTACATTGGGATGCCATTAGTCCTGTAGGACAAGAAGCCAGGCTTCCACATGATAACAACCAAAACAGTGAGAGAAATTAAATTTCCTGTGAAGCTTCATGCCAACAGTTGTACGAAAAACAACAGCAAACCAGAACCATCTCCTTCCCTTATGCCTGAAATTATACAAGTATGAAGTTTTACTGAAAAACAAAAACAAAAACATCCTGTATGTGAAGCAGGCAATGCATAGGATCAAGGAAATCGCTCACCCTGCATAATCCACTTGTAAGTGTGGGAACTTGCCACGTTATCCTGAAAGATGTGTGTTGGGCTTGGGGAAAGGCATCAGAAGGGTAAGAGCATCCTTGTGGGTCAACAGAGTAGAATTTTGTAAAAGATGTCCACAGGAATGAAAAGACAATTACTGTCAAAGCTTACATTACCCAAGTTATGTTAATACAGCCCAGGATGGTAAGATGCTACAAAAGTAGGACACATTTTTAATTACTAGCATTTCTTCTTAGTAGCTGAAATCTCTCTAATATGGGTTCATCATAAATCAGTTATTTAAAAAACAACAGGAGTAATAAGCAAGCATCAAACATGGAATCACTTTGGTTAACCTCATGAATCCTTTCAGTCTAGCACCTTCTGGAGTACCTAAACTGGAAATGAAAACTCACATGAACACCTGCACCTCATAACAGAGTGTCAGTTCTTCTTTGGATGCTGAGCCTCAATTAAAAATACTGTGAGCACTGCCAGGTGACACAGCACCCTGGAATGTGCTTTGTATTGCAAACATCTGCTGCTTTTCAACTTCAGATGCTGACAATAGTCTCCTGGGTGCTCTGAGCCAGTACAGTGCTAGGAACACTGTAAGGCCTTTCAACTGATATAGGGGAAGATGATTAACCTCCTGTCAGGTCTTCATAGAGATCAATAAGGTCTCCCCTGAGCAACCCTTTCTTCAGACTGGACAAGCCCAGTTCTGTTAGCTACACCCCATAAGACTTGCTCCAGAACCTTCACAGCTTCATTCCTTTCTCTGCACATGCTCCCAGCGCCTTGATATCTTTCTTGTAGATAAAGGACAAAAGCAGAACGCAGTACTTGAGGTGTGTTCTCACCAGGACTGAGTATAGAGGGACAATCACCTCTCTGCTCCTACTGGCAACACTATTTCTTCTTCATTCAAGTAAAATTTGCACTTTAGGAAATCAGTAGGTTTGCCTGAATAAGTACTATGCAGAACTTTGCTGATTTGTTGGTCACATTTACAAACGACTGATGAAAAGTATATACTCCTGCTTGTTTCACAATGTCTTTCTGCATTCCCTCACCCTTAGTGTGATGTTTCAACTACTGCCTGAGCTGCCTGAACCTGCTGACCCAACAGAAAACCTTTTACTATTTTTGCTGGGGATCCTCACCACCACCATAGATAGGAACAGGTTGGAGATAGGTCAGAGACCTCACCCCATCCTCAGCATCCCCCTCTTCCTTGACACGGCCAACCTGAAACATTTGCTCAGCTAGCACAGCACCCCCTGAATATGTGCAGTGAAGGGAAATGGAGAAGGAGCACTGCCAGTTAAAAGTTGATCTCAGCACACACGTTTCCTCTTCCCACACCAAACAAAAGTCTCAAGCACCTCTTCAGCACTACAACTTCTATCCCTCGACTCCTGCTTCTTCCAACAGCCACCAGAAACACTTGCCAAGCCAAGTGAGAAAATCAATGGGGTGCTTGAGAATTGCTGAGAGTTGACTTTGTAACCCTATGTTTGCAGTACAATCAACACAGGTAACAACATGAATTATTTTTCCTAACCTGAGGAGAAAGTATAGGTGTAAGCTTCAGAACTAATTTCATTCTACAACTGATGATGAAAAAAAGGAACTGTACAATGCCATTAAAAAAGATCTTTGGCAGTGAAAACTTGGTTTTAAAATTGTTGTTCCTACAGACTAGCAATTTTTCCTTGCCTTCAGTATGACTTCCAGTCCTATAATGACTGCTTATCAGTAAACACTTCACAAGTTGCAGTTACTTAAGGAATATACTCATAAGTTTCTAAATCGGGGCTTTCTAACACTTCTTAAATTGAAGCAATGCCTTATTTAATGTACAGTGACAAATGAAGTCAACGAGACGTAGCAGAACAAGGTATTACATTTAGAAAGGGAAACCTACAGCACAGCCCCACAAGTGCTACCATCTCATTAAGTTTTGCAGTGCAGTTACCTCAGGTCAAGGCTGAAGCTGCAACTCATACTACTGCAGTTTCAGGAGGTAGTATGAACTGCAAAATGCTGCTTTTTAAAAAAGGTGAATCCTTGATAGGATACACGTAACTTGTTTGTCTGTATTTGAGCTGCGTTTGAAAGTTGCTTACAGAGCTGGAATGTACTGCAGAGTCATCATGAACATTTTCAAGCCAAAGTACAAAATATAATTCTCTGTTCTTTGCTGGGGAGAGTAATGATGAGAAATAAATGCAGGTTTGCAGTTCTAAACAATGCTCAGGTAAGACTCTGAGCTGCCTCCTCTTGCATTTGAACACTTTGAGGTATATACTATTTTAAGACTAATATCTCCATGATTTCTTTCTACTGAAAATAGAAATGAAAGAACTATCTAAGCAATCATTAGTCACTGTGGGTTTATTTTACAGGATGCGTGTCTTTCAATAGCACAAGACACTATTGCTCTGATCTCATCATAGGCAAAGTTAGTTGCCACAGAATGGAGGAAAGGGAAGCAAGATTCTGTCTGCCTTCACATGGCCGAGCCAGCGTGCAGTGATGCATGCTCCAGGCTCTCTCTGGAGCAGCAGCTGTATCACTTGAGCACCTCCCTCACCTTCCTACCACCTGCTGTTTCTCTTCAAGAAAATTGAGAAGAGAAGTTTAAGTATTACCATAAAAACAAACAAACAAACAAACAAAAAAACACACGTACACAAGAAAACAACGAATCAAAACTAAAACCAAAACAAACAAAAAGCAACAACAAAACAACAGCAGCAAAAAAGAAAAGACAACCAAGGAATAAATCAGTAAATAGCAACAGTTTTAAGCAGTTCATCAAAGTGATTCATCTGACAGAAGGCAAGTATTTACATTTGATCTATTCGGCACTGCCTGGTATAGTGGTTACTGAGAGGAAGAGGAACACGTTTCAGTGCTGCTGTTCCTCTAAAACACAAAACTGAGACAGGTCAGATCAACAGCATCTTGAAGTTGCTGTCCTGTTGACCATGAAAACAACAAAAGGAGGTGTGCTCAGAGGCAGATATCTAGATTTAAATAGGATGAATATATCACAGTGTGACATAAATTGGGAGTGCGTTCTGCTACTTTCACTGTGGTCAGTCAGGGGCAGATGTTTTCCCCTGACAGTTCTCTATACCTCTCTACTTACAGGCATGGTGGCACAGGTCTACTTATCCTTCCCATACACTAAAACCAAGATAGCCCACTGTAAACATGAGAGAAACGTAGAGATAAAGGCCAAAATGCGTCATATTTCTTCTGCGTAAGACACTGCTTAGGCAAAGAGCCGACAAATCACCAAAAAATGCACCCTGAAGGATTGTACCCAGGCTGCAGTCCCATTAAAAGGTGGACATTACCAGACAACTCAGAAGTCTCAGGTTGATGTTTACTTTCATGCAATATTTTCAACTCTCTATAAGCTGTGGGCTGGGCAGGAATATTCATTGTGTCGCAGAGCAAGGCTGCCCTTCACGCAACACAAGGCAGAGGGAAAGCTTCTCTGTTCTGCGAGCAGTGTTATCAGTCCAGATCTGACTCTATACAAGGCATTCAAATACAGAAACCTAACTTCTGGCTCTGAACAGGAAGCTTGCTTTTTGAAGTGAATGGATAACAATGTCTTTAAAACAAATAGAAACAAAGAGCTGTGACCTTACATGTCAGTGTTTTGGTTTTTTTTTTACTGAACAGTTTCTTAAGAAAGAAGTAGAATAAGTATCCAACAATAGAATCAGGAAGAACAATTTATACATGACAAATACATGCCTAATTATTTGATGAACTGCCAGAGAAGAAAAGGAAAATAAACGCCTTCCTGAAATCTTTGTAGTAGCACAGAAAGAGGCATAAAAGAGAATATCAGAATCTTCTCAAATTTTGCACTTCTCTTTGTGAAGATATGGCCTTTTAGATTTATAAAAATGCACAGATTTCTCACATCTATAAAGTTATAAAATTCTGTGTCAGTTAAACAGAAGGTATTATAAGTATAAACTGTTAGATACATAAATATAACCTTTACACTAGATTATTTATCTCAAAATAAAAAATGTTTAATACATAGTAATATATCACATTTCCTCCTGAAACTTAAAATAGTTCTAACAAAAGAGGATTTAAAAACATTAAGTACTATAAGAGCCCTGCAGCAAATAAGTCTCTTAGAAATTCAGAAGTAAAAATAAAAAATCACTGGCACAGTGTCAGTCATATCCCCAACTCTACAGAGCTTCTTATCTTACTCATTTTTACGATACTGAGTTAATTATGTTAACATTAGAATGAAATCCAAAAACGATCTTAACAGATGCTACGTTTTCATTTCTCTACACTGATTCTTTATAGAGACGTTCAGCAGGATTCTGTTGTCAGTCCAAAACTTGCTCTGCTGCTTGTGAGGTGCTTTATTTTTTCATAGTTAAATCACCACCATTTTTGTACTTCTCAGCAAAATAATCAGAGTCAAAACTCACAGACAAATCTGGGGGACTCACATAAACATTCCTGTTCTTTACTGTAACTTTATGAATCCTTTGTTTTGCTCCTTTTGACTGCCACCGTGGTGTTGGTGATGGCTCCAAAGGGTTTACTCCTTGATATAATCCTTCTCCGGTTTCCAGAGTAATTGTGTACTTATGCCAAGGACAGATAATACATGGTTGACCATCAATGTCCTTAAAAGAGGAAGAAGAAAAGAGAAAGCAAGTAATCAGCTTCTAATTATTCTCCTTGTAGAATTTCCCATCTTAAACATACCTGGTGAGTTAACTGCAAAGCTTTCTATTATCCTGATAGAATATAAATTTTTACTCTTAAGGGCACCTTATTCCAGCAGTAAACAACTGAGCTAGTGACCCTTTTGGTGCTGGAGCCCTCTCGTCAACTGTGAATAACACCAGGCTCTCATTACACTTTTTGAAATACAATAACTACTCGCAGTGTTCTCCCATTATGGAATGTATCCACACAACAACAAGAATCAGATTTTTAATCTGTTTCCCATCTCACCACTTTAGTCTCTGGAGTCAAATAAATATGTAAAAAGCACGATAGGAAGCATTATGTTTCCTTATGTACCCATTTCTTATGTTCTGTTTAGACAAAATTTTTCAATGACAATGCACTGGAGATTTCAAATTTACACACACAAATTATTTTTATTTTGCTTACGTACCTCTATTTCTCCAAGATGTAATGGGCCTCCTTCATCTGAAACATGATAGAACACCACATCAATTTGTGCAGCAAACTATATGCTTAATCGTTGCAACACTGATGCTGTATATGCAAATATCTTACGGTAACAGCGCGAGTCCAGAGCATAAAATCTCCCTTCATGGTAGAAAACAACAACTTCTCTGCCATCGACTTTGGCTGTCACTCTTTGGGACTTCTTTATGTCATCTTCTTTTCCAACTAATACAAGACCATGTGGCTCCTTTTCAACTGTTCCTTTGCTTGGGCTGTGCAAAACCATGTCCTGAAAGCACAACAAACAAACAAAACAAACACCTCAGTCCATGTTTGGATTACTACACGCAAAATGTGTGTCCCAGTTTCAGGGAACGGCACAGCTCACTTAACATGTGTGATGAAAGGGACAGAGGTTTTAGTAAAACATTATCAATACGCACATAAAGCAAAGCACAGGAGTCTGGTGATAATGTTCATTAACAGAAGTCGAACTGGGCATACCAACTGCTGTAAACCTGATACCTGAGACTGAGGAAAAAAAATCTATATTTGGGAAGGTGTACTAAACCTGAGCTTTTTATCAGGTGCATTCTGCCTTTGCCTTCATCTCTTCGTGTATTTCAAACATCAGAAAGCCTCTCGTAGCTGAGGACGTATGCATGCCACCCCCTTTCATTACAAAGCCTGTCCTCCTGCTAATTTCGCGTACAATTAGCTGCTGTGTTCCAGTCACCTCAAAGTCCCAGTGCAACCCTGTTACCCTCACTTCCTCAGAAGATCAGGCTAAAAAAAAGTCTTTGTGCATGCTGAGAACAAAGAGGAACCACATACGCATGGAATCCAGTTGCAAAGAGGGTTAAGAGCTACAAAGAGCAGTGCCACTTAGCCACCACACAGCAAGTCACACAGTACCTTAGGTCCCCACCAGATCAGAACAGAGATGAGAAAGCAGGTGAAGAAATGAATGCTCAGAATAATGAGATCCAACATTGCCTCTGCTCAGTGCTCCTATGACAAATAGTGCTACTTTGTTCGCACGTGTGATGGCATTTATCAAAGTGCTTCCTCACATAAAGCCGTCAGCTGTGGGTCTGGCCCCTGTAGCACACAGGGACGGGCTGTACAGAGGCTCAGCATGGCCAAAGCGAGCTCTGACACAGCTGATAAGGAGTAGGGCCGAGCTGCTCTGCCCTGATAACGGGAGATCAGAGTGCAGAGTTCCTCTTGCTGCGTTTCTCCCTGTAAGCAGCACTCCTATGGGATGCACCACGTGAAGTTCTGCCTGGAGTCATGTACTGCGTGCTGTGCTCACCCTGCCTTGGCAGCTCTGCTCTAGCAGCCGCAGTGCTGGGCAGACTGGGATGCTGCCCACAGCTCCCAGCAGGCACTGCTGGGCAGGCCAGGCCAAGTGCTTCCCACCCAGCCCAGTGCTGGGGCACTGGGAGCGGTGTGCCACTTGCTGCTGGCACATATGATGTCCTTGTCTTTGGCAGTCGGAGAAAAATCTTTATGTAAGAAAAAGATTGCTACACATATGTCCCACCTTTCCCACTAAAGGCTCTGAGTTCTCTGTCTGAGATGGAGGATTCAGCAGGAGCTGCCTTCAGGGTGCCCTCAGGGGGCAGAACTTGGGGTATGGCGCAGTTTGGGTCACTGCACAGTGTAGGCTGGATAAAGGCTCCTTGATTTTCATCTTTTTTTCCCACCCCTGTTGATACTAGCTTTCCATTTCCCCTCAGTGATTAGTCCTGTAATCAGAAAGAAATCCCAGACACCCCTCTACTGGTGTGTCGCTGACTGCCAAGAGGGACTTTTTTACTTCTTGGTCTGCTGCAATGTGCACGTTAATGGTGTCAGTATTATTCTTTTTCCCCTACATTTCACTCCTTTCTACAAATATTCAGTCTTGGATCAAAAAATGGTTGGTTCATGTGTTGTACCAGAGTTAAGGCACTAGAATTCTGACAGGTAACTAATCTAAAACCACACAATCTTCCTCCTGCAAAGTTAAGTTTAACATGGCCCTTCCTAGAAAAATATTTTGTTCCAAAAACCAGGACTTAGTGCGGCATTTGTACAGAACATCCTCACAGTAATTCCTGTCAACTCAAAATTAATGTAGGTGGTAAAGATCTGTAAAGGCTGATAAGGCTTTTAGTGTGCTATAGACCTGGAATTTAACTTGGCTCACCGGAAAGAAAGATGTTGCTTAAGTCACCATGCAGCAGGCAGAAAAGGGCTGCAAAGAGCACAAAGGTGAGTTTTGGTCTTTATCTAATGCAGGATGACAGTTACTTTGGCCATACATGACAAATGTTTTCAACTCATCTTTAATTCATTCCCGTGTCAGTTCTGATACCTTCTGTTCTTATATTTGACCATTTTTACTTTTTTTTACCCAGACGCTTGATGCATCTTCTGGGTAAAGGCATCTTCTCTTACACCATGGCATCTTGTCTGCTGTGCTCTTCTAGCACCTTTATTCACATATGAAGACTTACCATGGTTTCTGTGAGGCTTGAAACAAATCTACTATGATTCACGTTTTTATTTTGACCTTTAACTAAATATCTAATAAATTGTATCTGATACTGCTAATTTTTTCATCTAATCAAGACTATGTTAGATATTAGATGCTCAGAGCTCTCTCAGGGTGCATTATCTCATGGTTAATAAGTAAAAAATGCAAAACAGTGCTATGTCAAATTCTTGCAAGCCCTGGGCAGCCTCAGCTTGGGGAGGGGGGCAGCTCTTTCCATGGCACAGAGTTCAAAGCGTGTGAGCATTATGCTTCCTTCCAACTCAAACCATTGTACAAAACTAACTCACTAATTTTATACAGATTCTTGTTTCCATATTTTTTTCTTTTTTTTTCGAATAATTTCAGAAAGGTCATAGTTTCCTACGTCCATGCAAAACCTGGATTTCTCCACTGATCTTTTTTCCCCTGTTGAGCAGGTTAGATTGCTCAGACAAAAGTTGATCTCGATTTGTTGCATATCAGACCTGCATTACCTCCTATCTCTGGTGTTGTGTGTTATTATTTATATTATCTATTACCAATATTATTTCAACAATTCTAATTATAAGTTATCTCTTATGAACATATCTTCTTTGTGTTGCATGTCTCACTGAGAGCGATTGACAAGGATTTTTTTTCTAGATTGCAAGCCAAGCTGGTATGTTGCAAAACAGCTGTTTTAACAATGCAGACATAATAGCATAAAAAAGAGCGTATCTGATGTTGCTAAATGTTTCAGGTTTGTACTGGAAATAGTTTTGTTACCAGCATTAAGTCGTCTCTAATGCAGATTGAAGCAGTGAAGTCTCAGCGGGTTCACAGAATCGAAAGAACACAATTTTCCATAGTGATATGTCCAAACATTATAAAACAAAAAACACACACACAAAACACGGTTCAACAAAATTTTATTTTGCTGTCTTCTCTACAGTGGGTTATAACCTGCCCAGAACTCTGCAGAGATCAGTTCATTACTTTCCCTGTTGAATGTGCCTTCATATGGACTTATTTTCCCTCTATTTATGCAGCCAACTCATATTACATTGCTGCATTGCTTTGCTGAAATAATTTCATCATAGATTCATAGACACATTAGGTTAGAAAGGACCTACAAGAGGACCCAAACTCATCTTAGCAAAATTACACTGGTGTGTTCTACAGGGTTTAAAGGTTTATTTGATTTATTAATTTGTTCCACGACTACAAAAAAGGGTGGGGAGGAGGGGGAATAAAACCAAGGCAATAAGTAGTGTAAGATTATGCTTAATGCTCTACAAACAACAGCAATAAAAAAGGTAAAATATTCATGAATATATGCTGTGGTGAGCAGTATGCAGGTAGGGTGCTTCGCTATATCAGTAAATAAACACATTTTTCATTTTTTTTTTTCTTTTCCCAGCTTTCAATCACTGCTGAGTACTTCATTAAAATTCCAGACAGCATTTAGGCATGAGTTATAAAGTCACCCTGACTTGCTCCTATACCAGCATCAACAGTGTCCAAAAATAAGCACATGTACGAGCTGCTACAAGCATTTTTCACTAAGGAACAGTCAATTTACCAGTTAAACCTTCTTCCAAAATTGCATTGGTGTTTTACCCATTTGTTTATTTACTTACTTAGCCACATTCCCAGGCAAATGAGAAATAGTACTTTTATTTTTTTTCTTCCGCAAGCTTCAACTGCATCTCCTTTGTGTGTATTTCACATTCAAGCTTTGCACATTACATTTACCTGCAGAACTCATTGCACAGTGGAGATCCCCTCAATCAGTTTGCAACTTAATCCTGTGCAAATCCCATTATTGCTTCAGAAAACAGCTCTAATCAGAAGTTTGGTCTGAGAGATTTATTTTTCTTGTTGTGGCATTGTTATTTTTTCCCCCCTAATTTCCATCAGTGAACAATTTGTGTTCATTGCAAGCATACTTAATGAGTAGCCTACGACTAGCCAGAGAGCCAGAGCATCTGAGTATTATGTAATCTTTCTGAAGAGTGATACATGATAAGTCCAGATCCAAAAGCTAGAGATAAGAAGGTCTATCTTCAAATACGAAGACTAGGAATGAAAATGGAACAACGAAACATTAAGTAACTGAATAAAGTGCATAAATGTTCAGACCACTAGCTGGTATCTTTCTGATGCAACTCTAACCTCTGCATCACCTCCAAAGTGGATGACCATGTTTTTGTTATGGACAGTCAGCCTTGGTGGAAACTTGGCTCTGGCATATTCCACTGTAACAGGTATCCCAACATAATACGTAACATAATTCTTGCTTTAACTAGTCATTAAAAATGCAAATTTCTGTTAAGTTCTAACACTTAATAGCTTGCATTTTGGCAACCAGCTAAGTGTCCCACAGACGTAATTAAAACTTATGTACCATTCTTCCTACGCACATTTACACGCCACAGAATTTTAACATGTAAAATCTAGATCTGTTACACTGGCCAGTTATACACAACACTGTGGCTTTCTAGCACAATGCAGTAGTTCTTCAAGAACCTTTATTAGCTTACATAAGATAATTCTAACCATTGAAATACAGCATAGTATTACAGATGCAGAATGTTTCCATCTCCTCAGTCACATTAAATCTGTGACATTTTTGTTTTATTAATATATTTATTGTATTTGTTTCCTTTGGCTGAGCCACCTGTCAATTGCATTCTCATACTTTTTTGGATCCTTTAACCAGTCTTGATGCCATCTAAGGTTGGCAATAACGTTTGAGTAATTCTGACCCAAACTTTGTTTCCAGCTGATAAATTCTCTTTTGTTATAGCTCTGAACAGATGAAGAAATTCTTGGATAGTTTACTATGGAGCGAAGTATTTTGTCCAAGGAATGTACAGTTTCCGGGAATTTTATGGCAACATTCGCCAGCTCATCCGGATCAGCAGAAAGGTCTGGAACAAACAAGAAAGGCAGTTAAGAGTCAATATGCATTTAAATAAATTAATCGACTAGTTAGGACACAAGAATTATAACATACCAAACAGCTGTGGAGGCACTGAAACGCCATCTGAATACGTGATATACTTCCACTGATCAGTACGAAGCATGTATGTGGAGGCATTCACATTGCAGCCATGGAATTCACTCAACACCCACGAGGGCCGAGGCCCTCTGTGAGTCTCTTCACCCTCTGCCTTTTCAAGCAGCAGTGGCAAAAGAGAATATCCACTGAGGTTCTGCAGGACAGGAATTCTTGCCAGATCTAAGCAAAGATACACACATTCAAAGTTCCACTGCAGGTACCACAATGAACATAACACTGAAATTATGCAACAATAAATGATATATTGCCACAACACAAAACCCCCAAAATATGCAAATAACAATGTAAGTTTAAGAAACTTTCTGACTTCAGCTGCTCACTGTCTTGACCAGAAGCTCTACGTAGGTCAGTCATTAAAACATTTGTTAAAACCGGTGTCTACAGTGTCCAGTGACAGGTTCTGCTTTTTTTTTTTTTTTTAATTTTCTATGCCCTTTCCTCATTCTTTGACCACTTCTGATTGATACAGCATGAACAAACTCTACAAGCTCCACGCTCCTAAACCAGCCTAACGCTTACTTTGGCAGCAATGGTGCTTAGCTCCTAGCCAGCATTCTTCATCTGTGACTGGAAAACTACTGCACAAAAGGCGGTCATTATACATACGTGTAACTAGTTGGGAAACTGAGAAACGGGGCTGGAGACAAAGATGGTGTCAGAGGTGGTTCTGATACAGTGCACATATTGAAAATACAGAAGATGACTCTACAGCCTCTACGCTATAGATGCTCTATAACCTACTGGAAGATCCTCTAGCTTGGATAGGCCCCTTGCTATAAAATTACATCCAAAGATTTGGACAGTTAAGAAGCTGTAAAGGTCTCTTAAAGACATTCTGAAAAGTACAGTTGAGAATCTCATCTTAGCTCAGCATTTCCTTAAAAAAAAAAAAAAGAGGATGAATATAATGCTATTTCTAATTACCCTACTGAACACAGCAATCAAAATTCAATATATTTCAGTTCACAGAGGATTCCATTCCTTGGTGAGTTGCGCCTAATTTTCTTAAAGTGATACAGATTGCCCACAGGTGAGTTTTTCCTTCAACACCTATATTTTATCTTTTGTTCCTACAGTACAGACACCTGTCAGCAAACTGTAGTTCTTACTCCAGAGAAGGTCTGTGCCTGACCAAGTTGTAGCAAGACCTGTAACATTAAAAACCCAGCAGCTTCCAGTCTGGGGGCTGAACAAATGAATGCTTAATCTGAAGAAAACAGAAGAGAGGTAATAAGCCATCATCCATCATCCTAAACTTGTAACAGTATTAACAGCAGCACTGCATTCTTGAAGTGCAACAAATGTTCCAGCTGGCATTTTCAACACCTCCTGCTTTTCAGGACATCCAAAAGTACTCCTACATAAACAACAAAGCTAGTGCTGTCTAGTGGCTTAGGCTTTTACATCCTGTAAAAAAAGACAAGAGTTGATGCACTTCTGGGTTAATTACCTGAATCACACAGAATCTGCTGGGATGAACCCTATGTATCACACATGATATAGGGTATGCCTAATCTCCAAGTAAATCTTCAGACACTGCTGCCTTGAGACAATGCAAAGCAAAGGGATGACACTTAGGAAGAAAAAAGACTTGGAATCTGTTTCCTCAATAGTCAGCAGCAGCATGCAGCTTGAAGAGACAACAGAAGACAGAGATGATTCTTCATACTTTCATATTCACCTTGATTTATCTGGCTTTTTTGATATTCAGATTACAGGAAGAAGAAACTGCCAGAACAGAAGGAAAGAACTAATGAACACAGGGTTCTACAGGAAAATAAGGGAACAAGAGCAGGAAAGAAAAAGAATGACAAACCACCTGACTAGTTACATTATTTGTGGAAAAAAGCACTAAAAAAGAAGGATTAAATAAAGTGTGAACTCTTCCAATGTGGTATTTCAACTTTTGTCTGAATATATCTGTCACTGACTTCTTCATACATATTCAGTATTAGAATTTGGTAGAAGGAAAGTAGAAAGAAAACTGCTAAAAGTACAGCATTACTTTATGCACTGCATTCTCTTAGACAATCGCAGCCTGCATCTGATGCTTTTTAAATAAAGATCTTTGCAGAGTGCTTTGAAAAAAATGTGTATTTATAATTAGTAGCTTAAGACATCCTAGGTAAAGCTTGATATGATGACTAACATTCAGTTCCAAAAAGACTCACATCTTGCCTTATATCTGTGGTAAAACAGGTAACAGTTCAAAAATTCACTCTTAAGAGTGACTTAATGAGAATCCTTTTCAACTTTTTCTGCCCCATAAAGAATATTTCCATATCTAAGAAGAAAAGCACGGATATACCTCATCATACCTTATTATACTTGCCCACATTAGTTGTACATTTCTTATGCAGAAGTCTACACTAAATTTCTTACAGTTGACACTTTATAAAGGGATTCCTTTAATTAGCATAATGAAACTGCTATTCTTTCAGGTATAATCCTGTTTTTGGATGCATTTACATCCTAATATCTATAGTGAGCTGTTCAATATGGAAGCTAGCAAATATCTAAACTCTGTCTGATTACTCTCTATCTCCCAATACACTTTTTAAACTAATAATCCCATATAAAGTCATTTTTGTAAGAATTGTGAGAATTACAGTAACAGTAAAAAGGAAATTCATAGAATCCTTTATTTAATTTTTATACACTCTCCCTGCATTTTGCATTAAGCTCATGTGCACGCTCATAATTCATCACTGCCTTTTCTGTTACGATACTGTTTCACAAAGTGGAGACCCAATTCTGACTATAATGCAAAAACACAATAATAATTAGTAACTTATGAAAGAATAATCATATTAAATGGCTTAACTCACCAAGCATTGTAGGATAAATATCCACCAGAGAGACCAGAGCTGGTACTTGCTGCTGTTCTTTTATGCCTGGGCCCATAACTAGAAGAGGAACGTGGGAACTTCCTTCATACATGCTCATTTTATAGAACTGACGGTGTTCCATAGCAAGTTCTCCATGATCCGAAGTGAATATAACAACTGTTTTTTTAAGAAGCTCAGTATCTCTCAGAGCTGAAATAATCTCACCTGCAACAAGAAAAAGGTTTCAAACAGACAGGTCAAATACTCTTCAAACTTTTGTACCTACATGGTGGCACGCAAATCCCAATCAAACCTATTGAAAGGCTTGGGAAAGCCTACCTCTGCCACAGCGGGCAGAATTCAAAGCATCCATCCCAGAACAAGACACAGCAGTATGCAAGTTGCAGGACTCTGGCTCCCACTGCAGTCTGGAGGGCACTGAGCAACCCCTATAAGAATACTGAAGAGCAAAATGCACTATACGATGAGATGCATTTTTGCTATCACAACTCATAGTTGGCTCTGCAACAGAAGAAGCCCTGACACTAAATTTAAGGTGAAGGACTCCTCACAGTATGCACCTTATCAGGTGTCTCTCCAACATGTGCCCATATCCCCAAAAGAGCCTCCTGCACAGACATTTGTGCAGAGGAGATATAGACAAGACCAATGAAATCAGTAATTAAGCAAAACATTTGCACATCTTCAACATAAGAACATTAAGGTGATTCTTTTTTAAAGACCAGTTAGAAACTTGAAATAAATTACAAAGTTACAGTACAGCTCAGAGTTACAGAGCTGGGCTACACCTTTATTGCCTGAAGTCCCTGTTGATCTCCTTACTATTATAAAATGTGAAACAGTAATTCTATGCCTTTTAAACTGCTGAATAGCTGTAAATTTACAAAACAAAGAAGATTTAATTGCTTATTTATAAATTTTCGTATTAGAAGGCAAGAAAATCCTTGTTCTTTCATCATCACTACTCGATTAAGAAATAAAATGCCCTAGATTATGATCACTTTGCATTGTAATTGTCATGCATGTAGATCTTACCATAAACTAGGAAGAACTCTGGCTGCTTAATTCATTCTTCTGTCTTCTTCATTTTCAATAACACTTAACTAAGAAAGCCTTCAAAGGTAACTTTATTCCTTTATTTGTAATTAGTAGTTGTCACCGGATCCTGACACCTGAAATCAATCTCCAGGCAAAGCGCTTACAAAATTCTTTTTCCAAGAAAGCCCATTGTGTTACAAAGATTCACCTACCAAGCATAGCATCTGTCTCTGCACACATAGCATAATAAAAAGCTCTAATGCTTCTCACTTCTTGCTTTGTAAACTCTCCTGTGCAATTCTTGGTGTAAGACGAATAATAGTCTACTGGATGCATCTCTGAAAATGAAGACCATGTGGGAATTTTAATAGCTTCATAATGTACCTAAAAATAAAGAGGAAAGTAACATTACAAAGTGAATTAAACAATTCAAAGGGAATTATTAAAAAAAAAAAAGGTTTAATTTGAAACTTCTTAGCATAATTTGTTAGTTCTCAGTCTGTGGTCTTTGAGACATCAGCAGGTTATCTGTTACAGGGTGCTGCTACTTCCTCCATACTCTCACAGGTATTGAGTCAATTAGTTATAAAAGAGCTACAAAAATCAGCTACAAACAAAGACCAGGATTCAGAAATATGTATTTTTCCAGCTTGTACCTTCTGTAAGAGTAAGAGATACTTCAAAATGTAGTATCTCTTTGAAATCCCTTCTCATCGAAATGAAAGCTCTGAAGCTAAAAGAAGGAGCTGATCCATTACCATACAATGCTAGATCTGTATATTCTGCTAGCTCTGCACACGTGGACAGTTAACAGAAAAGAGACTTCTGTCTCAGTAAATCTCAGACATATATATATATAACAGACAGACTGACTATATCAATTTAATCTGTTTCTGGCTACTGAAGCCCGAATTTATTGATTCAGTGGTAACAAACCTCTTCATTACAGGAGAACAAAATTCTTTTATTTGCTTCATCAAAAGTCCAACATCACAACCCAAGTACTACTTACTGTGTACTGAAATATAAAAACTTTCTGACCTGAAAAATAACAAGGAATAACACACATTTCATAATAAAGTTATGAACAAATTTAGGTTTTAGTTCCACCTGCACATACCTTTTTAAGCCAATATGGAGATGTTAAAAATGTAGAGGATCCAAAATTTTCTCCTGTGTAAGGCGATGGATACGGATGTGGTAGATTTAGCCCCAAGTAAAGAGCAAATGGTTGAGTGAGATTAGCTGCTTCCTCCTTTATCCAGGTCACTGCTTTGTCAGTAACCTGCCAATCAGCTTCCATCACTCTCACATGCCTCCTGTCTCCAGTAAGATTTACCCTGGGTCTTCCTTCTTGACGGAGCAGGAATTCAACATCTCTAGTCCAAGCTTCCACACGGTTACTGAAAATACAGACACAAGATATATGTGCTCAGAGGAAAGTGTTTTCTTCACTTCCACTATGCAAAAAGAATGAAGAATTCCTCCTTAACTTCTCCTACATTTGTAGCAGCCACCTACTTTTAATTTCTACGTAAAGGAGAATTGTTATTAACTTAGTCTATAGCTATTTTACACCTATTTTATATTTACAGCTTTAGTCACTCTCTTCTGCTTCTCAATCTTTTTTTTCTTTTTTATTAAAAATCAATTTCAGAATAGCTCTTCTTCCCATTTGACAAAAAAAAAAAAAAAGAACTTAGAAATAGCATCTCCATCTTGCTTAACCTAATCAACTTTCTGTCGTGGATTAATACACAATTCATTCAGTAAACAGGCCTGTGGATCCTTCTTATTTAAAAAAGTTATCAGAGAAGTGTCTTAGCTGGAGCAGAAGCCACATTCTGCTTTAGGATTTTACTCCTATGGCTTTTTAAAAGCATTATCACTTACAACAAAAATCTGTGAGTGCCATTTATCTTGTACAGTTGCTTTTGATATAAATGAGAAATGCTATCATGAAAATGGAATACGAGAGAAAAAGGGTGCAGGGAGAAATAAAGAAGAGAGGGGGAGGAAAAGGGAACACTTCTGGAACAGACTTCTAAAAGTGTTACAATTCCTTCCTCCGCAGAACACCGATAAATCAGAGCTACAGGTGTCCTCGCTTCTTTCTAAGTCTGAATGATAACAACTGCCAAAAACAGGATTATGGGGAAATACTCAATTCGAAATCTCTACTCCTTTTAACTTTGTTTAGGCAATTTTAATATCACCACTGAAATTCCAAGGGAAATAATGAAAGAGATGCTCAAGATGTAATCATGCACTTACATTAATTCACTGTTGAATTCAAGGGACATCTAACCATTTTTATCCCCACTGAAATCTTACCACTGCATTTTGGACAACCGTAACAACTAGTTAGAATTATCTGGAACTATATATTTATAATTAAGCAAACACTTTCAAGCTAAAATCCCTGATCAAACTACTTAGAGAAGTTGTATCAGCTAAAGAGTAAAATCAGCTGTGGGGAGAGGAGTGGTGTCTGTGTTAAATTGCATACAATATCATAATGCTGACATACAGAGAAAGACATATTAATGCAGGACAGAATGGTATCTAATCGGAATGAGGATAGGCTCATGATGAAAACAAACAAAAAAAGCAAGCAAACAAACAAAAAATACCAACTCCAACACCTTAGACCAATTCTCCAGAGCAACACAGAAGATTTTTGATACATCCAAGACTGATCTTCAGGCAGAAGAGGAGAAAAAGGTAAGTCAGAAATAAGTATCTTAAAAAAAAAAAAAAAAAAAAAAAAAAAAAAAAAGCTGGTAGAGGATTGAAAAAGGGAACAACACAAAATTCAGCCCCTGAATGCAAAATGAAAGTACAAGGGCTTGACAGGTAATTATTTTAAAACTTCAGAAATACATTCTGATTTTCAATATTTCCAAAGAGAATGAAGAGGGATCATATCTCCCTTATTAGCAAACTGTACTCAGTCAGAGAGGGTTGCCAGACTATTCACTACTGCCTGTGTTACAGAATGAACATCTGATTACCTCACTGAATGATGTCCAGAAGTATAATCCAGTTTCCCATACTTCTTCGTGTAGTAGCCATGCTTCTGCATGAGATCCATCCATGTTACATAACCTGGATCTAGGCCTTTGAAATTATTCCATGATTCTGTTAAGTGAGTGAAAAGACCACTCCACATAGCTGGAAAATAAATGAGATACGGTTTGTGAAGAGTAAGGATCCTCCCTAACTAAAACTAAGTTCAGTATGCTTGAGAATGGATCTTTTTATTTCAGTGGTAAAAAAAAGAAGTCCAACTGTGATCCAGTTGAGTGAGAATATAAAATATTACTCTTCTGAATCTTATTTTCATCATCAATATGAATACTTATTAAAATAATCCCCAGAATGACAGAGTAAGGCCCAATCTTGCAGTGTGCCATGAATTCATTAAATCAAGCTGTTTTGTACATCATGAAATATTCTTATTTACTGCAGATATAAAATGTTCACCTGATGAAATATAAATGTGTACTCTAAAGCATCTCCTCTAATTTCAACTAGATTTTAGTGTTAAAATTGGTACACGCCTTCAGTTTTATCCTTTTCATGTAATCTATTTCACCGTCAGCTGTAGAAACAAAGCCAGATCCTTAAAAAGGGGACAAAAACAAATGAGACCAAGGTAAGACTGGAAAGGACCTATAAGAAAAGTTTTTATTAGCTAGTCATCCTGTTTCTTTGCGGCCTACCAAGAATCGTCTGCTCTTTCCCATGCCAATTTTTGGCCAAAGGTCAATCCTAAAGCAAAACGAAGCTCTTCCAAGCAACGAAAAATTCTTTAACATTAAAACCCAATAACACCACATATCAAAGCAATACCCTTACTCTCCCCACCCACTGTCCATAGCAGTGCCCCAGATCACACCCAGCCTGCTCCTTTCCTCCCAGTACAATCTTTCACTCCTCCAAGGCAGGTGCATCCTCAGTTCTTAGCAGGTCTCCAAGATACTGGTTAAACAAGAGATGCCCTCTGGTTCAGAACTGCACTTGTGATGACTAACCAGAGTCCTTGATAGTGCTGACAGACAATCTGAAGCGCTGAACAAAGCTGATGATTCGCTGGATTCATGATGCAGTCTGTTCCTCACTGCAAGCACTAGCTGCTATCTTCACAACATTACTTAAAATTAAATAAACTAACAGGAGAACACTGTTCTCAGCAATCAGCAGTCAAAAATAAGAAAACAGGACTGAGAGCATGCTCACATAATCTCAACTCACTCTCAACTTGACCTTGAGAAACAGGAGTAGCTAGGTTCCCAGGAAGAGGAGTACAGCAGTAAACTTGTGCCTGTTGCAGACAGGACAGGATGCTCCTTCCAATTCATGCATGAAAGAAAAGGGCTGTAAATGACATCCCATTTATGTCATTTCTGGAGGGTCTTTGCTACAACCGAGACGGCTAGAAACACTTTAGAGACGTATCCTTTGATTTAAGAATATAGCTTCCTCCTGACTTTCTGCAAACGCGAGTTGCATATGGGGCACTGACTGCAGCAATTAGTTCTGTGTATGTAACTAAAGATGCTAGAGGATGTATCAGGCATTTAACAGCGTTAGGAATACACGTAGACTGCACAAGAAACAGAAAAGAATGGATCAGACATCGATATACTGTACAAATTTCAGGCACTAACAAAAAGAATTAATGGGTCTGACTAAGGAAAACAAAGCAAAGCCCCATTACTTTCAAGGTTATGAAAACACCGTATGTTTAAATTGACACAGGCAAGCAGTAATCACGTGCATTTATCTGACGATTCTCCTGGTCCTACCTGCACGAGAAGGACAACAAATCGGCGAGTTGGTATAGGCATTGAGAAAGACAGAGCCATGTCTTCTCATAAAGTTTATGAAAGGCAAATCCACGGTCCGGTTTCCCGGATAAAACGTCAAACGTCCATCCTGCAAACAGAAAAACAGCCTGTAGAAGCACCACCGCCTCAAATTATCGTCTGCAGCGACTCAGAATCTATTCACTTGAAGCTGCGTTGCTGAAACGCAGCTGATCCCGCCTAAAATCGGGCGTTTCGTTAGTAAACGGGACTTGGGTGGGATGGGGGGGGATGGAGGGGGATGGGGGGGGGGTGGGGGGGGATGGGGTGGGGAGTGGGATGGGGTGGGGGGAAAGAGCCCTGGCTACTCACGAAGGAGTCGCAGGCCACCAGCACCACGTTGGGCCGGGACGAATGTCTCGGCGGGCTCTGCGCTGCTCGGTGCGCGGCGGCCACGAGGAGGAGGAGGAAGAAGAGGAGGAGGAAGAAGAGGAGCAGCCCCCGCAGCAACGCCAGCCAGCCCGCCATGCCGCATCGCCACGCCGGGCAGAACTACAGCTCCCGGCGTGCCCCGCGGCGGCCGGGATGGCGCATGTGTGGAAGTGCGCATGCGCGCGGGCGCCGGCGGCGGATGCGCGGCTGTGGGGCGCGTCCCGTGGCGGGCGTGGGGCGTCCGTGCGCGGGCGTGGGGCGTGGATTTGGGGCTACGTGGCTCGTCTGCAGGAGAAAGCTCTCGGTGTTTTGTGTTGGCGATGACTGAGGAGCCCGGCCCTTCTCGGGAAGCCGCCTTTCTCTCCGGGAGCCGCTGAGCGATGTGAGTGCGGTTGATTTGTTTTGTCACGCTGAGGGAATCGCGCGTCGGCCGTCTTTCTTGGCCCGTGGGTTTGTTGTGTGCTCCTAGGCCCATTGTCCCGCCTTTAAGAGCTGCTGCTCCATCTTTTCAGACTCTGTCATTGCCTCGCTGGCGGCGCTGCTTCTCCACTGCATCGCATTTGCCCAGTTTTGTGTTTGTCAAGTTTCTCTTAGGCTTAGTGTGAAACGCGTGAATCCAGCTAGTGCATAATCATGATGGTCTTTATAAGCAGGAGGGCCTCCTTGTCCTTTTAAGGCTGCTTCCTTCACCGTGCAGCTGCAGTTGGAAGCGGGGTCTGTCCTGATTGTGTGACAAGGAGCAGGAGTGCTGCAGGTCCTGCACGAGTGTTGGTGACGTGCTGAGTGTCATCCCGCTACAGATGGTGGGCAGGAAAACTTCAGCTTCTTAGGAACCCCATGTTGAACTCAACTATATGCTGTGCCCTTCACAGAATGAATCGCATAAAAATTTGGGTCGGAAAGACCATCCAGTTCCAGTCCTAGCGGCTGCCACCCACCAGATCAGGCTGCCCAGGACCCTACCCAACCTGGTCTTGAGGACCTCCAGGGATGGTGTATCCACAGCTTCCCTGGGCAGCCTGTATCTCACCACCCTCATGTGCTGACATTCCAGCAATCTAACTACGGTGACTGTCATATAACACCTCTCACCCAATTTAAAATTATCACAGAATGAAATCTGAGTTAGGGTCTAAGACGAGTACTTTGTATCATTCAGCTCTTTGCAACACTGGCATAAGAGCCAAGTGTAACTGATGAATTTTAACCAAATTGTTTATTTCTGCATTTTTTTTAGGGAATTGATCTTTCAGTATGTGTTTTGGCACGTTGCAGTGCAGTGCCATGTTTGAAGTGCTTCCTTTATGCTTTTGTGCTAGGACGTGAGTAGCGTTTTGAGCTCATTATGTCTTTCTCTAATAACTTATTATGTGTTGTTTTTACGTAGCAGCAACAATGTCAAACAAGGAGGTGAAGGCAGCACTGAAGAGTGCTCGAGAAGCCATAAGAAATAAGGAATATAAGGAAGCCTTAAAACACTGCAAGGTAATTATTATGTCATTGGAAATCAGTAATTTTTGCTCTTCTTGTGTTTGTTGTGCCCGTACACCTGGAACTGTATAGTTCTGCTGGGTGACACGTCTCAGTGAAATAAGAGTTGAGATTGATTACACAGATGCGTTTCTATTTCCTTTTGCTTGAGTATGGATATGAGAATGTTAACTGTAATAGCGATGACCAAAATTCATTTGTAATCTACACCTCGGCAGGAGATCTTCAATTGCTAAGCTGCATCTGTGTTTACTGACAGAACAGTTCAGATATGAAACCTTTGGTGGGATGAAAAGCTAAAGTTGTTAATCTTATTAACCTTTCCCAAAAAATGAGCCAGTTTCTAGTGTTACTATGAGGAAGAATCAACTAAACGTTATGAGAAAAGTCAGTGCATAAATCTGTAAGATGCATCTCATTCTTCAGTTTCACTTAAAAAAATAAATGTGTATTTCTAGGCAGTCTTGAAGCAAGAAAAAAATAACTACAATGCTTGGGTATTTATTGGCCTGGCAGCTGCTGAGTTAGAGCAGCCTGATCAGGCCAAAGGAGCGTATAAGAAGGCTATTGAACTTGAACCAAACCAGTTACTGGCGTGGCAGGTAAGTGTATGTCCTGATTCACTTGTTTTTTCCATGAAAAGTGTTACTGTGGAGTTCAGAAGGAAGCAAAAAAAGTGTTTCCTTCAGGCACTTAACTGTTCTGAAGCTTTGCAGTAGCGGAAGTGTTGTGTGTGTATGAATTAAAGACTTGGGTGGTTATCTGTGTGCGGTAGAATGAATTTTAGTTCCAATATACTTTAACAGACAAGAGAGCAGTGAAACACTCTAGGGAATTAGTCCATGCTCTGAAATACCATGCTCATAGCTTAATAAACATTTGGTGATGCTTCTTTTGTAAGAAATAAAATGTTTTCTCTAGTGTTTTATTTTGCCAGCATGAAATAGATTGTTGTTTAAAAAATAACATTATACCTTTAAACTAGCAACGTGTTGGATGGTGTGTACACGACAACTTCTAGTAGAATATAGCTGTAACATTGTGGAGCATGAGTCTGTGTGATAGATCTATATCTCAGATGCCAGCATCCAGTATTTTCTAGTGTGGTAAAGCTTCGCATCTTGAATGTAAATAACTTTTTAAAATATAAATGCTGGTGCCTTATTTCAAGGTATATTGAAATACTGTTAGTTGCCTAGCAGTCGTACTCTGGCCTTCTGTTCCAGTACAAGGTGGTGTGATACTTAGTAGAGCATTTGTCTTGTGACCTGGTGTGCTTTGTATATAATACATCTTGCAGAAAAGTTTATTTAACATTTACAAGTTTCAAATAGCTGTCAGAACAGAAAGTTTGGAGAACTTTTCATGTGAAACAGAAAGTCTCAGCTGAGATTCTGCTCAGATATTGCCATACTGACGTACTAGCCCATCAAAGTTTGTGTGTGTGTGTGTGGGGGGGGGGGGGTGTATACATATACATGCATTTTTCTGAGGCAGAACTTGAAATGTAAATGTAACTCGTAGCTACAGACGCCAAATGGTGTTATCTGTAATTTTTAGGTTTTTTATTTATTTATTTTTAACAGGGATTAGCAAATTTATACGAGAAATCCAGCCAAACAGATGTCCAAGGAGATTTAGGAGAGGTTTACCGAAAGCTCTTGGAACTCTATGAAAGGTAAAGTGTATCGAATATGATAATTCAGTCTAAGGTTTCTAGCTCAGTTAAGTTACCGCTGGATAAAGTGCTTGTCACTTAGTTTTTCTGTATCTGTACAAGATACTGTTTCTATCCCTTTTGTCAGGGAAGCAACTTCTGTAATAGTTGCATTTAAGTTGCAACTTCGAAAAGTATGTTATCCTTTGCAGGGAATGATTCCAGGCCTCCATTGTTGAGTAGGCTTAACTGCCTTCCTTTAAGATTGAAGCCTCTGTCACTCAGCTCCTATAGATACAGTTCTAAACAAGTGTAACTCAGCTGTCACTGTAGTACACTGGAGTGTTATGTTTGTTTTCTGAATCTGAAAGTAGTTCAAAAAGAGTAAAAGTTTTGAGGCAGTTTGTAGTATTTGTTCTGAATATTTGTTTGGCAGCTGTGAAGTTACAAAAAACTTAATTTGACAGCATTTGAAAGCAATTTAATGGAAAGCTCAGCTTTTTTGATTTTCTTCTTTGTAGCGGAGACAAGCAAAAATGGTGTGATGTATGTAACAAGCTGGTGGAGCTATATCACCAAGGAAATAAACACTTAGAGGTAGGTGACTAATACAATTTCTCTCTTCTGACTGGAAGGAATTTTCTTGTTAGAATTAACTACTTAACATCAAGGAATCTGTCTTTTTGGGCCACAGACTACTGAAGATCTTTTCTTGGACCACAACTAGGAGGAACTGATTTTTGACTTTGTTATTCTCTTTTTCTTCTGCATAACAGACTTGGATGCCACCTCTTAAACTGACGAAACTTGAAAAAAATATTGGGGTATAGACTGAAGGAATGCAACCTCATTTTTCTGTTTTATTTCCAGAAGTCCAGTTTGATCCCAGAGCGTATTTGCTCACGGTATCACAGAGGCCTTTGCCTCTGATTGGTTCTGTGTACCTGTGTATATTGTCTCTGGTGGGATCGTTCCCACCTTTTTTTGTTCCTTCATACCAGAGGGTGAGGTGTAATTTATATAAACCACAGGCCTAGATGCCACTGTCGTGCAGAAAAGTAATGACATGCAAAGCTGGCCTGGGGCGTCACAAGGTACCACTCACCTGGCAGCTGTCTTAAAGTCCTTGTCAGCATGATTGCTGCAGAAATAATGATTTTGTCAGGTTACCACAAGATGGAGCTGTTAAATGCCTGTACAGTTCAACAGTAGCTTTGTCTACAGCCTCTGTAGTGAAATTACAGGATAGTCCTTGTTGCAGTTTTGCTTTTTGCTTTTCACTTTTCCCTTATGTTTTGAAGAATTTGCTGTCCTATAAGGTAGCATGTGGTTTTATACCATACCATCTTCCCCTTTTCCTCCAAAAAGGAAAGATTTTACTTCTGTCTTATTGTCAAGTTCAAGACTATTCATTAACTTCAAAATTTCTTTGCATAGCAGTTTCCGAAACTAAATTAAGTGATACATGTAATATGCAAAGGCAGACTTGCTCCACGTATGACAGGAAACCATAAGTTAGGTCTGAGAGTCCTTCTTTCTCAATTCCACATGCTGGAATTTTGTTATGCTTTCTGTTTATAATGCTGTAGTTCTGACAAGGTTTCAGTTTATTAATCAGAAGTTATGGGAGGAACATTTAAGTCTGTTTTTACTGCTGGTTTCCTCCAGGAACCAATCAAAATTCATACTCTTGGTGTTGCCACTCTGGCAAAGCCAGAGTTTGTTTGGAAACAAAGCAGGTCCCAAGGTAATGTTTTGGAAACTGTTACTGCTCTTATCAGAGGCAGGGAACTCTTGAGTAATAACTTTCTTTGTCACTACTGTCTGCCTAATATGTTTGGAAGATTACTCCTTCTGTCTTGCTTCTAGGCAGGATCTACTCTCGCTCATATCTAATCCTGTTCACAGCATGCTGCCTGCCAGTGTGTGTGGTAGATAATATAGGAAGGACTTGACCAACACCTGTATTTCAAACTGTAGTATTTTTCTTTAACTGAAGTCTTACTTAGTGTGGGTTGTTACCTGCCACTGTTCCCACTGTGTGCTGTAGTTTGCTGTTCACTTCCCCTTCTGTAATTTGTCTGCAACTCCATCTCTATCTAATACTGAAAACTCTCATTTTTTTCCACATAGCCCTTAATTTCTTAGTCTGCCTGACTCTGGACATTCTTTATAACAAAGCAGGTCAAAACAGCTTTAATTCTTCTCTTTTCCATGTGTGGCTTAGGCTAGGTGCACGGTCATTTAAATTTTCAAGAAATGATCCAAGTATTTCTTTGCAATGGATTATTTTGCAAATAGAAGTGTGTGCAGTAATGGAAGTAATCGAGTAATACCATGGTATTTAATTTAGGGTGTCTGTTCGCTGGTTGAAAGAATGTCTTCTGCAGCAGTGTTCCATTGGACCTTTCTTCAGAGAGAACTGAAATTTATTGCTAAGAGATGACAGTATTGGATGTCCGATTTAAGAAGTTACAACATGGTTCATTTGTTTCCTATTGACAGGCAGCAGAAACATGGCAGAAACTAATAGAAGTGAAAAAGGAAGGAGGTGCAGAAAAGGCAGAACTTCATCAGCTTTGGAAGAGGATGATCCAGTTACTGGCAGACACTGCACAGTCCCAGGATAATAAGACTACACAGTTGGTAAATTTTCTCAATCCCTTCATCTTACATTTCTGTACGTAGTGCTGCTAGATTTCAGAGTAAGCCTTAGAAAACATAAAAAAATATCATGTTACTATTTCTTGGAGATGTTGAATGGTACTAAGGTTTTCAGGAAAAGGTGTTTTCCCCATCTGACAGAAACAGAAGGGAAGGTGCAGCCACCCAAAATGGTGGAACAGAGCACCCAGATCCAAACAGTTTTCCTGGAACTCCCTCATTAACAACCTGCTCCGTTCTGTGGGTGTGCAGGTTTGTGCTGTAACACAACGATGCGTTATTATGCCCCTACAAGAAGCATTGCTGCATTAACATACCCGAATGGAGCAGCTTCTGGCTATCTATAAGCTCTGACAGCAACTAGAATATAGCCGCTCTCCAAAAAAAAGAAACTTCTCTTTTTCTGCTCCCTGGTGTGAAAGAGAGTTTTGTACTGTTTTCTCATACCCAGTGCTTATCTTATATAGGAAAATTTGAGCCCAAACATTGCTTTTTCCTGCAGATTTGGGACTCTCGCTTCTTAGGAGGATGTTGAGGCAGATTGGACCAAACTATGGGGTCATGGCTTACACTGATTCTGTATGGAGAAAGTTAACTGTGTTTTATCTGGTTTATCTATTCCTGCAAGATGAACCTGTTTTGAAAAGGATAGAACGTTCTCTTTCCCAGTCTGGTTGATAGCAATGTTGATGGAAGCCAAAAAGTGTGTGCTGAAATACTTTCAGACAAAGGGCAACTGAATCTGCACCTACCCCTTCCCTGGGGTGTGGAAGGGTAAAACGGAACAAGGTTACACAAAGATCAGGAATGTGGTTTCATCTGCAAATCTACAATTTTCTTTGTTGTATCAGAAGCTATGGGCAATGTTTTGCTGAAGCCTGCTTGTTTGGTAGCTTGTGTTCAGAAGTGCCTGTATTTTCCCACGTAAGCATATATTCCCATACCTAAATACATTTATATATTTATGTATATACAAAGAGTCCAGAAATAAAAGATTTTTTCAGACGTGGGGGCAGGGGGGGAAGGCTAACAGCTAGTAACCTAGATTTTGTTGTGCCAAGTTGCCTCTGTATTTGGACTAGGAAGAATCTGTTCCCACAAATGTTGTTGTCTTCATTCATATGTCATGAAACATAAATTATTGCTTCATCTTGCTCTATGAAATTAGCGTTGAGTCCTTCATGAGTACTATTTTGGGATAAGGAACTTGCTTTCTTTTTTCTCTGCTCATGGTACTAGTAAAAAAACCAGGAAATGTTTAGCTATGCATTTATGTGCTGGTAACATTTTCTCTGAGTCATTGCACTATTTATTATTTCTTATTTCAGCTTTTAAATGCATTTGAAGAGGCACTGAACTCTGCTGACGCTGTTCCCAGTGAAGACCACCAAAATCTTTACAAAGACTTTATTCAGTGCTTGTCAAAAGTAAGGTTAAGTTATCCTGTCTTCTTCAGCGACTACATGTGACATCCACCATCTGATAATTCACATAAATAACTATTTTTGTTTTTCTTTCAAGTTTCCTCATGAGACAGCTAGATTGGAAAAAGCCTGTGTTGATATGATGGCTTTATACCCTACTGTGAGTTATCCATTAGAAGTACTTTGCTTGTACTTCATTCAGTCAGGTGAGGAGGATGGGTGGAGGTATTTTGGAAGTCTGAAAATATTTCTTTTTGTGGTTAATTTTGTCACAATCTTTTTAACAAGTTGTTACCTTTCACACCTAAATACAGGCACTCTTTATTTCCATATTACATTTTATCCATCTGTAAATGAGAAGCGTTCAGTGTTATGCTGTAGTGATTTAAGATGGCATGCTGCTCAGCACTGTACAGCCAGTTGTTCACTGCCCTGTGAGTGACATGGAAGGGGAGTCAGAAAAAAACAAATGCATGTGTTGAGTTGAAGATGGCTTTATAGGTCATAAAAGAAAGAGAAAGTATTTATTATTGCTGTTAGAGCCGTACACCAAACAAGTGATACACAGCACAGTTGCTTACCTGCAGTCAACCAGTGCCCAGCCAGTCCCTGAGCAGTGGCAGCTTATTGACCATCTCCTCCCAGTTTCACAGTTCCGTATGGTGCCATATGGGATGGGGTATCCCTTTTGCCAGTTTGGGTCAGCTTCCATCCTAGCTCCTTTTGTACCTCTATCCTCTGCACGGACAGGGCAGCCTGAGAAGCTGAGAAGCCCTTACCTTGTGTAAGCACTGCTCAGCAACAGCTGAAACACTGATGTGCTGTTAACGTTATTTCCATCCTGAATCCAAAACACAGCACCATACTGCCCCTGTGAAGGAAATTAACTCTACCCTATTCAAAACCAGATAGGATTTCTTGGTATGGATGACTGTAAATTGGCAAAAGAAACAAAATGAAAGGAGAAAAAAAAAGATAAACCCTGGCAACATACGAAGTTACAAAGATAGAATGCCTTATAAAATTCAGAAACAGTCTCTGCAGATAAACAATTTATGCTTTGCATTCAGTAGTGTCTGTGATTTCTTAGCTTCTTAAGCTTAAAAGAGAGAATGGAGAAATTCATCAATTCTCTAAAGGTTGAGGAATGTCTGTTAAGGTTATTCTTGGCAAAGGAAATCCCCCCCTGACTGAAAATAAGGATTTGTGGAATGGTTAGCCAGGAAGTTTGGTGGGTAGAGAATAAACAGATTTGTCTATATGTTTATTCAAGTTAGGGAAAGCATAATTGTTGAGGAGAAAATATACCATGGTGTCTTTAGTATTGCAGGGATCTGTAAACAGACAGTTGTTGTAATCAGTAGTTGCTTATACAGTGTTGTTCACCACTAACCATTTCCTCAGCATTTTCAAAAGTAACTACTAAATTTAGTCCTTTGTTTGATTGTTTAAAGCATCAGAAGTTCAAGTTAGCTACCTCAAAATACGTTTGGTTAAACAAGGAGGAGGATCATTTTATCATTATATCTGTGTCATTCCAGTCATGTCACAGTACTTGAAGCCCCAAATTTGTGGGCTTGTAACTCTGTTACAGTATTAGTCCTCCTTATCAAATGGAGACCAAAAGCTACTTTTGGCAAGTGAGTCCATAGTTTTTGAAATCAATTTAAAAAATGTTGCTGTAAGTCACAGCAGTTGCCTTAAGAAACAACTGCAAAGATGAGTGACATCAATAAAATGCTATCCCTGGACATTAAATTTCATAATTTCACAGCAAGACTATTTCAGCAAGTTCATCATAAGAAATTTGTAATCACATGAGGCCTCCTTTGAAAGGAAATCATTCTGATTTCGTTGTGGCAGATTTTGACAGATGGGCATTGGCCTAGGTTTAGTTGGAAAATAGGAAGAAATGGCTTTCTCTTAAGAAAGTATTCATGTTAGAGCTTGTAAATATTGTATTACCTCTGGAAAAAAAAAAGAAAATATTTAATAAACTCATTGCCTTGAGCTCTAAGGATGTCATGTAAGTATATGTGTTTACGTGGGTAAGTTTAAGAAGGTTGTTGCATTTCTAAACCCACAGCTCAAGAAAGTGTTTCTTTTTCTGAAACTAGGTACTTTGTCAGAAGAGGCCTTGCACTATTTTTCTAAGCTTCTGGAGATGGACTCAAGTAGTGGCCCAGGCATTGTTGGTTTTGGTATAAAATGCCTCCAAGAAAAGAAATATAAGGAGGCTATCAAGAGTCTTACTGAAGGTAAATGTGTAATGTGAGGTATGGGTACTTGAACAGCAGCTAGTTTACAGTGAACATTGTGGGAATCTTATACTTGCATCTTGCTTCACCTTTGTGCAAGTAGCAAAAAGACTACTACCTTTAAAAAAAGAAAACACAGAATGCTTTGTCTGTTGGAAGACAGATATCTTTTCTAAATATGTATTAAAGTATAACATCTCTGAAGACCATCATTTCTGTTATAGTCAGCTATATAGTGATTTTTGTATGACATGCTTTTAACTTTATTTTAGTGTGACTGTTCTTGAACTTTACTTGCATGAAGCAGTAAACATAACAGTAATAATTAAATGAATATACCAGACAGCTTTGTAAGACTTTGCCTCACAATTTGGAGGCCTCTGAGTCTAAGATACCCAAAGCAAAGACTCAAAGGAAAAATTAACTGTCTCATACTGATTATCTAATGATAGTGTTTTTGATGGCATAATAGCACAGAACAGTGTCTGCCAGCCGCAGTATCTTTGGAGTGCTAAGCAACTTCTTCTCAATGCCTTTCTCCCCTTTTACTAGGTTTGCAGAAGGTTAGCCACTGTTCAGGAGCATGGCATTACTTGGCAGAGGCGCAAATGAAAGTTCACAAGCACAGGGATGCTGTCCGGTCCTGCAATCAAGGTAACTGCCTAATAACTGAAGGAGCAACTACAGGGATACAGTTTTTTACATAGTCCAGTCAGTGTGGCCTTTCCATGGAAGGCCTGAGTTAGCAGCAGCTGTTGTCCTTGCATTTTGCAGTCTCACTGCTTGTGCACTTCTGCAAATGGTGAAGTAGTTGCTATTGAGGAGAACACAAAAGGCCTGTAAAGTTGTGCTGAGGAAATACTAAAACAGAAAGGTCAAAAGAGTTCAAGGAAGGGTTTTGCAGAAAGAATGTAATTCAGATGATTCTTATCTCATATGTTTTTGGTTTGGAAGAGCTCAGGGAGATGTGCACATCATGGTCCTTTTCTTCAGAGGACTCATCAAAGAGCTTGCCTGTGATTATAACATTGACAGAAGTTGCTGTGAAACATAAAGGGTAAAATGACCACGTAAGGAACTGAGATTTTGATGTAGGAATTGACCAGGGAATATAGAAATGAAATTACTAAAAGTACTAAGTGTTATCTAATCTTAAACTGTGGTAGCGTCCAAATGCTTACAAATATTGGTATTGGTATTACTGTAACTTATAGAAAGGGAGTTAGGCTAGATCTGAGGAACCACGGGCAAGTCTTTTATGTTTAATGATCAATTTAGTTAAAAATTGGAAGAAGAGAGTTAGGGAATCAGTGTAGAAAAATGATTCTGGGAAACAGACAGCATTGCTCCTGTAAAGTGAAATTGTGTTTGGAACTCTTTGAGGGAGCTACCAGCCTATGGATGTGGGAGAGTCTTGTAAGAGATCTTACCATCTGGAAATCAGAGTTGTAGCTTTGAAAGATTTTTTTTTTCTTTCCAGTTTATAGTTGTTTGTTTGTTTGAAGTGGCTTAAAAGCTAGATCATAGCATAGTAATAATGGTGAGTTTCTGGTTGGAAGGAAGTGTTCCTGACACTTTCACTGGGACCTCTTTTTTTATCCTCTATTCTAGTTCATTATGACTTCTAAGTTCTAAGGTTACAAAGTTTGCTGCTCTTCAGAGCTGACCAAAAAAGTCTAAAAAGAGATTACCAGAGTAGCTAACTAGGTGTTAAAATAGCTGAGGCAATTCAAAATCTATAAATGCTAGATCATGCAGTTGAGGAAAGAAGTGTTCTTAAGAAGCTGCCCTACAGGAGCAGAAAAGTCTTCATTTTGTATTGAAAAATGAAGAATTTCAGTATCACAGATGTCACTGAGAGGAATGGTTAGTTAAGCAGAGCACTAGCATGCACTTGTGTAAAGAACTATAGCAGCATGGTGAATTCTAAGTGCAGTTTTGGTTATCTGCCCACTCTCTGAAAGAAAACATGGCTTTGAAATCTGTGAGGTTAGAAACAACGTGGAAAACGAAGATTAAGTATTTTCTTCTGTGCAAGGTCTAGTTAATACGAAGTGAAACAGAAGGCTTGCAAACTTGTGACAAGCAAAGGAGACTTACTTTCTTAAGTCCAGGTGAAAGTTAGGATTTTGTGAAAGTGGTTGCAGAAAGTTTCCTGGAGTTCAAAGGGTGTCCAAAGTGGGAAAGAATTCCTGGGAAGCACTGCTATATGCTTGTCCTGCTCTTATGCTTTTCTTAGGCATTGTCAGCTATGTGCAGGATGCAAGGATAGGCTGGCTCTGTCAGATGAAACAGAAATCTGTCATACATGGAAACAGAATTAACAGTTATTGAGAAAGTACTAGTCTTTGGAGAATGCTGACATGCAACAGAGATTCTCAGAGGTGAGATTATGCAGATTTTACAACAGTACAGATTTAACTTTTGCACAGGTATGGAGTTTAGTCTTTTATTTTAATAGTAATATTTTTTCCATCTAAACACTGAAGTGCAGAACGCCTTGGTTAATAAAAGAGTCATTGTTTCTTCTGAGCACAGATCAAGAAAACATAGCATTCTGTTTAAGAGGTTGGCATCTTGAAAACGTTGTTTCTTTTGTGTGTCTGAGGGGCCTTTCTGTAATTCCTTGCACCTTTGAACTTCCGTGGTCAGATTTTATGTAATAGTTTCTTTAATATGAGAGAGAACAATCTATAAATTAGCTTTATTAGTTCCTTTCCTATTTTTGTTTGATGAAACTTTTGTCTTATCAACAGCACTCAAGAATCTTGAAACTTCTGAGGGTCCTATGCAGCGGAAGAACCTCATCCTTCAGTTGAAAGCAGAGGCTTTGATCAAAATAGCTGATGCTGAGGCTGCGGAAGAAGCCATTAATGCACTTGAGCAGGTATTTCCATTGTTCAGGATAGTTTAAGAAAAAAAGTGCTCTAATCTCTGTGCCCTAAAAATTCAAACCATGTATTTTCCCCATCTCCTATACACTCTATGTGGTTTATGTGGCTCCTACCAACTATGCTGTAATTAACACACTCATCCCATTGCCCCTCCCCCTCTCTTGGTTTTTAGACCTTTCTACAACTTCTTTGAACTCACAATTCTAATTTTAAAACCTGTCACTCTTGAACTTGTCTGGTCTTGCTTAGTGATGCTGGATTATTGCTAGTTCTGAGGCTGCTGTTCATCTGAGTTTGAATTACTGTTATAATCCTACTCCCTGTGTCCTCAATTAACTTGTCATTTCACATAAGCACATAACTTTAAGACTGAATAGTAACATTTCAAGCAGAAATTGCTTCTCCTTTTTGATGTCTCACAGTTCCCTGTGTGCTACCTTTGTCACGGTTTAGAATTCTGTAGCTTTGTCTTTGCTCTCCACAACTGGGTACCTCTTCTTCAGCAAAAAATCTCAAGGATCTTCTTTAGAAATATTTTCTTTTCCTTATCTTCACATAGACTGCATGCTTCTGACACCTTGCTTTTGTGGAGAGAATAACTTATTTGCATCTTTCACTTGGTTTTCTAGATTGTGGGAGCAAGCAGCGATCCTGCACTTTTAGCTTTCAGAGGCCGAGCATATCTAAACAAAGGTTTGGTTGATGAAGCTTCAAAGGTTTGTGCTTTTTGGTCCTTCCTGTTTGTTATATAGAATTCTTACTGCCATACGGAAACAACCAGGCAAGAATTACTTATTTTTGCAGATTTCACAAGAGCTTCTGTTTTCACACCCTGATATAGCTGAAGCCCATGCTCTTGAGGGTTACATCCATTATTCTCAGAAGAAATATGAGCAGGCAGAAAGAAGGTGAACTTTTTTTTTTTTTAATTCCATGTAGGGGAGAATAGAGTACAATGCTTTTCAACTTTTGAGTGTTTGTTTGACCTGATCCCTGTTCTTTTTATTTAGTTTTCAAAATGCTATCGAGAGAAGGTCTGAAGTTGCTGAGTATCATCAGTACCTGGGGCTCACTTACTGGTTCATGAGTGATGAGACAAAAAAAGACAAAGGAAAAACACTCACTCAGTTCTTGAAGGTAAAAGCTTCATTAACTATTAATTTAAATCAACGTTTCTCTATACTGGAAGTGTGAAGTACTCAGGCTGGAACAAGAGTCTTGAATATTCTGCTTGTTGCCATTCACAGGTCTCCAAAGCCTGTAAACCAAATTCAGCTGTGGAAAAAAATCACTGTGGGGAGCTGTGTAATTACTTGGAATCTCCCTGCTTTTTTTTTTTTTTTTTTTTTTTGTTTTGTTTTGTTCTTTTTTAAACCCCTGTTCAGTTAATTATTGAGGCCTTTGTTATAGCCAGAAGTGATTGTGATTCTCTCAATCCCTTGTCCTGAAAGCTGTAAATTTGAGACCTTTAGATAGGCATTGTAGAGCTTCAAAGACATCGTTAAACGTGGAGGGCAGTATTCAAAATGGATGAAAACTAATGGGGGAAAAATGTGGTGTTTCAGTTGCAGTGTGTATGCACAGACATAAGCCTGCAAAACTGCTGTAGCATATATGCTTTTCCCAATTGCTGCAGTTTACTGTTTGTGGATTTCTCTGTGTGTAGATCAGAATCTGATCCAAGGGATTTAGTCTCACATAAACTGAGGAAGTGTAGAAGCTACGCTCCCAAAAATAGGAATCTGAACTCTGTAAACTCACTGTATGACTTTATAGCAGGTTTCATCTCAAATAATAGCCTACTGCCTCCACTTAAATGGCAGCATAGTATAGAAGACAGTGTAATATAAATGAACAGTTTTCTTGTTTTTAAAGAACTCTTCTCTGTAAACAATTTTGTGAGCTTTCAAAAAAAAAGCTGTCAGAGCTGTCGATACGCTGCTGTGAGGGTATTGTTTCTCAAGTATAAACAAGTATGTCAAGTGTACATAAAATGAACTCAAGCTTCTGAAAATGCTAGAGCAAATTGTGATATAATAAGGTCTGACTGTAAGTATAATGATCGAGTTTTGAGTGGAATTTAAAAATGACGGGATCTAAGGAATTGTGTGCTGCCAACTCAACTGTCTGGTTATCTTTTCCATATGAAATGCTTTGTGGCATGAGGTTTGTGGACAATTCTGCAAATATTTAAAGCTGAAGTAGTCTTTGAAATATTAAAATAAACTTTGAATGCTCAGGTGTATCACAGAAGAAGCTTAAATAAGTCAGAAAACAGAGACTGTACAAATTGTTGCCACTGGTCCTGCCCATGTGCTTGATTCTTCAGAAGGTGCTCTTTTGTGTTTGTATTTCCTTACAGGCTGCAAAATTGGACAGCTACTTGGGAAGTGTCTTTTGTTATTTAGGTAACTACTACAGAGATGTTGCTGGAGACAAAAGCAGAGCTCGTGGTTGCTATAAAAAGGCTTTTGAACTGGATGGAACTGATGAAGAATCTGGAACAGCAGCTGTAGACCTAAGCGTGGAGCTTGGAGACACGGTATTGCATATTCAAGTCCCTGGGTCATGGTTATTTTGCTTTTCTGCTAATCTTACTTGTCGAGGAATCACTTAAGGTTTCTTTGGTATTTGAAAGCAAAATCTGAAAATGGATGTTCTGTCATTGGCTAGCAGTTTTTATGGCTGGACCTGCTTCAATTTTGTACTTCAGTTCTAAATTAAACCTATATGGGGAGGATGCTGGGGGAAGCAAGTATAACATTGTAGCAGTCCCATGGTTGATTCAGATGGGAGAATTTTTTCAGTAGGGATCACATAAGGAATGTAAGTTTACTTCTCAGTGCTTTTTTTTTTTCTTTCTTTTTTTTCCATTTCTCCCCCCTCATTCCTTTTAGAAAAAAAACCATACAAAGTCATCAGAATGTTTTAAAAAAGGTGTTTTTTATATGGCATTGGTGCTATAACAGGATGGAAAGTACTGCCATAATAGCAGGGTGGCAAAGTCTTTGGCTGTAGCAAATAAGAACAAGACCAAATGCAGCAGCCACAGATGCAGAAGTGAAGGAGCTGCTTACCTTCAGAAGACCTCACATAGACAGGGATCTCCAGCAAGTGATGGCCTTGCCTCCACTGCCAACCCTTAAATGAGGTCTGGAAAAAGCTGGCTCCATCCCTTCTGGTTTTTCTGGTGCACTGTATGCACCTGAGCTCCCCTGGGTTGGTCTTGCCTTTCCGCCTGGTGTACAGACACTGGTTCAGGCTATGGCTTAGTACATCCACTACAGCACTGTATAAAAACTTCTTTGACTGATATTACCAAGAAAGCAGCTCACACTTTGGCAGACTCTGTTGGAAAATCTATAGGATCAGATTAACTATCTGACTTAATACAAAGATCTGTATGCTTTTCTAGTGAAAAAGAAAAAGAAAATTATCACTGCAGAAATCTACCATCTTTTTGCAAAGACATACATAAGATGTGATAACATCCTCCCGTGTTCTGCCACTCAGCCTGCCATCTTTAAAATGCCCCTGTAATGTTTCCTCATTACAGTAACTACAAGTTAGACAGTTTAATGGTTTGCTGAAATAGGAGTATTCTTCTTAATAATTTTGTTCTATACATAGTAGTGTTTACTCACATGATACTTTTGTTGCTTTGGTAGGACACTGCTCTATCCATCTTGAATGAGGTAACTGAAAAAGCAAATGCTGGTGCAGCAAAATGGGCTTGGCTTCATCGTGGACTTTACTACCTCAGAACTGGTCAGCCTTTAAAAGCAGTGGCTGAGTAAGAGAACTAGTGGTTGGTTTAAACCATTTTCTATGAATCTTGCTAAAACAGTCTTTGATCTTCACAGGTTTTGAAATTAAATTAGCTAATCACAAGAAAGCCACTACTAAACTGGGAAGTGGATCTGAGCAAGCTGCATCTTCTGAAATTAGCATAATGCAGTCTTCTCGTGATAACAGTGATCTCTGCTAACAAGCCTGGTAATGAGGCTTATCATAGACAAGCAGGGTGTAACACTGAATACAAAAGCCAAAAATCGATACGGTATCTAAGCTTGTTTAACTTGCTCTGTGAAGAATGAAACACTGTTTTGCCATTTCTAAAAGTTTTCTATAATTGTCTGCTTGCGTTCTGAGATTATGTAATCTAAGGAAATCATTTGTTTTTGTTAATTTGCGTCACATTCAATTTAAATCTAAATCCTGATACCTTCAGTTTGCAGGCAGCTCTCAGGGCTGATCGAAAGGATCCCAACTGCTGGGAGTCTCTAGGGGAGGCCTACGTGAGCAGAGGTAGCTATGCAGCAGCTCTAAAATCCTTCAGGAAGGCAAGTGAGCTGAACCCGGACCACGTGTACAGCATTTACAGAGCTGCAGCAGTTGAGCAGATTCTAGGCAAATATGAAAATGCAATTGCTACATATCAGGAAATTTTAGAGAAGACAAAAGAGTATGTACCTGCACTCAAAGGTAATATGTCTGTATTTTCAACTTTAAATCTTTTTCTCTAACACTGTAGTACTTCAGTTTTATGGAGAAGTTCTTGATGTCTGATGTTAATAGGTCTGCCTGCTTGTAGGGTAGTTCTTGTTGTGTAGAATTCTGTGGTCCACTTGCATAAAAGCCAGTTTGTAGGAGCCAGCAAATGCTTGAAGAGCTCCTGCTTCGTTATCCGAAGGAGCAATTATTTCAAATAAGAACAAAAGGCCACTATTCCTGTGCAAGAGATATTTAACATTTATGTAAGAAGCCAGCTAAAGATGCTGCAGTTTCACTTGTTTAATCAAACACTATGTGTGACTGAACAGGCAGTGAATTCAGACTGCCTTGTCAGAGAGGTGGGCTGTGCTCGTTTTCTGCTGCCCCTGAGCATGTATTCATCAGGTTTTGTGTTAGCTCTGGTTAACAAAAGCACAGACCTCTCTCAGCATCTGTAATTTATTTAAAAACAGTAGTGAGATCTCCAAAGTGTTAGATGTGGCAGTCAGTATGTTTCTCTAATATAGGTCAGCAGTAGAGTGGAATAGGAGAGCACGGACTTGTAGTGATGGTAATCTTTGATTCCAAGAGTATATTATGTTGAACTATATGAAATTTTGGTAGCCGGTTTGTAACTATGTTTTGTTTGCATTCTTGATGCCACTTAGTCTTTAGGCATTCTCATTCTGTTCATCCATTTGAAAATTTTTTTTTTATGCTTGGCACATGTATGATTTTTTTAAGATGCTGTTCTTTGAGTGGAGGCCTTTGATTCTTGAGTGAGTGCCATCTGACTTGTTTCTAAGACTAACTCAAAAGTGTCAGGTTACTTCTGAAGTAAGATCATTTTCATCTGAAAGGGCTACAAGGTAGTTTTCCCTCTATGTCCTCCTGTGTATTTTTTTTCCCCTTTGAATCTGCTGAACTACATGGACACAGACAGAACTCTGAGGGAACTGGAGAGTACTGCATATAGACAGCTCTATTAGCCTACATCCATCTTTTCTCTCCTCTTAGTGTCCTATTTATTAGTTCCAGATCGAAATTCAAATCCAACTTTCTAAGAGACTACCCCATATTTACTTTTGTTTTGCTGTCTTCTGTGTTCTTAAAACTTCGAAACATGCACAAGCATACTTCTGGTACTGTTGTGATCATAAACATAACAGTTCCTGAATTTAGTTGTTGGAAGCATATTCTCATAGCAGATAAAAGAATTAATTATATCGATCCTGCTTTATTGTTTTCTATATGGATTGTGTTCTTGTGTTGCTGAATAGTAAGTTTATTCTACCTCTGCTCCAGCATCTCTTTTTAATGTATGACTTCAGGAAATAAAATGAGTTTTGCTTTTAGATGGCAGCTTCCTGCTATCTGAGCTTATAACCTTAGGACTTGTGTGGTTGAAATAAATACCTGGTGGAAGCAGGATGAGAGGTTTACAGAACATGATTGCATCGAATTCATGTGGACTGCATTTGTTACAGTGTCATAATCCACAAAGAGAAATGGATAGTTTGGTGCAGCTAATGAGTACAATAGCATGGTGAAGGCAGCTTCAGAACTGTGAAAAAAATACTATGAATCAGTAGGACTCATATCCAGTGTTTCACTGCCAGTCACAATCACTGCTGATACCATCAAGAGTGTAAACCAAATACTGTCTTGAATATTCTGACAATTACAGTATTAGATGCAGGCTTTTTAGTAGTTGAATGTATTTCCGTATGAGGTACATTCTTGCTTAAATAGGATTAAGCAATTTTGTTTTCAGTCACCGTAGAGAAAACTTCCCATATTGCCTTGGTATTTTCTTGCTTTTCTATTTTGGCTGTGCTTTAATAATGTTCCTGTATTTGTTGAAGCCTTCCTGGTGCTGAGCAGTTTTTTTGTGAGTGCTCCAGTTAATTCTTGAAAACAAACACCAAATTCCAGTGTTATGCTTTTTTTAATTAGGCATATTTTAATACTGAGATTGTTTTGCAATTTATGCTGATAAGGGAGAGGCAAGAGAGCCGAAAGCAAAGTTCTCTTATGAGCAGGAGAGTTTGTGTAGGCTTTTGTGTTTTGGCTTAGTACATGCAGGGAATAAAGGAGACTGAGCAGACCTTCTCCCATACCACCATATTCCTTTTAGCAAGCAGTACCAGGCAAGCATCTTTTTTCATAGAGGATATCTTTGTCTTTCTTTCAGGACTTGGAGAATGCTATCTCATGCTGGCAAGGTCAGCCCTTGATAAGTATCTTGATGTGAAGGCTGTGGGTTACATAGAGCAGGCTCTTGAATTTTTTACAAGGTTAGTACTAAATATTCTGTTGTTCAGTGTCCACTGGACTCATGGTTTGAAGCAGAATAAATGTATGAAATGAATTGGGGTTCTCTTCTAGAAGAAAAAGTTCAGAGAAAATGGTTTGAACAATGCATTGTGGACTTACATGAGCTAAGTAATGGTATCTACAAAATTATTATTACATGTTAGAAGATTGAGTCCTTTGACTTTTACAGACTTGTGAAGTTGCATACAGTTCTAATTAGTTGTCATTGTGTAAATGTGGAACTTAAGGGAGGAGATGTCTATAAAAATGGTGGATGAGAAGGTGATGGTTCTGTTGTTCCCTCAATCCTGTTGCTCTACATGTCAGTTAAAATGCTTTAGTGGCCTAAATTATACCTTGGAATAATTGTTGTTACAGAAGAAAGTCCATTAGGTTTCTGCAGATGTCTCATGCTATGTGATATAACAGCAAAAATTAGTAGGTAGCTAGTGCGCTGATAGATAATGGCTAATTTTCTGAATGTACTTTTAGTCCCCACAAGTTGGGAGACTTTGAAGAAGTCTCTCTGTTTTGTACTTTTTAAACCTAGTGGTTGAGTAGGAAGAAAATTGATCTAAAATAAATAAAAATGAACATCTCATCGGCTGATTTTCGTGCAACTCTTCGGACTGGTGAACTTTTTGAAGAAAGTATTGTGATGCCTGAACAGTTGTTCTGTGGGCTTTCTTAATTCTTAAATTACAGGGCGACAAAGCACCGACCTGATATATCTTCCCTTTGGAAGCTACTTGGTGATACTTGTACTAGTGTGCATGTCATTTCACCATCCAAAGTGAATGTTCAAGTTCTGGGATCACTTCTGGGTAAAAATGAAGGCAAACAGATGCTGAAGAAAAGTGAGCTGCTCAGACTAGGTGGAAGGTAATTTTATTTTATTTTTTTACTGTCATGTACTTCTATAAATCTGTACACACTGTAGAGTCTCCGATATTCTAGACTATGTCAGTTTTAGAAAATGAAACACCTGCTGATCTTCTGACATGTGCATATTTAGTGAAGATTAAAGAGAAAGCAAAGTCTTGTGATTTTTTTCCAAATACATTGCTTATTTCAGGGAATGTTCCCTGGGTCACCACAGTGGCTTCATTGCATCATCTAGCACCTATTCTCTAAGCTTCTTTCTGCCTCCAGAGCGTGGCTATATTGTGCCTGTTATTCAACCAATTGTTCAACTTTAAATCAAACAACTTTAAAGTTGTTACCTTATTCTCCTCATACTGCTAATGTCCAAGATAAAACTGTAAGCTTCGTTTGTGTCTTTGTTTGTAATTATTTGCTATAAAGCTGTCAGTAATTTGACCCCCATGTATGTGGTCTAAATTATATTGGAAGAGGGAATTCCTTGCTCCTGGCCTTGGAATCCCATGATAGAAAATATTTACCGTTTACTTGAAGCGCCTTCTGTGTGGCTGGATGAGTAAGTTAAGGTAGGCTGAAAATGCTGCTGCTTAATGAATCTTAACCGTTGTGTGTGTGTAGTACTGATGAACTTTAGAAATGGCTGATGTTATAATTCAAACATTCACACCGCACGTGACGTTACTTTGATATATTGCACATCAGTCATTTCACAGGTGATGGATAATGCAGACCAGGATAAATTCTGTCAAGATAACTGTCTAACTGAAAATTGTTTCATTGTCACTGAGATTCCATTCTTGTCTGGTTTTGTTTGTATTTATACGTATTTGGATGGTTTGGGTTTTTAGTCAGTTCTGAGTGTTCTTCAGCTTTCTGTTTTTCATGTGGAGAGGCTTGGGATAATACTTCTGTGATTCATGTTTCTGTAGGTGTTATGGCAGAGCTTTAAAACTGATTCCTTTGCCTAACATATGGTGTGATCTTGGAATAAATTATTATCGACAAGCAGAGCATCTCACAGCAGTGGGCACTGACATGAATGAGATCAGTGAACTACTAGAGAAGTCTTTACAGGTATCGCCTGTTCTTCTGTTGTATTCTTTAAAATCAACCTTGATGCTTGTCTGCTTAACTTCTCTGTCTCCAATAATGCCTGAGTCTCTAAGTTGGTGCATGTTGTCTTAACTTCTGGTATTCTACTGATACGATTTGCATTTGATTTTCTTCCAGTGTCTCAAAAAAGCTGTGAGGCTTGACAGCAAAAATCACCTTTATTGGAATGCACTTGGTGTGGTTGCTTCCTGTAGTGGTAAGTCTTCAGTGAGATTCCTAGCTGCGTAATATTCTGCATTAGAAGGCAATGCTTGACTAATGCTGTTTACAAACTTCAGTTAGATCCAGCTCTCCTTTTTTTTCTTCTTTTTTTTGTCCCCCCCAGCTATTGGGAATTATGCTCTTGCTCAACATTCGTTTATCAAATCTGTTCAAGCTGAGGAAATGGTAAGTGCTGTAGGCAGCTACCATCTGTTTCAAGTGGGCATTTTAAACTTTTCTTCCCTTGATTGCAGTGTTCTTTTAGAATACAGCAGTATTACCTAGTTTGTTTTGTTCTGTCTAGAATGTTGTTGCCTGGACCAACTTGGGGGTTTTGTATCTAGCGACTGGAAACATTGAGGTAACTCTTTCACATTCCTTAAATACAGTTTTCCTTTCCAATTTCTTAGGGAGTATATGGTTGTAGGACTGTGAGCGAACAGTGAAGAGTGTCTCAGATTGGAGAAAAAATCTTTCTTTGAATGAAATAAAATCAGCATCTTAGTTGAGTCACACAAATTAAGAATTTGTTCTGGATATGGTTAAGTGAACTTAAGCTAAATTGCTGAAGTTCCTCTCCGATTGACTAGATAGAATAAAAGCTGTTTGCAAGGACAGGGAAGGACTGGGTCAAACAAATGAACACCAAATTTGAACGAAGAACTCTTTCAGTCACAGTCTGAAATCTCGGATCTTGAGTTTCCCATAAGTGGCTACTTTCTGCTTATCAGTTATATAATTTGCCATAGTTCTTCATAACCTTTGGAGCTTCTCTGGATAAAATTAGAGTACTCGTTAAGTAAAGTCCAGAGTTTTCTTGTAGCTAAAATTACATGCTATCCTATCCACTGGTCAGAATTTTGGTACTTTTATGTAATTTGTGAAATGGGAGGGTCAGACTGAGAATTATTTTTGGTAAAAGCAACTTGATACTACAAATTCCTCACTGCTAAGGCTGCTAATGCTAGGACTTCATCCTCCTTGTATCACAACTGAAGAAGGAATTCTGAACATATGCAGTCTTGTCTTTCCTCCTGGATTTACATACAGTAATCAGCTTAATAATTTTCAAACTGTTTACATGAAATGTAAATTTAAAAATCTGGGTCCTCCAGCTGTCTAAATTTAAAATATTAATTGTGCTAGCAGTTAATTTAGCTTCTTCCTCAAAACAATAAAACAGTTAATCTAGCTGAAGAGGAAGTGCTTTTGGAAGAGAGGCTAACTTTTGATCTTACAAGGAGCTTTTAAAATTATTTTTAAGAAGTCTAAACTGCTTTATTTCTCTGGGCTCCATGTTATCCTGTGTGGCACAGAACTAGTAATGACTTAATTTCATTCATGAAAAGCTCTTCCAATACTACTGCATGACAATACCTGTGTACATCAAAACTGTATGTGAGACAGTTTGATAACTGTGTTATCTTTGGTTCTACAGCAAGCTCATGAAGCCTTCAAAGTAGCCCAGTCTCTGGAGCCTTCTTACCTAATGTGCTGGATTGGACAGGTAAGATGTGAAAAAACATAAAACTGTGCATTGTTAGAGAAAAAGGGGATTTGGACTTCCTTCTAATTGGTGCTTACATATATAATGTAGGAGAAGAGGGAGCTTCTGCTTCCCCTGGGGGTGGATAGAACCCTTTGTTTCCACTGTGTTGAATAGAGAGATATCTTTACATAAATGTTTTCGTGACTCATGAAACTGTGAGTTGTATAAGAAACTAGCTATTAAAAAACAATCACTGTTGTTCTCTGAAGCTCGTTATCTATTGTTCTTAAAGTACCATCTTCATAAGGTGGCGGCTGTTTCCGTTTTTGCTTTATGAGTAGTTCATTAAGTGACACTCTTAATTCTCTTCTCAGCTCTCCTCTCTTAATTCTCTTCTCAGCTCTCCTCTCTTCCAACTTACTGTTAAAAACAGTAAGTTTTTAATGTATGTGGCGCAAATTCGGCTCTTGCTTCATGGGAGATCCCTTTCTCCACCTACCACTGAAGGTGGAATAGGCTCCCACTGGTATTTAGGCCATCTGTGAACAGCACAAAATATTAATGGCTCATGATATTGATTGCTATAGGTGCATTCCATTATCCCATGCTGTTGATCTGCTAATAATATCTGATTGAAGCTGGATTCTAAATAAGGACTAGTGCCATCATGTGTTAAAATTCAGTTCCCATCATATGTCTTCGTACTGAGGAATGTAAAGTAGCAGCAGCAGTTCTTCAGTTTCAAGTTGCAGTATAGCTGAAACTACTTTTTCTACTTCTAAAGTGTTTAATTTGTTCTTAGAATCATAGAAGGGATTGGGTTGGAAGGGAGCATAAAACCCACCAAGCTCCAACCCCTAGCTGTGGGCAGGATTGCCCCCTTCTGGATCACGCTGAGCAGGGCCCCATCCAACCTGGCCTTGAGCATGTCCAGGGTCAGGGCATCCACATCTTCTCTGGGCAGCTGTGCACCCTTGTGGCCCATCTCTGCACTCATTCCAATAGCTCCATGCTCTTCACGTGCTAGGGATGTCAGAGCTGAATTCAGTGGTGCAGGTGGGATCTCATGAGAGTGGGGTGGGATTTCTCCGGTGGTGTAAGAAAATAAAATACGTTGGTGTTAAATACGTAGGGTATGGCTGAAAGTAATCTGGACTGAATTTCTTGTCAGTGTCGTGAATTTTGAAGTACTTTATTATAGCAACTTTTGTTTCTCTGAAGTCTCTTGTTGCAGAGACGATAGGCAGCTATGATACTATGGATCTCTTCAGGCACACAACTGAACTTAGTATGCATGTAAGTATAACAGATAGATAAAGATACTTCACGTTTAACCTCCCTGCTTAGTTGATACAATTTTTAAAACGCAGGTATATCTTGAACAGTGGAACAGCTAGGCTCCTGTTCCAGATGAGACTGACTGACTTCATTGTTGCTGTTCTGGGCATATGCTGACACTAAATAGCAGGCACTCATTTTATTAAATGCTTTAGTTCCAGCAGACAGAGGAACTTTCTTTGTAAGCTGTGGGGGCAAAAAAAAAAAAAAAAAACAACAAAAAAAACCCAACACTTTTTATGTTCCGCAGAATTAAATGAAGACATAAATTGAAAACATAAACAGGAAAGAGCAAAGATACTGTTGTAACCCTGGATTCTCTTAGAACTTTTCTCATTTGTCATTCTTCCAGGAGTATCACCAGTGGTATGATAATGTGAGAATTCTTTTTGCCCAAAGGATTAGTTGCATTTGAGTGTTTGCAGCATATCAGTTCATTATTTTATTCTCCTACTTAACAGTGATGCAGATTTTTGTCCTAGACTCTGCCTTAAGACAGAAAATCATGATCATCTCTTAAGTATTCCAGTGTTGTTTGGGCAGGACTGATGATCCTCAATTTACATGTTGTTTTGTTTGTTTTTTATTATTTCCTGAGACTGAGGGAGCAAAAGGTTATGCCCACTGGGTATGTTCAACACTGCAGGATAAAAGCAACAGAGATACTGAGCAATATCTGTACAACATCGTTGAAATGAATGCTATTCCAGCAGCTCAGGTGGTTATGAGCAAATACACAGGTAGGTAGCTGAAATGCCTCACTGAGCTGGCAAGCCTGACTAAGTGATGTCTGTACTAGGTCTGGCAAAGAGTGATTTGCCTGGACTGGGAAGAGGCTTTTGTGTTGTAAAATAAGCAGATAAAACAGAGTAAAGGAAGTTTATTGTTATTGTTGTTGTTGTCATTGTTGTTATTGTAATCACACTGGATGTAATAGGTACCAGACTTCATTTCAGACACTGAGCAAAGTAGGGAGCTGAGCCCTGTTATACCTGCCACCTGGTATCTGATATCAGACATCTTTTGAGTATATGGTACAGATAGATGCTAGCTAGCTTCTCTGCCTGTGTGCCACGTGTTTGAGCTGGTTTTGAATTTTGCCCACCTTCAGAATCTGAAGCACACAATAGTATTAAACTTCAGTAAGAGAGAAAATATTTTCTTCAGCATGGTTTCCAGGCACTGTGGCCTTCATGTTGTGGTAGGCTTGTATATATGTAGACCAGAAGATGAATAGAGCAAGTATGGATTTTTCTTTAATCTATATCCTTGGTCTAGTAATCTGTTGTTAATTCTTTTTTTTTTTTTAGAGCTACAAAATAAGTTGCAAACAATTAAAATGAGAAGTGTAAGAACATATTTATCTGTAAAATCTCAGTTCTTAAGCAGATTGCAGGAAGGGACTGTGTTCCCCTTTCAGGTCTGAGGTGAGATGGCAGATAACTTTAGCTGTTGATGTGCCTTTCAGAGTTGTAATACTGAAAATTAACCATAAGGTTAGTTAACCATTTTGCCAGAGTCAGGACAAATGGATTAGTTTCATCTTTTTTTGGGCTTTTTTTTTTGGTAACAACTTCTAACTACTGCTAGCCAAAAAACTTAAAATTCAGTATGTCAATACTTTGTCATAAAATTTGAAACATTTTTTAGCTAGCCTGATGTCATGTTGCAATCTTAGTATCTCTTATTTGCTTGCAGCCTGTCTAAATGATTCCAGTGAGCAACTGACAGAAGCATTTGGCAAAGTGCTTTTTATATATGCATACACTGTAGCATCAACATAACAGTGTTTTTCTAATGCTTTTTCACAACTCTTTCTGATCATTCTCCAATGCTGTGAATTCTGATTTTCTAGAAAGAAATCCAGATGATGCATCTGCTTTCACAATGCTTGGTTACTTGAATGACTATCTGGATCTAAAAGGACAGGCAAAAGATGCTTATGAGAGGTAAATTATACACGCTGGAATGCTTACTGACAGAAACTCCTTGTCCTTGTTTTTTATGCACGAGCTGAAAAGCTTAAGGGTTTTCCATTTCTTGCAGTAAGCCTTATATTCTCAGTCCAACAGTACATTTCAGCTAATTGTACTGTAAAGAGTATGTGGGAATTTTCTTATGCAAGTTTGGAAGTGCATAACATGTGTAACTGAGAAAGTAAAGGCATTCCATGGCTATGTGTCTTACTAGAACATTCAGGTAGTTCACTGTGTGGGATTTAAGAGAGACATTGGGATTCATCTTTATTTTTATTTTTTTGTTAAAGTTTTGTTCTCTGTAGTAAATAGTATGCCTTTTTTTTCTTCTCCTTTTCAAAATGTTAGAGGGAGGTGGTAGAGGAAACTGTGTGTTTGAAGAGCATCTTTACCAATAGATTAAACTTCATGACAGTAGCTCTGTTTATGCTTTGTTTATGCACAGAAAGTTTTTTACGTAAAAAATCTTGTCCATTATGCAATGAGAATTAATGTCAAAACGTGTTATGGTAATTATTCTTAATTGTGGTCATTTTAAGGGCTGCTTCATTACTGAAAAACTCTGAGGACACTGAGAAATATAATATAGCAATGCAAAACTATGGCAGATCTCTGTGGTAAGTGTTTATTGATATATTATTCCAGCCTCTTATTTTGTGTGTATTGAATGCAGCAGTGCAAAACTTAGTTAAGGCTGAATGGTGAAAGCTAGTGATAGAAAAATTATTAAACAATCTTTCCAGTAGAACTTGTATAGAATTGTAGAATCACCAGGGTTGGTAAAGAGTTGATCATTCGGTCTTGCCATCCATCTATCAGTTGTATTTCCCACTAAACCGTGTCTCTCAGTACAACATCTAAATGTTTATCGAACAGCTCCAGGGATGGGGCCTCCACCACCTCCCTGGGCAGTCTATTCCAGCAACTGACCACTCTCTCAGAGAAGAAATATTTCCTAACATCCAACCTGAATCTCTCCTGGTGCAATTTGAGACCATTCCCTCGTACTACTGCTAGTTATGTAGAAGAGACTGACCCCCACCTCACCACAACCACCAGGAAAGGTAGTTGTAGAGAGCAATAAAGTCTCCTCTGAGCCTTCTCCACACCAAACAATCTCAACTCACTCATCTGCTCCCTGTAGGTCTCCACATGAAAACAGAATACTCAACTGTATGGACAGCTTCTCTCAACCATAGTGCTGTTGCTACTTCCCTCATATTAATTACGCTTCTTGTTTTTTTACAGTGCCATTGGTGAGTGTGATAAAGCCATTGAGGTTTATACATCAATACCCCTCACTGAGTTTGATGCCATTATGGGGATAGCATTAGCATACTTCAAGAAAGGACTCTTAGAAGAAAGTATTAAAGGTAAGCATCTTCCTATTTCAGAGTATTACAGGGCAGTTCTTAAGATGAGTCTTACCCAGATTTGTTCATCTGACCAATGTAACGCCAGTTTGGATTAATTTGCTCTTTCAGTCCCAACATGTAAGTACACATTCTGTAGCTATTTTAATCATTCATCTGTTCATAACAGTGCTAGAACTATTCAAACCTAAGGGAAACTAGATTTTCTTGAGAGTTTAATTCTTGTTTGTTAAGCTATTGTATCCCTACCTTTCCTTACCATCATGTAATGGCTTTTCTTGAAAAATTGCTCCTGGGTAGGAGATTAATGTGATGTTCAAAGCACTTCTGCCTTAGTGATTAATGTAAGTGCTACATTGTCATGTTCTTTGTTGTTGAGATGGGAGACTCACAAAAAGATGTGCTGAATTGTCACTGTAGAAGCCTAAGTGTTCACAGTGCAGCAGCCAGCTCAACATTTGAAGTGATGCTGTTTTTAATGGGGATTGTGTGCCTGTCTCAAATATTATTTCATAACAATGCTATGAAATTGTTAAGCTGTGTTCATTCCTTTTACTAGATATCCCAGTACTACTTGTCAGATTGGTTTCCACTTGGTACATACTAAACTGTCTCGAAACAGCCCTACCATACAGGCATTTCCCAACATACAGTTGTTTTTTAAGGTCTTACCCAAACTTTTTTGTGTCTTCTAAAATACAATTACAGGTTTGAAAATGTAGTAAACCTGAAACAGAAGTACTTTTGTACTAGTATGGTACCTTTCCCTAGGCTTTGTAAACATAAGGTTTTTCCTTTCCCACCTGCTTCAATTCTGAGTCCTTATTTATTTTTAACTAGCCTATAAGAAAGCCTTGTCTGTTGCTGACTCTGAACAAGATAAAACACATATCCTGACTGCCTTGGCAATAATAGAGTATAAACAAAACAAAGTGGATGCCGCAAAGACACTGCTGTTTAAATGGTGAGTGGAGGGAATAACCATCTGTGTAAGACGTTCTATTGTCCTAATTAATTCTCGGTTAACTTTTGAGGAGTGTCTCTCAAATGGATGCTGCCATCTGCAGTGATAGTTACCCAGAGCTAAAAAGGGGAACAGAAGTCTGTGGGAGGAAAAAAAAAACATATTCATTGTATCTTGTAGTTCCTCACTGTATGTGAGAATACTGTAGATGTAGGGTTAAACTGCCTCTCATAACGAAGTGAGTGGAATAGTGTAACTTGGTTCTGGTAATAAAACTAACAGAGAGTGGAAATTATAAACAAAGTACCTGAAGTTGGAGCAAATCTTGATGTAAACAATATTTAATTTCTCAGAGCAGTCTAACTGAAAGAGCAGTTTTCTTCAGCAGGCTTGTTTCTGGCTTTTTTTTTTCTTCCTGAATTTCTGTTGCAAAGTTGGAAACAGGCACACTGTAACTGACTTCTGCCTTGAGTTAAAAGTGCAGATGTGTGCAAGAAAAGCAAGTAAATTTCTGCATTACACGTTCATGTTATGACTGCTGGTGTACTGAGAGTTTTTCCAAGTAGTTTGTATTGATGAGCTTGAGTGCAGAAATGGCACATAACCACTGCAGTGTTCCATATCCTGTTTTAAGTTTGATGTTTCCTGTTTTAAGTTTGATCCAAAATCCCGTAGTGGTAGGCTGCTAAGTTAGCATATTGTAGATATGCTGATACCTGTAAAATAAGATGTGTTGAAGAAAGAGGACTCAAAATATTGTTATATTAAATGCAAGTTTAACATGTGCTCTGAAACGTTGTCTCCTTTATCCCTCTGATTCATCAGCTCATTAAAGGAGCCTAGTATAGAAAGTCTGAAGGCTTTGTGCACACTGGGACTGGTAAAGCAGGATGTTACACTTGCTACAGCAGCCCTAAAGGAGTTACTGAAGCATGAGACAGGCAGCGATGGGATTTATGAAAGGTGCCTTATTGCATCTGCTGTTTATGCACTACAAGGCAGAAACCTGGGGATCCAGAGAGAAGTCTCCAAAGCAATACATAGGTGTGTATTTTGTTGCTTTTTTTTTTTTTTTTTTTTTTTTTTTTTAGATTTCCTTGTGAATTTGTTGCAGCATTCTTCTTTAAAATAAATAAATAAAATCAAACGTGGTGGTCCTTATGATTTTGGAGTCAGTGAGAAGAAATTTGCTTTATTGTCTCTTGATTTATAGGATCAAGTGGCAAAAATTTCATGGTTTGTGTGGATTTTTCTGCTTTTGTGTTGATGACTTCTTAGATCAGTTCTTCATCATAAACACCAGAGCTTTCAACTTGAAGATCTTTAGGACTTTTATTTAATATCAAACAACCTATGAAGCAATTCATTCTGTTAAGTAAATGCTGGTGTATAAAAGTGTTTTGAGTAAACAGTGCATTACAGGGAATTGGAATTTTAATCACTGCCTTCAGCAAGCTGCACTGTATATTCCATGTGTTTTCAGAAACTCAAGTGGTGCATTTCTCAAAACTGCACTTAAAGCTCAGTGTTCCTCAGACTATGAGGATGAGACCTTGAGTCCTAGAGTTTGCCTATTTTCTCCCTGTGAATATTGGTATACATATTGTTTGCTTTATTTCTTTAGCCTGATTCAACCTCAGTGTCTATTTACAGCTGCACTGGGTTTTCTTTCTAAGAGAAGATCCATGTAGTATGTACAGCAACTGGCTGCGTGAGTCATGAAAGACCACATTCATTTCTAAACCAAAAAGTTTGATATTGTTGCTTTTTTTCAGTTACCCTGGTAATCCTGCCCTTTGGTCTCTTCTGTCTCGACTAGTTCCACTGTATACACCACAGAAGGCAAAAGTAAGAGCATTGATTTAACAAGCTGAGTATACTGTCTGTGTTGTTTCTTAACTGAAAGCAAAAACTGACACCATGCTTTAGTACATATACATTCACTAATTAATATAATTTTTTAAATATAAGTAAGTGCTTTCTGAGCAACGTATGTTCTGAACAAATCATATATCCAATTATTGGCATCCTTCATAGCGTAACAGTTCTTTATCTTCTTGAAATGTAGTAGAAATATTCCAACAAGAAAAAGCTAGAATATATCTACGTGATTTATTTATATAAGTTTTTATATATGTATGCAAAATTGAGATTAAAAAAACAAACAAAAGAAAAACCATAAAAATGCTTGAATTTGTATAGTCTAGTCAATTTTATTTACTGCGTTATCAGCTATTTCTTTGCTGCTTCTATATTAATTATTAGCTCTTCTCCAAATAAATACTCATTCTGTCAGTGTATGGAAATCTGTTTCTATATTTAGCTGAAATTATATCAAATTGTGGATACATTCAGGTCCCGAATGTCTGTTCATAGTTGTTTACAAGCAGATTTTTCGTATTTTCCTTTCCTACAGAGCAAACTGTGTCATGCAAACTTTGCATTTCTGGTAATGCATATTTAAAAAAAAAAAAAAAAAGATCTTGTTTTACATTTTTTGTAGAACCTCTGAATTAGTCATATAACCAATTCTTTTTTTTTAATCTTACAGGGGGGAGCTGTGGCAGGAAACATTGCATATGCACTTGATTTAAGACATGGAAAGGTTTGGCTCATTCTTAAATGGTAGATTTTACAATTCCTTAAGCAATCCTAAAATGAATTCCATCTGATCATTTATATTACAGTGCTGTCATTCATCTTCCGTTTTATAGGATGTCCTACTGAATGTTGCAGTTAATCAATTGGCTGCAGGTTGTCACATGTTAGAAGATGAGAGAAACAATCCTCTAAAAAACATTCAGAAGGCAATTCACATCTGTCCAGGTACTCAGATACACTAGTGACACTTTACTAATCAGAAGCAGAACCACTGTGTTAAAAAAGTACCTGATTTTCTTTGATTGTTCTTATTTCTCTTTGTCCATGCGTACTTTGGGGAGAGTATTTAAAAATGGAAATATAAACTTTTGTAGCAAGCTTAGACTCAGTGAATTCAACCAGATAAGGAGAAAATCCTTGAGTTTTAAGGCTTAATCTGAAAACGTGATTTATTACTCCCACAACAGGAGGAGAAAGGAGCGTGAAGTGTGTAAGATAAAAAGGCAAATCACACTTAACCACAGGGCCAGTATGTCACACCAAGCAGAAGAGATGTATTCATCTAGCTTGGGAACTGGAGATTTTATATTAAATCACGCTAGTTATGAACTGTAGGCAACTGTTCACCTATTGCTAAATGGGCATCTTCTTTATGTCTATGAAGTGCAAGTCTGTTGAGGCTTTCAGTACTTCAGAGAAGTTGGAAGTGATAAAGATGCATGGGACATACATCAGTGTTGCTTCAAAAAATAAAGGAGTTTAATTACTTTCCCTTAGTTATACACAAGACAATTGCAGCTATTCATAAGCATTATACTTTGAATTTAATTTTAGTAAAGTGAAATCCTCAAGCTGTCTTTCACTTCCTTGACAAAATTAATCATCTGTGGGCTGAAAACTTACCTGAATTTTATAATTTATTTCTGTTTGATCCAGTGCATAGACTGAACTCTACCAGTCAAATGAAGATGCTCTTTAGTGGGCTAAGTCAGAGTAATGCAGAGCTTGAATTAGCCAACCCTAGAAGTAGGAGCCTAATTTGTCTGTGATTGCCATAATTTGCATGCCGGTGACTGAATTATATAGGGTCTGTATGAGTAAAAGCTGTGGAGAGCAGCTTGGGATTTTTGCTGCCACTGATACGCAGCATTAAAAGGTACTCAGATTTAGTCTGTGTAGTTGGAATCAAGCTGGCATGCCAGTACCTACACAAAAAAATGGTATTAGTTGGCTTTAGAGTCAGTGTCTTTGTCTTAAGATTTGAAGAAGATCTGTTAGAGGCAAACACTTTTCTGCAGCTGAGCTGCTGTAAGCGTATGATTGACTTTCTTGCCTTCTTGATACCTCTTAATTACAGTCTACTGTTTCATCGATGGCTGTGTTTTTATGCTTAATCTGGTAGAGGTGATTCTAAAGGGACTACCAGACTTCTAGAATGGGCGTCGGTTGCCTTTAACCATTCTTTTCTTCTAGATAATCCTGCTGCCTGGGCAGTGCTAATGGCAGCTTGTCATGCTGAAAACACTGTTGCGTGTCTAAACAACACTCAGCCAAAGCGAACTGATCTTGAGATGACACTTGCATCTACAATTTCAGCCAAAAGTAAGATATAAAACTTTCAGTTGAGAGAAATGACGTAAATTTATATCATTCATAGTAATCTAGTAAAGCGTTTTATCTTCTTTTGCAGCTGGAGAAAATAACCTTCCTCATAATTACATCCAAACTCTTAAAGACTGGTCTCTCTGTCAAGCCATCACCAGCCTAGAGGAGAGTGGTAGAATCTCAGAAGCAGAAGCACTTTGTACTAAGGTATGACAGCAGGATGTGGTAGAATTCTGTGGAAATCTTGTGTACGTTTTACAAACAGGTAATCTTTAATATAGCAACTGTTTATTCTAGTAGAGCTACAACTTCCATTAGTTGTTAGCATACCACACCACCACCACTACCAAATTACAGAATCAGTAGACATTAGAAAACTTGTTCTTCCTTTCTTGCTTTTTTTATATTAACATAGTGTTAAGCAAAACATTATGAAAATTTGAGGCAGGAAATCCTGGCGGGGGACTTTCAGGGGACTTAACCATCTTCTGCTCTGTGTTTAAGGTACAGTGGTACCTTTTTCAGATCCACAAGTAGGTTCGACAAGTTTAATCATTAAAAGGAAATGTCTTAATGCGACACACTTGTAGTGTTAACATGCTTCAAATGTGTGTATCTGCTTGTCTTCTTAAACAAATGACTTAACAAAAGATCAGCAAAATAGCCATTGTACTCAACAGCACTCATCCTTGACTTTCAAGTAGGAAACTGGCTTGTCTTAGGCAGATGTGTGCCTTGCCTAAGGCATTTTATAAGGTAGTGTTGAAATGAATTAAATCCTAAAATGAACTTCAGCAAGCATGCTAGTTTATAGTGGAAGTTACTTTCCTATCTTTTGGTTTGCTTGGTGTGGAGGTGTTTTCCTTTTCTGGACAGTGTATCTGTTGACCTGTCTTACATTAGAAAGTATTGGAGACTTCTACAAGTACAAGATGATATCTGGGGCAGGGACAGATTACGGTGTTCTTTGCTTGCTTTTTTGCTCATCAGTTACATAGTCTGGAGAAGGGAGTTAGTTCCTGTAATTTGTGGAGAAGCCAGAATAAGAGTCTGTTACAACTGACTCTCACTGAGAGTTACAGATCTTAGGATTCCCAAGTGTTTTAACTGGGAGTGATGAGTCAGACACTGCAATTCCACACTTGCTGTTAACATATTTTGCTTTTCTTAAAAATAGGTGGAGTGTGCATGTAGTGTTTCTTAGAACAGGTCTCATTTGAGTTAAGGTCACTGACTTAAACAGGTAGAAGTAATACGTAATGGGACTTGCAGAAACTTCTTTCTCATGAGATGGATAAAGCTGCAGGTGATTAGTTTTCTGTCTGATTTTTTTTATCTTTTGTTGTTGTTGTTGTTTGGGTTTTGTTTGTTTGTTTGTTTTACAGGAAATGCTTAGTTAAGTTCTATTCCCATGTGAATGCAGTACTCTAGCTGTGAGAAGTGAGACTACTTGGATCATTCCTCAGATCACCATCATAGGTTTCTTGGAGTGGTTTGTTTGTTTCCTTTGGTTTCAAACTTGGAATGATGGTGAAACCAAACAACAGCCAGAGCAATACCATTTATCTGATTTTTCAGAAACCTTTAATGGTAGGACAGGAACAAAATTTAGAGTAGAGGAGAGAGAAGAAAAAAAAATTACCTATTTCCATGTGCCTATTTCTGGAACACTTCTTTGCACAGAGCAGAGAGAGATGCCACTTTGAAAGCATTCTGAGAACACTTTTTTTTCAGTAAAGGTCCAATGGGGAAAAATGACAGTATGTTCTGATATTTGTAAACGATAATTTTGATATAATGTCATTTTAGGGTTTAAAGAATTGCCCTGAGCACCCAGCTCTGTTTTTGCTTTTGAGACAAATTCAGTGCAAGCAGCTGTTGCAGTCTCACAAAGAGCTTCCAGATACCATCCTGAAGGAGCTTCACAAAACAGTCATGACCAGTTCATCTTCCATTGCAGCCTGGCAAGTAAGTGTGTATTCCCTCCGTGATTTTGGTGTTCCACCTGTTACAGTGAGCTAAGAGCAGAGAATATCTGCTGTATGAGAATTTTTCACCGTTGCCTTTATTTGTTCACTGACAGCAAATGACAGAGAAATCAGCTAATTTTCAGTTCTTTATAAAACTGTAGGATTATGTTAATTTTCTTTTAACGCTTGAAATGATTATAATTGTTTGTAAAAGCAAGCAGACGTGAAGGTAAAGTTAGCAGCTGGAGATTAAACACCTGACACCTGCATCTTTAGGATTGTATGACTTGAGTCAAAACAGTAAAATGCCTGTATAACCTCTATATCCCATAAGAAAAGGAGGAGGTAAGTTGTTTATAATTCCTTATTGAGGATATGAAATCCTGAGCAAATGTCTCCTGTGTTTCATAATTCTCTGACATGAAGTGTCACCATTCTTTTGTCAGCTGAGGCTGGGGAAAAGGGAAATCTTTCCAGCAGTAGTGTTCACTCCCTCCCTTTCATGAAATCACAGGAGGTCATTTTTTAGTTAAAACAAAGAGGGTGTAATTTGGTTCGTATCGTTCATTCAGACAATCTGAGGAATTGTCTCATGCATGCCAGTATACCTTTACACGAAATACGGTGCTCTCTCTACCTACTCTTTCCAGCTAGTTTCTCTTAAAGCTGATTTCAATCCTAAAAGATAAGAGAAAGGCCGTTATAAAGAGCAATAGTTATGCCACTTGTTATAAAGCTGCAGTTCACCTTCTCTTCTGGAGCATAAAAGTAATATTTGTGGAAAGGTGCTTTTTTAATTAGGTCTTTCATGGATTTGTAAGATATCATTTTCCTGCCCTGCAGAACTCATTCAGATTGTTGGAATTAAAACACAGGGACATGTGAGTCAGGATCCTATCCTCTATTAATTTAATAATAATACTGAAAATGGAATTAGGTCTTAGGTTCCTCACCCATTGTTTGCATAGCCAAGTGTCATCTTGCTTAGAAACTGAGAAGGACATGAACTCTACCAAGGCTAGTGGAGCGGGTAGCGAGAGCAGGAAACTCTCCAAAGATCTTCTCTCCTGTGATCTACTTTTTGTCCCATAGAGCTCCTCCACATGATCATGGTGTGTAAGAAAAGGCGTGTAGCCCAAGCTGCACATTGCTCGTCTGAGCTGAGACTCACATTGTAAGATCTATCAAGTTCCTGAAATTGTTCAGTTGGGTTGGAAAAAGCTTTGTTCCAGAGGAGAAGCTCTTTTCCCCTCTACAGAACTTTTAGGTACAAGAGAGACACCACATAATGCTCTTTAGTCTGGAGAATGCCTTTCACAATGCCAGTCATGGTATTTATTCACTTACGAGCAATCTCCAGATTAAGACAACTGTCAGATAGTTGGATGCAGGTGTCAAGGAATCTCTGAAATATGCTGCTGTAGTGAGGTTCATTGCCAGCTCTGCAATCAGAGCATGGCAGTGTGTGATGTGGTTGGAGCGAGGGTGGGCAGTGATGTTTTAGCCATTAATGGCTCTATACCATGGGACTCTTACAAATTTAGCTAAATTGTACCATCTAAAGGGTTGTGTGTTTGGTTGGTTCCGCATCTGATTTTGTTGGCTGTTTGTTTTCAGTGGTTGGCAAAAGTGTATCAGTCTCAAGGAATGATGGTTGGAGCAGAGATGTGTTACAGAAAGAGTCTGCAGCTGGCATCACAGCAGGGCAGCTGGAGCGGAAAGTTATCCAGTCTGCTCAGGCTGGCTATGCTTGCACTGGAAATCTGCATGGTAAGATAATCAAAATTATATAACTGCATGATGTAACAGGAGTCCGTGTAATGTTAGGCTTCTGCAGTCTTTCACTGAAATTCCTATTTAAATTACTTTGCATTTTATGAATGACAGCTTGGCTAGTGAATAAAATAGGACTTCAAGGGGCTATTTTTAGAATGTTCCTTTGTAAGTGACTGCTGTGAAATAATCGTGTAGAATCACTATGTACATTAAAAGGCTCACTTGTTTGATAAGGATTGCTCCTCTGATTGATTCCGTTTGATTATCCAAATTGCAATGTCCTTCAAGTCTCTGTCTTCCTGTTCAGATTACTATCTTCAATATACGCTTTTCCTATATATCCCTGTCTGGAAACTTCAGTCAGGTTTCAAGTAACTTTATACGGCATGGTCGTTTCTAGATCTGCTGCCTTGCTTTGAACTATAAAGATAATGTAAGGGAAGTGTGCATTGTGGTGTAAAGAAAATCATCTTACTTTTACCTTGCATTGAGGAGCCAGGTGAACATAACTCAGATTCTTGTAAAGCATTTGTTCTCTTTAGGCATTGTTACTCTAGAAATTATAAGTGCTCTGATGCACTCCTCTGATGGTGATAGAATGGTTAATCCTGGCTTACAATTTGTCATGTATTTCAAGCCAGCAGCCACATTCAAATTCAGGCAAAGGAACTCCAACACATCATGAGTGCCAATGTAAGAAAAGATAGTTTTAACTGAGGATAAAGTTCCAAACCTGTTGCTTCTGGTGGGGAAAGGAAAAAAAAAGAAAAAGAATCCCCTCACTGTAGACAAATTCACAAGCCATGGCAGAATTCCGTGAATGGCAGGATTTTTTTCCTCCCATGATTCTTCTGTCCTTTTTCTAGTGATCTGCATTCCATTTCTGAAATATCCTCAATACCTGCACAGGTCTCAAGGCGCTCTTAAACTGAATTAATACTACTTTTTCAGATGGTGGCCTAAATCACACGAGGCTGTTTGGCTTTGTTTAAAAAACAGAATAAAAGTGATTATCCTTTCTACTTCTGCTTGAACAGAACAGTTGGTACATTGATTTCTGTCAGGCCTGTAATCAGCTCTGTCTTAATGAAAAGTGCAAAAGGCTGATCAAAACCTTGGCACCCCTTCAAGCACAGTGCTATAACTGCTGCCCAGACAGTAGTAAGGTTATCTCGTAACTTGTCACTCCAAAAGTAATGCCTCCTACTTGTTTTCATGGAAACTACAGCAGCTGCAAAGGGCACAACAGCACCCTTTGGCAGAGCACTATATTTTGAAATTGTCATCACCATTAGCTATACATTTTTTCCAGTGATGGACAAGAGCCAGCATGCTGCACTGTTAACAAATAACTTCCTCAATAACTGCTTTATTAGGTAATTACCATCTTGAAGGTGATTTTTACTGCTAGTAAAACTTATTATTATATTCTCCAGTCTCTCCTGGGAATGAATTCTGCATTCTAACATACTTATGTAATGAGATAAAAGTTTAGAAAGCAAAGGTTTCTGATAGAGCCAAGCATTACTAAAACATGTTTGGAAAAAAAACCAGAAAGATTCTTCACATAAGTGAGCAAGTGGAACACTGGCAAGACTCATCCAGGAAGACTTAATGTAATTTTTCCAGGCTCTTCTAAACAGTGTTTTTAATGAAATTGTTACTAACTTGACAAGTGTTTTGTAGAACTTTGAGCAACTAGAATTAAACCTCTACAGAGAGCTGCAAACAAATACTGATTTGCACTGCACATTGCAGTTAAACCCTTTCTCTTTTTTTCTTTTTTTTTTTTTTTTCTCATAGTCTGATGTCTCAAATGAGCACTGGCCATCCTTGGTTCAGGAGGCAACAGCTGAAGCTTTGAAGCTCTATTCTTGTCCCTTGGCAGTTCTCCTGCAAGCTCTTCTGCAGTATATCCGCAAAATGGGAGCAAGGTATAGAACCTGTTATGCATAAATGGAACACATTTTCCACAAGTATTTATGTGTCAGAATTAATGGTGGTCAGACCTCACTCCTAGACTGAAAAATTTGAAAATGAGTTCTTGAAGTAGCATGACAGTTAAAAGGGAGGGGCATACTGAAATCTGAGGTTGTGCTGAGTTCACAGATGCCAGATACAGTTTTTATCACAGGTACAGTTTTTATTGTGTTATTTGTAGCAGTTATAAAATCTCCTAGTTCACTACAATTATGAGTAGCTACTAGTTAAAGCAGTAATTTGAATGTGAAATACTAAATACAGCAATGATGGCAACGTTCCTTAGCATTCCAACTGACAAGTAGTTTTCCAGACACAGCTATGCAGGAAACAAGCAAACACTCATCCCTGCTTCCTCAGCAGTATGGAAACAAGGACCTTCTTTTACATGACTTCTGCTTATTATTGCTTACAGGTGGGTATTGGTGTGTTGCACCTCATCAGTGAAGCTTTGCAGTTGATTTGGATTGTTTTGGTTCTGCTTCTAGGGAGACTCGTCGAATGTTGGAGAGAGTGGTTTACCAACCAGGGAATCCGGAAACCATCGTGTCTGTGGCACGCTGGTACCTCATGCAACATCTGTATGCCAAAGATGATTATGAATTAATAGATGTAAGTCCACATGCTACATTATTTTGTATTCATACCGCCATACAAATTGATTTGGTCAAATCTGCAGACCCACAAATTTATTTAATGTGACGGGAGGGGATTCGGTTTGACTTGTCATTGGATTCACTTTGCTACTCAGATTCTGAATGTGCAAGCAGGAGGTGTGGAAAGTAAATGGAGAAAGGTTAAATTTAACTAGGGAAGACAAAAGGAAGCCTTGGCAGTTTTAAGGAGATAGAATGCTTCTTTTTGACTGATTTAGGTTTGTACAGATGTATTCTATGAAGGCAAGCGTGCAGTGATTGGGAGATAGGTCTCCCCGAGATGTCTTGGTGTCATTGCCAGCAGGGAACTCACTATACCGAGTCCAAGGTAACATACGATGCTGCTGTAGAGCATTGCAAGTGACTACATGTTTAGCAGGTGACATGGAGTGTTGTTTATTTTCTTTAAATAAAATGTATGTGTTAAGTGAGCTGGTATGTCATGCTGAGTATTTCTTATTTCAGTCTGGACTTACTGCTTACTTAATCTTTTTTGAAAATTGGATAGCAGAATCTAATATGAATGAGGGATTTCCAGACAAATACTAACACTAAACTTGAGAGATTCTCAGTGTTTCTTTGCTTGATTTCTCTGCAGGTGCTCGTAGAAAATGCCAAAGCTAATGGGGATATAAGAGCTCTGGAACTACACAAGAAATTGTCAGCAAGTGCCTAGTGTGGACTGTCCGAAGTGGAACGTCTTCTGTTCATGCAATGTAATCAGGCCATCCTTCAGGACTTCTGTGTGGTCTGGGCTTTTTTAATTTGTTTTTGTCTGGTTTTATTTCTCACTGCATCATCAGCAACTTTTTTGAACAAAAGTGCACCCCATCATCACTTCACCTGAAGGAAAAAAGCTGAATTGTTTTTTTGTTTTGTTTTGTTTTCTTCTTCTCTGAAACCTCTGTACTGTTTGCAATAAAGATTAATCATCTTTCCCTCTTGGCCATTTACAAAGAAGTACAACACTGGCTGCATTGGCAGTGATGCAAGCTTGGAGAGGTTTCAGTTTTTTCTTTTCTTCCTGGAACAGTCTTACTAGTTAACTGACAGCAAACTTTCCTTCCCTCGAATATTGTAAAACATGCAGAAATTTAAAATGTTTTTCATTTCTTTTGCAGTGGAGATCCAAATGCACTTGGAATTTCCTGTGTGGTGTCAGCTTTTATGCTTTATGCTGTGTTTTTTGTTAGCTAACCTTAATTGCAGCAGTGTGTCATGTCCTGACAGTGGAAAGGGGAGAGCAACCAGATTCACTGAGGGGCTCAATTGCTGTGGAGCAATTGTTGGTGGGTCATGGGGTTTGGTTACTCAGGTTCACTTCTCCCATGCAAAATTCCAGTTGCAATGTGGAGTCATGCTTACCTGTGAAGTAAGCCCGTTTTCTCAATTGCTAATGGTTCCATTAGACGTGGGATGTCTAGGTTTAAACCCAGGTACCAGAAAACCCCAACATGACTTGAATAAAAGGTTCACAATTTGGGGATACACCATATTTTTATTGGATTCCATATGAATGTTGTAAAACTAATTGTCCGTGACTAGTTCATTGTAGTGAGAATACCTTCTTGGGGCTGGGGATTTATTTTTTGTTCATGTATTATACTATCTGTATTGGAGAAAAATTACGTAAGGGACCAAACACTTCCATAACTATAGAGGCCATGGTGAGGTCAGCCACTCCATTCATTAGTGTCCTGAATTCACCAACCCAGAGATAAAAGGACAGTATATTTGTGTTGTAGGGGTTCACCATGAAGTGAGTACAAGATTATACAGGATCTCTACTTCTCAGGGACAGCTCTTCTGCTTTACTATGTTATTACAAGGCATTGCTACATCGTGTCCCTAAAATGTCCGCTATTTTCAGGCTGCAAGGGAGGCATTTGTTGTTCACATACAGAGCTCTTGCTTCCAATGTGTAGCATTCTATGTGTCTTTTGAGGATGTATCAACCAGAAAATAATTGCTTACTGGAGAGGGTAAGTACCAAGTTGTTCCACTGTACTCCTGAAATAGGAATGAGTAAACCCCCCTCCGCCCCCCCAAGGATTTTTTTTTATTCCTGTATGTATTTTGAATACACTTCTGGTTTAATGTTTCTATCTTTCGGCTTAGAAGATCTGTGAGAAGTTTAACCAAATGATGGCGAGCTTAAGGCCTGCAGCTGTTGGGATGTCCAGAAAAAGGCCTTTTTCTGTTTGATTCCAAATTTTGTTAAAATCAGTGATGAGTGCCTGTGCTGCACGAGCTTATTCACATTCCCAGTTTACTGGGATAAGACTGTATTGTTACTCTGTCGATATATAAACTCCTCTTCCTCAAGCCCATCTTATTCCTCCTGGGGTTAGTGCATTCTGCAAATGGTCTTGTGGTTGTATGGTATATGGTTCCAAGGCATCAGGCAGGCCTCAAATCTGGGGAGTTGTTCTGTTGGGGTTAGCAATTAATGTTAGCGTTGGGGAAGGCTGTTGACAGGCCTAAGTTCCAATCATGCATTAACTCAAGGCAAGCAGCCTTCCACAAACTCTCAGTCACATGGTTTATAGTTGGAATCTCAGTACAGACTGGATCCCCCCATCTCTAAGGTGTCCAGAACTCCTACCCAATAGGCAGTTTGTTAAGTTAATGGCCTCGACTGTTCGGTCATCAGTAGTTAGGAAAACTCTGGACCTCATCTTCTAACAGCAAAACTAGTTGCCACTCTCCTCACATACTCTGTCTCAGTTTCTTGAGCTAACCTGCTGTATTCTTCCAGGACTTTTGGACATTTTGGCTGCTGAGAATGCCTTCACCTAAACAACTTGCCCATCCTCGTCCTGGCCATTATCTTTGGCCTTTATCATAATTAATGGCTTCTTGGGGTAAAGTACTTTTTGGCTATTTTCCTTTGCCTTAGTTGCATACAAGGCCTAGCCAGCGTGGGTTAGTGAAGGGCAGGTCCTGTTTGACCAGCCTGATAGGGTGACCTACCTGGTGGATGAGGGAAAGGCTGTTTTCATCTAGAATTCAGCAGAGCCTTTAACACTGTCTCCCACAGTATTCTGGGGCTGACAACCCTTGGACAGGTACACTCTTGGCTGGGTAAGGAGCTGGCTGGAGGGCAGGGCTGAGAGAAGTGGTGAATGGAACTAAATCCAGCTGGTGACCAGTCATGAGTGGTGTTCCCCAGGGGTTGGTACTGGGGCCTGTCCTCTTCAGTATCTTTATTGATGACCTGGGCGAAGACACTGGGTGCACCCTCGGTCAGTTTGCAGATAGCACCAAGTTGGCTGGAAGTGTTGATCTGCCTGGGGGTAGCGAGGCCCTGCAGAGGGATCTGGACAGGCTGCATTGCTGGGCTGAAGCCAATGGGATGATATTCAACAAGACCAAGTGCAGGGTCCTGTGGCCACAACAACCCCAGGCAATGCTACAGGCTTCGGGCTGAGCAGCTGGAAGACTGTGTAGAGGAAATGGACCTGGGGATATTGATTGACGCTTGGCTGAACATGTGCCAGCAGTGTGCCCAGGTGGCCAAGAAGGCCAACAGCATCCTGGCTTGCATCAGGAATAGTGCAGCCAGCAGGAGCAGGGAAGTAATTGTCCTCCTGTGCTCAGCAGGCCACACCTTGAGTACTGTGTCCAGTTTTGGGCCCCTCACTGCAAGAAAAGCATCTTAGCCCTGGAGTGTGTTCAAAGAAGGGCAGCAAAGCTGTGAGGGGTGTGGAGCACAGCCCTTATGAGGAGAGGCTGAGGGAGCTGGGATTGTTCAGTGTGGAGAAGAGGGGCTTAAGGGGAGACCTTATTGTTGTCTGTAACTACCTGAAGGGAGGTTGTAGTGAGCTGGGGGTCGGCCTCTTCGCTTTTGTAATTAGTGATAGGGCGAGAGGGAATGGCTTTAAGTTGCGCCAGGGGAAATTCAGACTGGGTGCTAGGGAATACGTCTCTGAATGAGTGGAAAAGGCTGCCTAGGGAAGTGGTGGAACCACCAACCCTGGAGGTATTCAAGGAACGTTTGGACATCGTGTTGAGGGACATAGCTCAAAGAGAACGATTGATGACAGGTGGATGGTTGGACTGGATGATCTTTTAGATGTTTTCCAACCTTGGTGCTTCTGTGATTCCAGGGTGCTTAGGCTCGGTTTCTTGGCCAGCTGTGCCAAGCTTGTAAATTGTGGCTCACTATCCAGAGCAGAGTCAAGGTCTGCCTAATCAGGGGATGCTTGTCCCTCATCCTCTAATTCAGTCTGTAACATTTTCTCTCAGTCTGATGTGTCGGACAGAGCCATGAGGAGATGCTGAGTGATATTACATTTGGCAGTTAGCTGATGCTGCAGGGTTTTCATTTGTTCCCACAAGGATTTAACCATTTTATCACTAGCTTCTTTAACCAGATGCCTCTTCTGTGCCACGAATCGTGCTGCACCCAGCACAGCAGACACTGTGGCTTTTCCTTTCTGTGGTCACGCTTTTTGTTCTTTAGTAAGCATTGCAGTCCTACTAGTTACAGCAGTTGGATCGTACCAACTAACGCAGGCCCATGCCATGGGATGGGGCATGCCTTATATTCCTTTAGCTTCTCAGTAAGATGGGAGCAGTCAGGCATCAGCATTTTTCAAACTCGCCACAGTGAAACCTCTCCAGGCATATAGCTTAGAGGTTGCTTCCCAGTGCTCTCTCAGTACAGTCACTTTGGGACCTGTCCCTTATGCAGTGTGTCCCCCCTGACCGTGGGCTTCAGTAAATGTTCTCATCAAGTAAAACTTGTGATCACTAGGGACAGGGTCATATTTATAACTGTGCGTAACAGGCTCTATTTATGTCTTAGCGATTCTGCTGCTGACTGCTTAATTGGATGAATCATGACAGTGGTTCTTAATACATGATGTTATTTTGCCTTTATTTAAACAAAAATAAAAAATAAATCAGTTATTCTCATCTGTTAGTGTTACCATTTGTGATTTCCAAGCTGTTGAGAGCAGCTCTGTGATACCTGTCCATTCCTGGTTTACGAGGCACGCAGTGACTGCTGACATCATAGGACTGGACTGAAGGAATGGTTGGCTTCAGTATCACTTGGCTTGAGGAAAGCAGGATGCTGAGATGTGATGGGGGAAAACTGAGAGGCCTCTCTACTACTTCCCTCTTGCCTGCCAGCCGTGCACAGTGAGAGTGGGAAAGTAGGTGCGAGCCACAAGCTACCACTGTCATTTTGAACCAGAACACGAAGCTCAGTAGGATGGATTTTCTGCTCTCTGGAGCTGAGCACTCTGAATGTCAAGAATCCCTCCTCGTCTCCCATCCCTTCTCCCATCCACCTCAGTACCTTACTTTAAAAAGACTGTTTCTGATAAATTTAGATGGATGGTGGTTGCCTTCACAGCCTGCTGTCATACAGGCCTGAGCAATCAGGAACTGCATATATTAAAAGGGAATGCTGCAGAAGCCAGACTCGTGACTCTCAAGACTAGCTGTAACTTTTTTTAGCTTGCTGCTATTAATAGCCTTGAAAAGTGCATACAGCCCATGGTTCCTACATGTATGGCTTTGATATTTATGCCTCCTACTGTAGTGGTGGGAGAGCCATCATAGCCAGCTTGGTGACAGCGTGGTAAGTGGCTGCCAGCCCTTGTTTTTAGGGCATTAAAGAGAAGTTCTTTCACTTGAGTGTTACCCTATGCTTAGTTGAGCATCAAACCCTTCTAAGAGCCAGGAGAACAGAGGACCCTTGGCCAGAAAAACCAACTTAATTAACCACCAACAGTGAATATTCTGTGTATTTCTTCTAAAAAGTTCAGTGTTTTCTTTCTTCAGAAGGCATTGTGTTAATAACTTTTACTGTGATCAGTAATGAACTTCAACAAGGTAATTACGCAGCCCAAAATTGAATTACGTGCCCTTAGAAACAAATACATATCTCTACCACCTACTCAGTGAAGAGTCTTCTGGGATCACGAGCTTAATTTTCTGTAAAGTCAAACAATAAAAGGTGAAGATCTTGTTCTCCTCAATAGTGTAGCAGTCTCTAAAACAATCAGAACTCATAGAAGCAGTACTGGAAAAAAAATGCGAATTCATGCAGGTTGAGACAGCCCTATGATTTATATTATTGTATAGCTCAGCTTTGGAATTTATACAGAGGCATTTGAGCATCACTGAGATGGAGGACTGACGCTTGGTTACAGACTTCACTGACTGGAAAGCTGTACATTTGGTTGCTACCAATGTAAAGGGGGGAAAAAAAAGCTCCAATTATACTTTGTTATATTTTGTTGTCTTACACTGAAGGCAGACTGGAGTGAGATCAAATGAATTTCAAGGTAGGCCATCTGATTACCTCAGATATGAAGGATTTTATATGCTTCTTACCTTTCCTTTCATATAAGCGTGAAAAAACGGCTTCCTTCTGAGAAGTTTGTCTATTCGGGCCATGCACGTTTGCGACCATTTGTTCCATTCTCTGTATTTCTCTAACCTTGGATTTCTGACCAGCTCTTCAGCTTCTCTCCAGGTGGTACCACGTAGCGCAGCAATTACGTTAATTTAGGTATTCTTGTCTGACTTTAGACTAAAACAAAGCTGCATTTACTTACGTCTCTGTCACAACTGCTTCATGCAAAGAAGTCATTCAAACAGCAGCAATCCTCCAAATATATATTCATGTGTCATCTTAGTTTCTAATTGGGGCACCAAGCCCTTCCAGTATAACCACACAAACCAGTACTTAGGTAAAATGATTTTTGCCTGGAGAAGACTCCAGTTTGACCTGACAGCCCCCTTTCAGTATATAAAGGGGGGATGTAAGAAAGAAGGGGACAGATTCTTCAGTAGTTGTGACAGAACAAGTAGAAAAGGATTCAAATTAAAAGAGCAGAGATTTTGAGAGGATATAAGGAAGAAGTTTTTACAGTAAGGGTGTGAAGCATTGGCACAGGTTGCCCAGGGAGGTGGTGGATGCCCTGTAGGCACTCAAGGTCAGGGTGGATGGGGCTCAGCACAGGAGAGTTGGCCTAGGTGGCCTTTAAAGGTCCCTTCCAGCTCAAACAGCTCTGTGCTATCATGCCCTGTCACTGCACTGACTGCGTGAGTTTGGATTCAGCAGTTGTGCTCAGCAGGTTCAGCTTAGAGAGAGAAGCCACCTGGAATCCATGGTTTTGAGGAACCTTTTTCTGTAGACCAAGAAGCACACGAGGCTTGAAACAGGAGACCAGTCTCAGTCTTTTGAATGCCTTCTCTTGGATATGAATGGTCTTTGGCCTTCAGTTGTGCTGTGACCACTTCATTTTGCCTCCCTGCTGAAGACCTTGCACTAGCCTCATGTGAAATCATACCAATGTTCCTTTGCCTCTGCTCCCAGATTTTTTCCTTCATTTCCAAATTTCTTGTGTTTATGTGATTGTCCTGTGATTGTTTGTTTGGGGGGAAGGGGTTGTTTAAGTACAACAAAACCCACTGTGCCAATTACAGTTTTGAGCACTACACTGCTAAACAGCAGCAACTTCCTTCAGTAAGATAGAGGAGGTGAGTAATAAACCTCAATAATGCTTCTGCTAGTAATTAACCTTCATTTTAGTACATGTACCCAAGTTACAATCCACTTTTAATGACTGAGTAACTTCTTATAACCAGTCCAAGCCACTCTGTTTTTCGTAATGCTTTTACTACCTGCACATTGTGTGGAGATGAAGGAGTCTACTCAGTCAGATTTCAGTATTTACAGTGATCTAAAACCAGCATAGCTTACCACAGAACTGAGCTAACAGTGCTTAAACACTGAGTGACAGGTTTCCTCAAGTCCTTTAAGTAGTATGAATGCTTCTGTAAGAAATCTGCTTTCAAGATTCTAAGTCAATCCTTTCTTAAAGCTTTTCTTCACACACTTCTTCCTCGTGAAATTGAAAATGGCTGCAGGTGTAGCAGAGCTGTGTATTTTGTGTTTAAAGGCTATTTTTGTCTTTAATCCGATGCTGCTTCTCACTGAAGAGAGCTTCTGCAAGTGTTTATAATGATTTGCTTTCAGAGTTCATTGGAAGTCTCTTGCTTTGTACCTTTGTGAGTCTTTCTCAGTTTTCTTTTTTTCCAGTTTCATCTTCGTGTTCTGTATTTGTCTGAGCAGCTCCAGAGACTCGTGAATGGACTGAAATCCTGGTAGAAAAATAGGGACAATTAATTATATCATGGTTGCTTTCAGTACACTGAGGAATTCTTCTTTTCCTTCCCACATATTTCTGACCCACGTGTAAATCAGAGCACTTCAAACCCAATCTCTTTCTTTCATCTTTTTACTGAATACCATAAATATGAATTATCAGCTAATGTTTCCAGCTCCTTGCTGTAGGATTCATATCTTCCAGTGCACTGGATATATTATATCAAGCATGATAGGAATAAACTGTAATCAACATCCTTGTAGTTTGAAGTTAAGAAAGCACTGTCTGCGTATAAAACCAAGGGTGGTGTTAGATGTTGAAGTGATTTGTTCCCATATTGAGCACTGATTTTTGTTTATTTAAGTTTGCATTAAAGACACCCTGTGTTCCCACCGATGTGCTTGGTGCAGTGCCTCGAGGTAAGGTGTGAATATTTGGCCACGCTTCTGCAGGGTCTGTGGAGTTCCTCTATTTACTTTTCTTTAAGGGTGATTGCAACTTGACAGTGGGTGTCATTTTTCTTTTTGAAGGCAAATAATGCCAAGTCTTTGTGTAAACAGTTCTCTTCTGTTACTGACTTCCTCAGCCAGGAATCTCGAGAGCTCCCACTGTAACTCCGGAATCTCTTATTCTGAAATTTACTATCCCCAGCATTCTTCCGCTCACTGGATTAAACTTAATGGTCAGTCCTTCCTGCCTGGAGCTCCTTCCTGTATCAAGATTGTTGTTAATGTAGAGCCCGATTTGTCGCAGCTCTGGAGCAAAGCTTGTTAGTTGCAAATAATGAAGGTGTTGGAACTCAAGTGAGGAGCTGTGGTCCTGGATCACAGACAACTTGGAAGATTAGATGTGAAGCACATGTGTAGTGTTTGTCAGCCATCTGTTCCCTTGGAGTGCTGGCTGAGTGATCCTTTCGCATAAACTAGTGTTACCATTTAGTTTCCAAAATCAGCTGCAAGTGGGATAGTTTTTAGTGAGCAAAAGCTTCCTTTTGAAAGCCTTGTGCTTTGTTCCTGTGAACCGCTGTTTAAAGTTGAACAGCCAGAATTGGCTCAGACTGCTAACAAGTCCATGCTACGGGAACTGCACTCAGTGTGACTGTACCCATAAGAAGCATCTACTGTGTGGTCAGCAACATTATCTAACTGCTTCTGTATTCCTCTATCCTACAGTCTGGGTAGGGTAGCTATTAAACAACAGGTGCCTCTTTCTCAACGCCCTGTTAGTGGAGAATGGGGAGTAAAGGATGAAAAAAATACAGAACAGTCTGAAACAATGAAACATGATTTCCACAGCAGGACCTGAGGCAAAAGGCAAAAACTTTTATCTCTCAATTAAGGTTACTGGCCTCACGAGCAGAAGATAGAAGTACTCAGAGAAATCTGGGAAGTTAAACTGTCTTTTAGAACATCTTACCATCAGATCCTCAAGAAGAGAAAGCAACCTGTGTGCGAATATCCTGCTGGTGCTGGTAAGGACAGCTGGGCTAACCCAGATGCCTAAAACTGTGAAACCAGGGTGTAGGAGAGAGGAATGGTCTATTGAAGGTCCTTGTCTCATTGCTGCGAAGTATTTTTTGCAGCAGTAGTTTACTGTACAGATGCTCTGACAAATAACTGGATGAAATTCTCACCTGATCTGTATTCACTCTGGATTTCCTCAAGCTCCTTCCAAATCTGTCTTTCAAACCTGGTGATTCTTGCATGGAGGCTTTTTTCGCCACTCTTCATTTGCTTTAACTGCCTTTTGTGTTCCTCTGGATTATCCGATTGTTCTAGCTGTAGTGACAGAAGTAGAAGCTTCTCTTCTGTTTTCTTTTCTGCTGCTTCCTTTAAACACATGGCAGATGTTAACAGTAAGATGCTTCAAACATGCCCACCAGTATTCTCCATCCTGGTAACCCTGAAATTAATCCGTTTTCTTTCCCAATCTCAAGAGTAAGAGCACTGCAGAAATGCAGTGAGGTCTGCTACCCTGGAAGGGCATCAGCCTTCTTTTCCTCAGCTAACTGGATTAAATGGGGCAGGCCAGAGGGGCATTTTTATGATTTTATTTATTCACTTATTTTAACTCCAATTGTTCTCTCTGTTTCACTGTCTAACAACAGACTGGGAATTCAAACAACTTATTTCAGGCTGCTTTCACGCACTTACCTCAAACACGTGTTTTTGAGACAAGGGGCTAAGCAATGAAGGGCACACCGAGCTCTGATGTTAATATGAGTAAGTGAGTCCCTACCAGACAGTCTTTGGAGCCCAATGCCTTCCCTGCACCTCCTCAGAGATGTGCTCATACCTGAGCCATGCTGCTGCCCACCCATTTCTTGCTCTCCAAGTTGCACTGCTAAGGTCCTAATCTGACCATCAGCATGGTCTAAATCCCTCACCTCTTTAGCCCTGGTGGCTCAGAGAATTCAGGCAATGCTGGGCTCTGCCGCTCAGAGCAAATATTTGCAAACCTGGCAGAGTTTTTTGAACCTAAACTGAGTTTACTGTGGTGCTGAAAATGCCTTCTGTGTTTACAAACATTGCCATGCTGTACAGGTGGCTGGTAGTGTGAGTCAGCTCCAGGAATAACCAAACTGCTGCCTCACGCTCCCAACACAGCTCCAGCTTCAGCACAAAACACATGTTCGACAGCATGTTGAAGATTACCTCAGCCCTCAGGGGCTGAGCTGTGTCTTCCCTGAGAGGGCACCCACCTGCTGTAGGGAACTGCTCCAGCAGGGGGTTGGACTCGATGACCTCTGGAGGTCCCTTCCAACCCTTTCTGTGATTCCGTGACCTCCAGTTGCCCTGTGCATGCATGTATGCATGTGCACAAGAATAAAGGCGTTCCTTATAATGTCATCCGTTAAAAGGTAACTTAGAAAACTTGAAGTCCCGTTAAAGTTGCATTGCTTGACACTGTCGTCTCCCTGAGATATAACTAGGTATTTTGGTTTGTTTCATCAGCAGAGTAGTTATGAGGCTGTGCCTTAAGGTTCAGAAACACTTCTGTATCCATCTGGTTGCACCAGTGGTTGGTCGTACTGACATCTAGAGATTGTGAAGCTGAAGAAGTGGAAATTAAAGCCTGATGGTCTTTTATTTCCTTTTTGGTCAATTTCTCTGTATGTTTTTGATTAGCCGTCTTCATTCTGATCGTAAGACATGGGAGGTGTGTTTCAATTGGTTTTGAACTCTGAAGCTGAGTGAACTACTTACAGCAAAGGAGGAAAAGCTTTTAGAGTTGTGAGGGAATTGATTAAAACATTGGTCCCGTGCCAGGCACTAACTGCTGTGGTGGAATCTAAACTCGCTGCATATTATTATACCAACTACAGCACGGTGATGGCTATGTTTAAAACCAGGAACAATTTGCCTAGAAGTTCCCTTACTATTCTGAGCTTGTCAGCGAATGAAAGAAAACCTGATGATGCTCGCTGATGGCACTGATGGTGGGTCACCACTATGGGGTAAATTGGGGCTTCACAAATGCCCCGTTCATACTTGTTGCCCAGAGGGTTGCAGGATCTCCACCCTCGGAGGTACTTAAAAACCACCTGGAGGAGACCTGCGACCTGCCTTTGTGGTTGGTCCTGAGGGAGGAGCTGAACCTCAGGACTGCCAGATATTCCTTTGAAAAAAACTACTGGCCATCCCACAAGGCACCAGGGCAATTCTGTTTTTGTGCACAACTTGCTGGGAGGGAAGTCTTACCAGCCTCTCCTTCATCGCACTGAGCAGCTGGTGCTGGTACTGGGCTCGATCTGCAGACTGCGTCAGCTGCACCTCTGTCCACTTCCGCTGGTTCTCAATCTGATCTTTGAAGTCCTTTAAAACACTTGTCAACCTAAAATTAGGATTGAGGTTTTTTTTTTTTTTAGTAACAAGACTGAAGGTTTAGTCAGCACTGTGGGGGAGTCTTGACTCATTAGAGTAAATTGTTTAAGTTACTTCAGATTTCGTCAGTTGTTCCGTAAGGAGACCAAGCTTGATTATTTTATTTATCCTCACCTTGAAGGTTACATATACATGACAAAATGTGATTTCTCTAATGCCATCTAATTTAAGAAAATACCTGAGGGCTGAAAAATGCATAACTGTGTTAATTCCTAAGGCACACCTGGATGCAAAGAGTGACCAGCTGAAATTTGTTTGGGTCTCAGCCAGGTTACAAGCCAGCAAGTAAGGAGCGGGGTTTTCCAACTAGCCCGTATGCTTGAAGCACTTGTAACACTTAATGTCACTTATCAAAAGAGAGAACCTGTTTTTTAAAACCAAGTGATTGATAACAATTTTGAATCTGCCTAATGAAGCGATAATTGCCATCACAACTAATGTAATGTGAGAAACAAATTAGCGATGATAGGATTTCTCTAAGTGACTTATTGTTGCTGTTTCCTTGCTGTAGACAGCACTTTGCTAAGATCTTGTATGGCTGTGAGGTCGGTTTATGGCTGTTACTCATTTTATTAGTTCTAGGACAATTTTAACAATAACAATTCAGAACACTGATTTTGTCATTTATAGGGTGCACGTGACAACTGTAATTCCTGGGACACCAGTTTCTTCTCATGAGACAATAAGATGGTATTTTGATGTGACATTGGTGATACAGACACTGCTCAACCTGAGTAATTTAGTACAAGTAAAGGGAAGCACAAAAAGCTTTTCTTGGACCTAATAAAGCCAGCCACCTGGCTGGACCACCTAAACCTTTCTGTTATCAGGGGCTGATAGGGATGGAGACGGTGCTCTGCTGAAGCCACTACTACTTGCTCTAAGGATATTGATCATGACAGCAGGATCTCGAGGATCAGCAAGGAAGCTGACAAATATTAGTTGTTCTGCCCAACCACCTAATCAGGCAATAACAGGCCTGGTATCTCTTCAGATAGAACTTAGTGTGGAAAATCATAGATTGAAATCCATTAGGCATAAACAAGAAGTCCCATGTTGCTATTTTTTGTTAATGTTACTGAACAGATTTCCTTTTACTGGGAAAAGAATTAATCATGAATGATAGAATGTAGCGTCAACATTGCTCAAAGTTCCTAATTAAGTTCTGTTTAGTTAGTGGCATTTGGCATTTGACTTTTTTATATTCGGACAAAGGGAAGAAACGCTTAAACCTAAAAATGTACTGTTTGAGAACTGGTTTTAGGCAAGTTAAAAAACATGGCAATTGTGAGCAACAGTTGCCATGGGGAGTACTGGAACAATTGCAAAATAATTGATCTAACATTCTGAAACTGAAAATGATTGCCCTGAATCATGCTATCAGTTACAGATTTAGTAGAAGAGCAGCAGAATGAGGTGAAATTAAATGATCATAATGGTCTCTTTGGGATGCAAGTCTGTGACTCGAGGCTCTCTACCAAGGGGGATGAGGAGGCTGGGGCCCATCTGTGCATGGACAGCACAGTGTGGTAGTGAAACAGCACCATATTCTGTTTCATTTACAATCTTCCTCAATTAGGATGGTGAGGCCCTGGCACAGCTGCCCAGTGAAGCTGTGGTGCCCCATCCCTGGAGGCACTCAAGGCCAGGTTGAATGGGGCCCTGGGCAGCCTGAGCTGGGGAGGAGCAGACCTGCCCATGGCAGAAGGTTGAGCCTGGGTGGGCTTTGAGGTTCCTTCCAGCACAAACCATTCTGTGATTCTGTGAGTTACCATTCCTCCTGCATGGAGCTAACAAAAAACAGAACTACAGTGAGCAGGGCTGCAGAGGCAGATGAGTTGGCGTATCCTTTAGTCCAGAAAATCCCTGAAATATTAATGAGATACTTGTAGATATTTAATAAAAGCATCCTCTAGTAGTGCTGCAATAAACGTGAGAGCAATCAACTATCAACAAGTGATCTACCTCTGTGCAGTTGAATGCAGTTATTCCTCAGCTAACAGACCCTGAGAGACAAGCACCCGGTCCCCCAACTACGAAGGCTAACATTATCTAGCAAAGCACAACTCCTCCTGAAGTCCTGAAATAGTTTAAAAATTCATCAGGTTTTCAGTAACTCTATATGGAAGTATCAGTTCACACTTTCAGAATACAACTGCCAGGCCAGAAAAACTGCTGGTTCCCAGACTGCTTCATGTCAATTGAAGAGGTAACTACACTTTAATGCCAACTTAAACGTGACAGTTTGCTCGCAGAAACTCCAGCCTGTCCTAGGAGAAGAAGTTATTTTTTTTTTATTTCATGTTAAAAGACACCATGCTAGTGCACCTCAAGGCCTTGGAGGTCCACTTCTGTTGGAAGTTTCAGTAAGGCCTAAATGACTTAGGAGAAACTCAGTGTTTTCTTCAGTTTTCATTTTTCCCTCTTTTCTGGCATTTTTCCATTTTTCTTTCTCTTTTCTTTTGGTATTTACTTCTTGTTCCTCTCACATTCTTTTGATTCTCATCATCGCTTACTCTCAGTCTGTAGGTAACTCCTTTTTTTTCTTCACTTTAAATCGTTCCCCCTCTTAGCTATTATTTCAACGCTCATTCCTATTTCTTCTCCTGTTTCCTTGATGTGAACATTTTGTGCTTAAAGTAGCGTATTTTTAACTCTGAATGCAATTCAGATAAATTTAATAATTAAAATACTCCAACATTTTAACAAGTGGAAATACTGCCTTTGAAATATTGTCGCAGCATTATTGTAATCAGATTTCAAATTACTTGTGCTGGCTCTGCTGTATAATGCTAGGCTGTTTTGCATTGTTCTGCATAGGGATGTCATGTACTTTAATTCATTGTGTAATCACTGGAGCTCTCACCTCTCTAAAACTCATCAGGACTTAAAGGGCACTTTAAAAGTACTTTTGCATTCAGAACAGGGGAAAAATACGGCTTAAGAATGAAACAATAAATTAGAAATCCAAGGGCATGTGAAGCTGTGCAGCTTCACTCCTCAGCTCCATCCCTGTCCTGCCCTGCCCACCTCCCTCTGCCATTATTGCCCCTTCCCAGCTGCTCTCCCAGAACTAGAACAGGCAGAGCAAGTGCTTCAAGCAAGTCACAAGTTAGCTGCTTCCATTAATGTGGTAAATAGTCTTTCTACTCAGTGCCTCTTTTAAGTATGGAAGAGTAATGGCTTTCATACCTTTTTTCTCACAGGATGGCATTTAGTGCCTCATTTTAACAATTAGCTTGCAAGACAATGTATTTTCATCATGTATTTTCATTATTTTATAGCATGGATCTTCATCAACCTTCTTTTATTGTTTTGAATAGTCGTTAATTAATGGGTTTGTTTGAGTGTTTCGTGACAACCTGCTCATCATACTAAAGCATTCAAGGTGAACTACCATAATGAGAAACCCTTTGTCACCTACCTGAAATCCAGAAGTTGCAATTCATGATGTTGATCTCGCTGGACTGTCTTTAAGTTTGAGCTTTGATCAGAGTTGGAAGTCTCTAGCTTTCCTAATAGCTGCATTACCTAATGAGAATTCAACAGAGAATGCCTTTATGAGCCAGGATGTGAGCACTTACATTTAAATATGTATTATGATTGCAAGACTGAAAAAAACAACTGATACAAAGGCACAACTTAGAACCTCTCTCACAAACGATTTCATTCAGGGAGGACTTGAGCTCAGAGTCTGTAAGAACCATCAGAGGCTGTAAGAACCATTTAGTGGAAGTTTTTGTGGACACAGGCTTTGTAACTAAATTCACAGATAACTAACACTTTTTATTTCAACAAGACACTTCCCTGAAGCTGTTAGGATCCAAGCAGTATTGTTCCTTGACAGAAAATACCTGATGGACTGCCACCAACAGCAAAGGGAGACAGTCACTCATATATCAATCCTTCCCTTTCCCCATTCAGTCTGGAATAAATGTTCAAAGTACCACAGAGCACTCTAGCCAGGTTACTTGATGCACGCCCAGACACGTTTGGGAGCTGTTCCTGTTCTATGGGGCCAGGAACCAGGGCGGTGGTCTCTGAGCCTTCAGGTGAACCATAAAATTGCAGAACCATAGAATCATTCGAGTTGAAAGGGATGCTTAAGTCCTTTATCAAGTTGTTTCTCTAGTCCAATTCCCCTGCAATGGACAGGGACGCCTACAGCTTGAGCAGGCACTCACAGCCCCATCCAACCTGACCTTGCCTGTCTGAAGGGAGGACAGGCTATCCACCACTTCACTGGGCAGCCTGTGCCAGCGTTTCACCAACCTTATTATAAAAAACTACTTCTTTATACCCAATCTAAACCTCCCCTTTTTTAGTTTGAAAAACTAAAACCTCCCCTTTTCCTATCACCCTGCTGAAGCATCTGTCTCCTTTATTTGTATTTGCCCTCCTTTAGTACTGAACGGCTGCTCTGGTGAGGAAATATCTTCATCTTGTTGATAGCTGTGGCATCTCCATGTCAAAAAGGAGCTGCTAAAGGCTCATTATGCTGTTGTAATACCTTAATACTCAACAAAAACTCTCTGTTTCAAAAATTCTTGTTTGCTGCTTTCCCATGAGCACATGAGTACAGTTTTCCTCTCTTCACCTGAGAAACTTTATTCTGCATCCAGCTCCTTGCCTGTGATGGATTATTTTTACCTGTTACTGTTTCAAATGATCTGACACACACCTGCTTCACTTCCCATTCTCAGGCAAAGAGGAACATCTTTATAGGAATTCAAGGAGACAGGTGTCCAAACAGTGTCTTGTAGCAGAATTCCAGGTAAAATACTTCCATTTATACTGTCACGAATAATTTCTCTTTGTAGAAGAGGGTACTTGGACTGGAACTCTGCCTTGTGCAGCAGAAGATGCAGTCAAAATGCAGTCATAGTACTCTATACCAAGTGCATGAGAAGCCAAATATCCCATGTCTTCTCCCAAGCTCAACTGTAATGGTTACAGACAACATTTAATTTGAAGCAGGGGCAGAAAGCTGTCATGCTGCAGGTTTACAAAGCAAATGTACCTGCAGGCTGTACTTGTGAGACCCTATTGCTAATGCTCTTGTGCCTGTGGGAAGTACTAAAACAGCTACTGGACACAAGGAACATGTCACAAGACCAGTTATAAGGAATCACAAGCAGTAACCATTGTTATTTCTTGTTTGCTTATCCTCTCCACGGAGGAAAAATATTAAGAGAAAAATACCATTTTCCAAAACATTTTCAGTGCTACATCTTCAAATTTTTGGAAATACTGCCAGCTTTCTTTGGGAAATGGATATGCTGCTAGATGCCTCCTTGCAACCACCTTACAATTGAAGAAAAGACAGTGGAAGTATGAATTACTTTTTACCTCCAGAATTAACGCAACTGAATTTTCCAGACACAATTAAAGCAGAGTCATGCTTTAATTCAAGGGTCTTGTAAACCATACTGAGAAACCAATTGTGATGTGTCATTCACAATTTTACTGTTCCCAAATCCTCTAATATTTTTGCTATATGTTTTAAGACTACATCTATTAGAAAGGCCACTACCATCCCACAGCACCGGGAAAAACCTCATCTTTATAAAAAACAAATTGCTGTATCCATTGTTAATATCAGTCAGCGCGTATGACAATAAGCTCTGTGTGTGTGTGTGCCTCACCATCACTCTTCAGGTATAGCACTGTGAATTTCTGTACTCACCATCTTCTCAAAACTGCTACCATGATTTTTGAGGGTAGAGCGAAGGCTGTAGATTTCCTTATCGATCTTCTGGACCTCGTTCCTGATAACACGGATGTCTCCTGACAGCTGGGCAATACTCGCTTCACATCTGCAACCAAACCAGAGACAAGAGAACTTCTCCATGGACACATATAAGGGTGGAGCTGAAGGTGACGAAGAGGAGGGCACTCAGCATTTGACCAGCAGTCCCCTGAACTGGAGTCACCACACAAGTGACCATACACTGCAAACCTCCTCGTGGCTCCCAGCGGCTTGAGGTGACTTGAACCAGCCCACAGCTCACCCTGCTGGGCCAATTCCTCCTTGATTTCCTGCTGTCTAATCTTAACGGTGAGCTAATTTAAATCTGAAATGCAAATTGAGAGGTTACTCAGCCGCTCTGGCTGCCTGCAGTTTTTGGATGCCTACCCAGAGCGTAGGAGTGCCCAGACAGAGAAAGTGCAGCATTCTCTGGCTGGAAGCAGATGTGGAGGATGATCGGGTTTGGAATGGCAGCAGGCAAAAAAAAAAAAACAACGTTGCGTTTCACAGGAAGCACTTGTCATTTACTATTTAAACTCTTTCAGTCGCATTCAATAATATATCTTGTCATATTTCAAATGGGCAAACACGATTTGAGAATGATGGCACTAATTGAATAATATTTAACCAGCTTACCTCCAGGTAATATATGCATCCCATTTCTTCCTGTCTTTACTGCACCTATACACAATGTATAATATATGTGTATATATTTACATACATTTTTTTTTTTCCACAGGAAGATGATTTGCTTTAGTGTATATGTAAATATTTTTTTAGGATCATAAATACATCCAACATGAGCTAGAAGACAGAGACTCCTGCTCCTGCACCCCTCCTTGAGGAGTGGAGGATGACAGAGAATCTCCTCCACATCTGCCACTTGCTCCCACCAAAATGGTACTTAAAACAAGATTGAGGAAACAAATATCCTACCTTGTGCATTGCGTGCATGGCAGGAAGTACTGCACCAGTTAGTATACATAGAGGATTAGAAGTTGAGTAAAGAAAACATATGAGTTCTAAAATGCCAGAGAAATTATCCTCCAAAGCACCACAGGTTAAAGCCAGTGGTGTTGACAGACAAAGGATCTAAAGAGGGATTGTGACAGTTTAAAATAGACCAGCCTTTTGTCATCTCTTGATGATGCAGAAATATTGAGATACACCTACAGAGCATTCACGTCAAGGAAATGAAAAATGTTTCTGCAGATAATAGAGGCTTTGTATGAAGGTCAGAACATGAATAAAAAAAAATTATATATATATTATTGGTCTGGAAAACAAATGACAAAATGGCACAAAAGGAGAACACATCTTTAGAGGGTGGGGGTGTGAGGTGGTGCCTGCTCCGCAGCTTCTACAAGCTCAAATCTCAAACACCAGCATGGAGCTGACAAGGGATGATGCTCCAGGGGCTGGGACCCCCATAGGGACGGGGGACACACAGCACTGTATTGGGCTGGAAGAACTCATTTGTATTTAACAGTAATGAGTCTGTGGCAAAGATGTAGTATGGGGCTACAGCAGCCACTCCAGGGCTGAAGCAGTGGGGATCATCTCAGAGTTGTGCTTCATGGATCACATGCCTCCACACAAAATACTTGTGCTTTGTGCAGCATAGCATGGTTGCAGTCTGGCAGGCTTAGTCGTGAAGGGAATGGAGATACTTCGGACTTTTAAAATCCTGTGCTAAATCAGTATTCGATGTAGGAGATGCTCAACAGATTGTGTTGAGATCATTGTTTTTTGGACACATACACAGAAACTGGGAGTACGTGAGGAACAGCAGGACGGGTATGGAAAAGTGCAGAAAGTGTGCCTCGTGTGAGATTTGCATATAAATTAAAAAGCAAGAAGAAATAAAAGCCTCTAAGGAGTGTAGTGAAGGATTTAATTATAGGCAGGAATTTAGCTGCCTCATATACATTTGAGGGACGATACCCTTTGAAGGCATGGAAGGAGCAGTATATTTAATAAAGGACTGCTTTATTTGGCAAAGTTTGCCTATTCTGAAGGGTGGAATAACTCCATAGGTACGCATCACTGGCTTTGGTAGCCCTGTGCTACACCGGACTTTTCCTCAGAGCAACAAGAACAACATAGAGTACAATGTTTATTCAGTCTTTTTGTTGGTGCATCTAAAGAGATGAGCCAATCTTCATGAGAAGCATTGTTTCTTCTTGCAGTTGATAATGAAAGTTTTACTGCTCTAAAATATGGTTCTGAACCCAAAGGAAATCTTGCTTCAATTTATTTTAACAACCAGAACATGAATCTAAAATATGGCTAATTTTAGGCGCTGGCTGCTGACACTGAAGGCTATTTTTTGTCTGTTTTGTCACTGCTATTTGACACATGTATGTTTACATGGTGTAGATATCTGGTCAGAAGGTTCCAGAATTAATGGACAACCACCCCAGTATCTGTCTGTCTTTCAGGTGAAGACAAAGTGACAGAAAAGGGAGACACAAATTGAATTATAAGAGCTAATCCACATTGATCCTTTACACATGGCTGAACACAGAAGGGTGAATCATCTGCTCTGAGAAAGAGCAGTGCTCCATTAAGGTTTATTTCATCCCAAGTAATCTTGGACTGAAGTCAGGCTGCAAGTCAGTCGCAAAACTTCCACTACAAGTTTGCATTGGGAAGACTCCTTTTCACTCCAAACATGAAAGTTATATGAACCCCTGAATTTGTCAATTATACTGTGTGGATTTTCGTTGCGTAAATGGAAGTGGATCAGTCTTTTTTTTAACCCTCCACATTTTCTTTTACCATTTCCTGTTTTCCCCAAGTGTGTTTGGTTTCCTTTGCTATAGGCCAATGCTCCAGCACAGCAAAGGGGAACAAGACCTACTGCTGTTGGCAAAAGTGAGCAGCATGCCTGGGGAAACACTGGGAGAAAGTAACAGGACACATCACCCACTGAATGTTAAGACTCCGCTGAAAGCGTGTCACGTGGAAAGTCTGCCCATCCAAGTTTGAGAAAACCAAGAGAAAAATACATTGCATGATCACCTCCTACATTCCTTCAATGCTGATCAGCCACAAGATTTAAGAAATGTATCTTCCTCCTGCCAACTTTGAATGCGCTGACTTCACCATCTAGTTTTGAATATAAAACACTTTTTTTCTGCAGTTTACCCACATGGCCCAAGTATATTCCTTCACAACACCAGTCATATTTCTGTTATTCACAGATATCAATAGCGATGATTGTATATGGAAAATGTGACTGGCCCCAAACAAGGAAACATAAGAAGCATGCCAGTTCAAGGAATTTTCTTCCTTTAAGACCACTTTTTCCAGTGTATTCATTGGTTCAGACATTTCTTAATCCATACATTCTCTTGATAAATAACGCAGACGAGTTTCATTTCTTGTTTAAGTCACAATATTAGGTATTACTAAATGCCTCACTGAAGAAATCAAGTTTGTTCTACAAGGCCCACTTTCCAAGAGAGGAGCTGAAGAACAACAGGACAGCTTAAACTACTTCAGCTGAGGTCAGGCCAGAATAGAGAAGAAAAAATTTAACTGTGTTGTGAAGAACGAGACAGGAAAATAAAGGTACTTTTTTCCTGGTTTGATAATTGTACTAACATGTAGAACACAAAGCATAGATCTGGCACAGAAAATGGAGATATACAATGAGTGCAAAGTACGTTCATGCCTCCTCTGAGCTTGCTTTGACCCAATTGTCTCACAGAGAGATGGCAAAGAGGCCCACAGTATACTCCTTACCTCACCACTCTTCCACGCAGGTCTCCAAGACTCTGTAGACATTTATGGTCCAGACTCTGAATAGCAAAATTGGTTTGCACTGTGGCACCATCTCTTGTTCTTATTTGTCTCTCCAAAACCTGTGAATTCAAAATACTTTATGCAGGATTGGTTTTCCACGTTACTTATTTATTTATTTTTCAAAAATATGGGTTGAAGCACCGTTTTCAGAAAAAAGGTCTAAAAGTTTAGTTTTCTTTCAAGGAAGAAGTAAACAGCGTATTTTTCTTTCAGAAATCAACACCTGTATAAATCAGTGCTCAAGGCCAGGTGGCATGGGACTTTGGGCAGCCCACATTAACAGGAGCTGTCCCTGCCCATGGCAAGGGGGTTGGAATAAATTGTTCTTTAGGGTCTCTTCCAACAAAAACAATTTCGTGGTGCTGTGAAATTGTATGTCTACCTTTCCCTTAAGATTGTGCTTTATGTTG
>JAUPFR010000004.1:72338358-72518358 GCA_036925125.1 Oreortyx pictus
CCCTTCCCTGCTCCCAGCCCCATTTTTGCATCCTTTTCTGTACTTAACGACAGCTGTAGTGCCTACTGAGCATCCATGGTTTGACTCCACTTGTTTATACAGCAGAATATTGTTACTTTTGGTGTTTGGTTCTTGGCTAAATTGCTTTTTCATGTCAGGTGACTGTGTCAGACTGGCTTCCAGTGGGTGCCAGACCAGCATGAGAGGGAGAGCTAAGGAGGCAATGGAAAGAAGAAAAGAAAATCTTATCAAAAGTAGTGGTGAGCCAACAAGCTAACGAGAGGTGTTGTTGCCACAGCCACTGTCCTAAGTGCCCCGTGAATGGCCTGAGGATGCCTGTCACCGCAGCACCCACAAGATGTGGAATTTGGGCCATTTCATGTCACTGGACAAGGAGCACCAGCTGCCCCAGCCCACCCCAAGGGAGCTGTCAACAGCTTGAAGTCTTTAAGTGATGCTCTCAGTGCTAGCGTCTGGAAACACAGGGTGGAAACTTCACAGCATCTTCCATAAATATTTTCTACATTGTTACAAGCCTTTTGATCATAATCTGTCACTTTGCATCATTTTGAATGCTCGTATGCATAACGAGGGTAATAAAATATTCTCAGTCCTCTGTCAGTTTGGGCAAATTTGCCAAAGATTAAGGTCCACTGTTAAATTAACTTCTGCTACAAACTGTGTTGGCCTTTTAATTTAAAGTTAGAATATTAGCTTTGCTTTTGCTCTAGTAGAACTAAAATAGATTTAAGAAGTCCAAGGCACTTTTTGATTTATTATTGACCTCTCTCAGAAGAGCTGAGTGTGCGCTGCAAACCAGCCCTGCAAACTGCTGCTCTGAACATGTCGTTTATTATTATCAACTGTAACTAACCCTTGGGAGGAGAAGCTGGGGCTTTCGGTTCTCTGGGACTTCATACCCTACAAGCACTTCCACCACTGCTCCTGCACACATCAGGATGCTTTCTGTAGGCCAAGCTATCTCCAGTGGGGCTCAGTGCCAAAGCATATGCAATGCTCTCATCTATAGGTGAAGGTTAAAGGCCTGAAGCAGCCAGCAGAGATGCTATGAGGAAATAGAGATTAAAAGCTCCCTGACTCTGCATGAGCTCTGAACATTGTGCTGTACTGTGTGTTCCTGCAAGGTTGAAGAGCCGCAAGGAACTGGCTGTGCCAGAGGATATCCTCAACCCGGAGCCCATGGAATGAATGTTCAAGGGAATGAAGGGAACTAAGTGGGAATGCAGGACCAGCTGAGTAGGATTGGGCCTGAGGAGTGACAGGAGCAGAAAGTGGGAGGAATGCAGAGGTAGGACCTGGAGGTCCTGATGCTCTCCTTTCACCAAGAAGGATTAAAGCACTTCTATATCACAACCCCAGCCTCTCCCCTGCCTTTGATGAGCATCACTGAGAGATACAAATGTATTTGCAGTCCCCGTGCAGCTGGGCAGGTTCTCGTCCCTTCTCTGGAAATCTATTTGTGAGAGAGAAAGCCAGCTCTTGCCGTTGCTTCACCACAGGCTGTTGGAGGTCATGGTCTAACTTCTGGTAGAGGTCCACTCAAAAAGCTGCCCTGTGAACAGGCTTCCTGAAGTCAGGTGTCACACCCACCCACTGAAGTGACCCCTATTCCTTTCCACACTTCCTGACAGCTTTCCCACCCCTCCATCCATTCCTCCAGCTCCACCACCCCTCCTGAAGCTTCCCTCTCCTGCCACTACCCAGCAGCAAAACCCCACTGCCACCCACCCAGATGGCTCCCACTTACTGCTGCTCAGGAGTCTAAAATAAAATAAAAAAGATCATAAAATAAACGATACTTTCTTTCTTGTTTCAGCAGAAACCAGCAGTAGCACTTAATTTTAGCTCTACATGGCTACTGACTCTATAGAAATCCGCTGGAAATTCAAAATCTCTGAACTCTAAGGCTCCAGCAGATCTGTCTGAAATGCCTGAGGAATTCAAAAGTCATAAAACGAATGAAGAGAGAGGGGAAAGTGGAACAACACACTTCATTGCTCTTGGAAATCAGGTTAACAGCAGTGCAGGGGCACTTATAGGGAAACACTGCACATCAGGAAGGGAAAGGTTCAAATCATAGAATCATAGGATCATAGAGTTGTTTGAGTTGGAAGGGACCACTAAAGGTCATCTAGTTCAAGCCCCTGCAACGAACTGTAAGATCAAGTTACTCCTGAGAATTATTTAATTAAAAATAATAATAATAATAAATGAGGGTATTTCACTAATAGCGTAAAGTCTTTGTTTCATTAGTGGGACACTGAACATTTCCTAACGGAATTTTCTGAATGCAAAGCTACAGTTCTAACTTTGAGAAACCAGCCTCAAGCTTGTAGTACACAGGGTTAAAGGGAAAGCAAGAAAATATCACAAAAATTCAGAGAAAGAAAGAATGTATTAAATGTGACATCAAGGGCGGTTCATCAGTTTGCCTTTACACAAAGACATTTCCTCTATTGTGCAAAAAAAGAGTGATATGTGTCACAATGGCACTTCATGGTGCTGAGTGACCAACATGCACTTTGAATTACACGAGCCTGCGCCGTTGTCACTGGATGCAGACCAGTGCTCATTTCTTTTACACCGTGTGAGGCTGTGGCTTGGAGAGAACACGGACTTTTTCTGGCCAACGGGGACTTTGGAGAAAATATTACAACTATGATCTAAGTGAAGAATCCATCTCTTGGGTGTTGTTCCAGGAAAGTGTCACTACGCTTTGCATAGAGATCTTTTCAGCAGCATGTCTGCTTCCAGCAGCATCCCTGGGCACTGCTAGGAGTCAGCTGCAGCACGGTGCTCACTGGTTGAACCAGGACAGGGCTGAGACAGCAGAAGTGTTCCTCACAGCTGAAAAATGGCCCCTGTTCAGAAGGAGATGTTGCATGACTGAGGTCATTCATTTGGGTATTTAAGTCACCTCTTCTGTTTGGCTTTTGGAAATCAGTATCCAAGCAGGAGTTTCAATAACAACTGATCAGCAATTTGCCACTGACTGTGCATCCTGTAAATTTTCACCCATTGGGAGTGATTTAGGTCAGCCTGCACTTCACTGAAGCATCAAAGAAAACGCTTCTTTCCTGGGAATCCAGATGGACATTTTTTTATTCTCTCTAACAGTTAGGGATTAGTTAACCTCCTGTGCAGAAGCTCTGCTGAAGAAAAACCAACCAAGGCTAGTTCTAAGAACTACGTGAAACACACAACAATCTGCCCACATAGAATGTGAAAGTTTATTTATTTACTTATTTTTAACAGAGATCTTGAAAAAGCCTGCAGATATTTCCTGAGTAACATTGCAGGTTACATGCAGCAGTGTCGCAGTAGGCTAATCTGAGAGTTCACTAGTTCCCCACTAGCTCAGTTAATCTAAACATTTCCCACTTCAGTATGGGGAAAAATGTCCATACGTAAATGCTCGAAGGTGGACATGTATTCTTAGTTTCTCTTTTCTCCTATCAGTGGCAGTTAGCTACAGCATCCTCTGTGCTGGCAGCAGCTCCAAACACCATTTAGGAGTAGGGAGACTGGCAAGCTGTTAAATTCTCCTGCTCTGAGATGAGCAGGAGAATGACCTTGAAGAGTCATTAAAGCTAATAGCTTAATGCATCATGCTTGGCCAATACAAAAAAAAGAGGAAAAAAAGAGTACCAAAATCTTAAGAATCTTAATCTCTCAGCTAGTGAAATGTTGAGATGTAGGCTTGTGTTATTTCATATGCCAGAGACAGGGCTTGTTGGTCTGACCATAACTGACATAACTCTGGGGACAGCAACAGGGCTGAAGGGAATGGCATGGAATTGTGTCAGGGAGGGGCAGCTGGGGGTCAGGAACAGGGTCTGCAGCAGAGGGTGGTGGGCATGGAACGGGCTGCACAGGGCAGTGGGCATGGTCATGGTGCTGGAGTTCCTGGGGCATTTGGACACTACTCTCAGACAAAGGGTTTGATTCTGGGTGGTGCTGTGTAGAGTCAGGAGTTGGACTACCTGTGAGCTCGCAATTAAAAAGTAATTATGATATTTATTGTCTGTCTACGAAACACACAGTATGGCTGTAGGGCGACTGGAGACTGGCAGCTGACGTGTATGGCTGAGCAAGGAGAAATCAGGAGCTTCATGTGCCCCACAGCTCTCCAAACAGGCTTTCCAAGCCAGCCCTTGCCCAGATCACAGGAAACAGACATCTTATTTCAGAAAAACGCTCCCAGCTGCTTTCAGCCAAGAGTGCATAGGGCCTGGAAGCAGCCAGCATTGGCAGCTTGGGAAGGAGTAGTGAGGCTTGGAGCACACTTTCATGAGAAGAACAAAACACATCTGTAGAACAAGGCAGCCATAATAGTGTGGAGCAGCTGATGCCATTCATAACCTCAGTATGGAACTCCAGAGATGCCTTGAAAGTTCTGAGAAAGTGCATTACTTGTCTGCAGTCCCACAGTACTTCTGCACAAATCATTCAGCTCCTATTTGCAGTTTTTTTTTGTTTTTTTTTTGCCTTGTAGAGAGAATGCCACAGAAATCAGCTGTCTGATGCAAACGCTTTTCTACACCAAGCAACACTCCTTCCCTCACGGAGTGGGACCAACTGCACAAGGCAGCATGGCATTGTATTTCATAATTACGGTACGACAGCCAAGGTTACCCCTGCAGAGACTCTAACCTGGGATTCAATGAGCTCTGCGAGATGGTGAGTTCAATTTATTTACCTTGTTCTCAAAGTAACCTGACAAATAAAACGGTCAGTGATGTGACTCATCTCTCGGTATCTATACAAATTCAGATGTAAATAGTGATGTATGTCCAAGGGTACTGAATTTAAGGGGCCTTTTCTAGAATTATTATCCTTTCTAGCTACAAACAAGCCAAGGTCAAATATGTCAAGTAGTTTATTTTTGGTTATTACATATTTATGAAACCCATGAATTATTAGCTGGTTTTTATATTATATGCTGCAAAGCACTTACCTCACTGCTACTGTTGATCAAATAAATCACTATTAAGTCTTCTGCATGAAGAGAAATGAGACCATAAAATGGGCATGTAATTACATAGCTGTTGAATAGTCTCTTAAATAATCCACACACAACAGACATGTATACAACTTACCACTAAATAAAGTGTACAGCAAAATCACAGGGGATGTAGCATTAAGTGCAGCTCAGTGTGGCTATAATTTGAGTAAAACACACAGATGTGATGATGGCTTTCTGGACTGTAGAACTGTCACACAAGAGATGACCTGAAACCTTGCAGCAGCCTGTCCAACCCCGTACCATAGTGACAGTGAGTGGTGGGTTTGAGGCCAGAACTCTTTCTCCTCAAAACTCTTCCCCAAGAAGCAGCAAAGCACGGACTGCAAAGCAGTGGGCAAAGTGCTGGCAGCCAGAAATGGTGGTGAGCAGGAAGTATTTGATGAATTTAACCTCAGGCATGTTCCTTGTTTAAGCCAATCATGAAGGTTTTGTGGTATATCCACAGATACGTTTTGTCAGCATTGCCTAACTGCTTCTGTCATGAATTAAATAATGCTGATGCTCTCATTATCAATTGCTTGATAATATCTGCTAAACAGAAGGTTTTTAAGCAATGATAAAGATCTAAGGAGTTCAGCAAATGGCTCTATCAGACCACTGCTATGCCCAGGATCCATCTCCTGCATTTTTATTCAAACCAGATTGAAAGATGAACTACTTTTTCCCATAGCAAAGCAAGCAGTTGATCTGGCGTGCCTCACAGAGCTCTGCTTAGATTTGTTGAGTATGTTATTTGGTACTGTTAAGCACACCATTTAACAGCAGGGAAAACAAGCACTAATGAGTACTTTCTGGGAAAATCACTCGTATTTTGAGCGCTAACAGCAGTGCCTGCCATTAAGCTAGAAGCTATACTCCTGGCATGCAGGCAGCTGCATGGTGGCTCTGGTTCTTGCCAAGGCCATGCAAACCACACAGGGGACTCAGTGTGAATGGACAACACCCACGTTATAGATGGTCTGGGGATATGAGTGTCAGGCTGGGACAAGTCAGCCTTTTCTCCTTGGCTGCACTGTCGGTGCATCCCTTAGCTTGATTACTTCAGCTTCCTTAGGTAGCAAAACCCTGAGGGCTCTCATCTGGCTGGACTTCCCACACGACACATTTCATCAAGCAATCTTCCAGCAGCTAAACACAGGACACAACCTTGAGCAATTGGTCCCAACTTGTGTTTTGACACGGCAACAAATCCCCCCAAAATGGAGCAAAAACCTTATATTTTATTGCATTTCCACCACATGCAAAACCTCAAGATTAGTAATACAATTTCCCTCACATTCTGTCACCACAGCAAACTGGTGACACAATGATCTAAAGGCAGAGATATCAAATGGACGCAGAACACTATAAACTAGAAAGTAATTTGAGAGAAGCCAGTCTGTAGTATCACTCAGTGCACGGATTTGGCTTGCACGGAATTTGTAATTTTGGCAGAAGTGTAATTGCAGGAATTTATCCCCTTTTACTCAGTAAGTTTCAGTCCTGCAGTCTTGTTTGCAAGGACAAATCAATACTTGTAAGCACTTTAACTAGCTTGCTCTGCCTGTTTGAAGCTTAAAAAGTCTCTGAAATGAAGGTGCAAATAAGGATAACCAAAAAGGCTGAGCAAACCAGATCTCAGAGGAGTCAGCTGTACATTTGTGTACAGTTAGAGTCCAGACTTGAGCGTTCATGTGGACAGAGTACCAGGAAATGTTTTTGCTATCTGTCTGCTGCTGTTCTGTCCATTGCTGCCTGAAGCCCAAAGCTCACCCTTTGCTGTGTGCTCAGGTGACAGATCCAGCAGTTTCAGGTGGGCTTTAATCATACACTCTGTCCTTTTCAGATATTTTTCAGAGCAGTGTGCTGTCTCTGCTGAGATAGACTTATGTTCCTATGCCTTAATAAAACTGCCAGAAAATACAGGGTGTGAAACTGGGGCTGAGAAAAGTCTGATTCCAAACCCAGGACCAAAGATCCTGCTCTTGTCTGGCTGAACTGCCTCTGTGAGGAGGATGTCAGCAGCAGTGGTCACTGCCTGACATGGAAATGAGCAGCAAGCCCCTGGCTCCCCAGGCTGCCAGTCCAGCAGATATGTTCATTTTAAACCCAGAAAGCTAACTATATCCTGGGCTGCATGGAAAGAAGCATGGCCAGCAGGTTGAGTGAGGCGAACCTGCCCCTCTACTCTGCACTGGTGAGATATCACCTAGAGTACTGTGTAAACACGTGGAGTCCTCAGTACAGGAGAGATGTGGAGCTTCGGAACACATCCAGAGGAGGGCCACAAAAATTACCCAAAGGATGGAAGACCTCTGCTACAAGGACAGCCTGAGAGAGCTGGGGCTGTTCAGCCTGGAGAAGAGAAGGCTCCGGGGAGACCTGAAAGCAGCCACATACTAACTAAATGGGGGCCATTAAAAAGAAGGGGAGAGACACTTTTTTTAGGGTCTAGTTGTGGAGCAAGGGGAGATGGTTTCAAACTAAAAGAGGAGAGATTCATACTGGATAGAAGGGAGGAAGTTTTTTTCAACAAGGACAGTGGGGCACCGGTGCCAGAGAGGTGGTGGATGTCCCATCCCTGGAGACATTCAAAGTCACGCTGGATGGGGCTCTGAGCACCTGATGGAGCTGTAGGTGTCCCTGTTCAGTGCAGGGGAGTTGCACTACATGCCCTTTGGGGGTCCCTTCCAGCTCAAACAACTCTACTATTCTATGACTCTATGGTCTTTGAGGAAAAAGCAGCAGCAGGTTTTGTTAAACAGCATAAACATGGCAAAACAAGGCATGTCAAGCAAGACTGAAATTCATAGCCAGAAAATCTCATTTACGAATGCATAAACTACACAGTGCTACAGCTCCATATGAGAAGCAGTGGTAAAGGGTTTCGAGAATTCTGGAGTCGATGCTACATGGGCAGCACATCCTCAGGTAAATGCAGTTTAGCATATAAACCTCTTTGTTCACAAAAAGACTTTACATTCATAGAAACTAACAGAAAGTCACTCCAAACTGTACCCTGAGAGACTGAAAGTCTGAGGAAAGCCATGGGATTACTGAAGGAGAATACCACAGCCTGAATTGGTAGTTTCCTTTCCCTTTCTCTTTTGGAACCTCATATTTAATCACATGAACATTAATCCTGCACAGCCAGAGCTCCAGAAAGCAACTGACAAGGAAACCAGGGTAACACCAAACCCAACCTCCCCAGCAGTCATCAGTTTGCAAGAAAACCAGCATCAAGCAAACCACAGGCACACCTGCCTCTAAACTCACTGCCCACTGGGCAGTGGGCAAAATGCCTTTCCCTGAGATGAGATCTAAATGCACACTGACTTGCCTTCGTAGCATGTTGCAGCAGGAGCAGGAGGGCAGCGAGGAAACGTCCCAGCTCGGTGCTGGCTGCTGTCGCCAGTGCACTGTGTTTGCTGCTGTCTCTAGGAAACCAGGATCCTGCTCTGAGGAGGAGGTGAGAGGAGGGCCTGCCACTGGGTTGCTTCTGCATATCCCATCCAAAACCACTCTGCTCAAACGATGGTCTTGTGTGGAGTCTGTGTGGTCACCTTGCAAGGAATGCAGTGAGATGCAAGGTGCAAGGGCAGAGCTGTGCATGTGGCACATCTCCTTATCAGCAGCACAGAGGTGAGTTAGATCGGAACAGATCTCAGCAACCATGATCAAATAATTGCATCTGGCAGCTCTCTACGTCTCAGTGAAATGATCTGCTGTTTTGCCTGTGCTATGCAGTGCGTATGTGCAGGGTCAAGATGCAAAACGAGAAACGACAGTCGCCTCCTTTTTGTTGATGCTTTTGCAAATGGGAAATGACTGTGATTTTTTACAAACATATGTCAAAAGCAAGAGCTGAATATGTAAGAAGCTGAAAGACCCTTGAGGAAATATCTCTGTACACTGGCAATAGTTGTGATCAGTTTAAACCCTTTTCTGACATTCGAAAGCATCATGCAGCGACAGCTGGGTGACTTCAGCAGGGCAGCCAAGGCAGCTCTGCAGCTCCCCTGTGAGAACAAGCTGACAGACCTACGGCTGTACAGCCTGGAGAAGAGAAGGCTGAGTGGGGATTTTATCAATGCTCATAAATAACTAGTGGAGGAGTGTTAAGAGGATGGGGCCAAGCTCTTTTTGGCGGTGCACAGTGACAGGACAAGGAGCAACAGTCACAGTCTGGAACACAACAATTTCTGTCTGAACACGAGGAAGCAATTCTTTGCTGTGCGAAGGTGACAGAACTCTGCAACAGAGATTGTGGAGTTTCCTTCTCTGGAAATAACCAAAACCCTCCTAGACACTTTCCTGTGCAACCTTCTGTGGGGAACCTGTTTAGCAGGAGATTGGACTTGCTGATCTCCAGAGGTCCCTTCCAACCCTTACAATTCTGTACAATTCCATTAATTTGGATTGAAAGGAACAAATTCCAGAAAGCACCGCAACTGATGATTGCTTCAGACTTGCCCCATGTTGTCTCACAGAGCTTCTTACCTTTTCGCTAAACTCAACCTTCCTTCCTTTCTGTCTTTGCCTCTTAGAAAAGTAGGAAGTAGAGTTTTTGTTCCATTTTCTCTTTGTACAGAGTAAATTTGAGCTTTAGTACCAGCCCTGAGAAACTCCACCCTTGGTAGCATCAACAGAATTAAAGTACCAATCAGAGAACACTAGGCAGAAGGGATTTTTTTTTTCTTTTCTTTTGACAATCCATGGAGAAGACAAAATAACTGAGCATATTTATAACATGTGGCAACAACAGTCGTTTTCTGGATCTTGGTCAGGGAGTGAGCTTGAGAATTACTATGTGATCCACAAACATTTGAGCTTTCTGGGACGTGCCTGTACCTTCTTGGTCTCTTAATGGATCCCACTGGCTTCCAGAATGTTTATCTAAACAAGAAGGAGTGACGATCAGCAAATCCAGATGCCCTGAGCAAAATAGAAGTTTGAAATTAATCATTCTTGCAGTAAATTATGTTATTTTTAGAGCTAGTCTTTCACGCAAAAAGATTTTTATTGCTCAAATCAAATGGAAGCCTTAAAAAGAAATGAATAACAAACACAAAAATGTTAAAATGAAAGGCCGTAAATTGTACTGAAAAATGTAGGCGAAGTATTATCTCTCTTAATTGACTGTAAATGTCTATGTAAAATGTCTATGTAGTCTTTTACATAGTAAAACTTCTACAACTTGTTAGTTGTAGAAATATACTGTTACTAAAACAACAACCTGTAAAAACAGAAAAAAAAAAAAAAATCAGACTTCTCCTGGAGATTTTTCATAGCCCCTCCCAAGGAGTGACAGAAGGTACTGTAACAGGTACTTCATTTATATTTCATATACTTCATTTATATTTACATACATTCAAAAATATTGAAATGTTGCAGTGCTAACTGTCGATATCTGGATATTAGTGTGTCTATTCTGGTGCAGGTAAGTTAAGAGGCAAAGGTATAGAGTCACTAATATCATAATGCAGTGATAAAACCCATCGTCAGATTGGCACCCAATGTGTTGGTTGGGTTGGTATTTCTCTGTGCTCCCTGCGGACCAGCCAGGGGGACAGACCTTTAAAGGACAAAATTAGAGATCTGCAAACATATGGGGATGATGCAGAAAAGTAGCCTGTGACGTGGCACTTAAAATCTTACAAAGCTCTTACTAACAATCCTTTGTTGCATCTCCGCGTATCTCTACTCACCTCTTCGTGGTGGGTAGGAAGAAAGAGAAGGGCAATAGAAGTACACCAGTACTGTCGACAGCAGTGTTGTATGACAAACAGCCAGTGGGTTGGTTTACAAAGGCCTACCCACAGGTTTAGCTTTCTGTCAGCCCAGGGAGCATGTGAGCAATGGGCCCCTCATGTCTGTGCATAAGGACCTCCTGCAGAGCAGCCGTTGTCTTCTTCCAACCAGCTCCCACATATTTTGCACCTCAAACAGCTTCCAGGACCTGGAGATGTGCACAATAGCCATGTATTCCTTGAGGCAGCCCCTTGGTGCTATGTTTAGTATCACGACGAGCAGATGGGCTGCTCACACTGCGTGCAGACACACTGGCTTCCCTCAGTGGGAAAATAAACCATAGCTTGTCTAGACAGGGCTTAAATGGAGGCAGGGAAGGTTCTTCTGAAAGGGCTGCTTGGGTTTTCCCATTCTGTGTTTCTGTATGGAGAGGGAGAGGGAGAGAGAGAGAGAAGATCTGCTGGTGGCAACTGGCTGTGTCCCACAGAGTGACCATGAGGTGCTTCAGCCCCGTGCTTCTACAGCCAGCAGACGCCCACCAGCATCAGCACTAGAAGTGGTCATAAGGACCCTGGAGTAACCTTAGGAGGAAAGATCAGAGGGAATCACTCCTATGAGAAGCACTGGAGTACAGACTGCAATCACATCTGTTTGGGGCAGGAGCTACAAAATCTTGCAGATTCCTCTATATTTTAAATCAAATGTATTACTTTTGTCTGACGAGCATCAAGTTTTCAGCTGTTCCAAAGGCAGAAGTTGCTTTTAGTTTCAGTTTCAGGTAGGCCATTTCTGCAGACCTGCTTCACATACTCAAACGTTATTTTTTTTTCACATTCTGAATGCAATCTCAATGTAAACTACGATAATTCTAGCTTCTTTAAGCGAAAATCATGACATTTTATTATAACTGAACACGTTGAGCTAAACAGAGATATATATAAATATAAAATAAGAATACAAAAATGGAGTGTGTCAGTGGGAGGAAAGCTGATACTACAGCAGATTGCATGTGTGTGTATACATACCCAAACAGCGTAAAATGTGAAATTTTGGAGTGTTAAGCACTAAAACCTTAAAAGGACAAAGACAGAAGGATAATAACAATATTCACATGCATGAGATTATAGGTTAAGTGTGATGGATTTATGCTATTTTATTTCTTGAATGAGTAGACTGTTATTCCATTTAGATTTTAGGGGTTGTTATCTGAAGGGTATTATTATGTCTATATAAGTAGGAAATGTAGGAAGCTTCAATTGTCTTTGCTGGACACGTGGTGATAATGTTTTCCAGAGATGAGCACTACAGAAGTATTTATTAAATTCAGTGAATTAAATTAAACACAGTAGCATTCCTAACGCAGCACAATAATTAAATAAGTACTATTACAAAAGACACTTGGAAAGATATAACTGTTTCAATCAATGATTAAATTATGGAGATACTTACACTGCATATAAAATGTGGTAAGGCCCAGCTTTGACTACACAGAGGATAATGTAACAAGCAAATCAGATTTTTCTAATGCTTTTTGTATTTGGTAGGATTAAGGTGCACTTTGTAAGCAATATAAGCAACCTGACTTCATAACTGTTCTTGGGTCACCTGCCTGACTGCTCCAAAGGGAATAGTTTGCCCGAGGTTGTTTATATATTACTGTCAGGGAAATGTCTTCTTACAGTTCTATTTATTTACATATACCTGCATAGCTTCCTTAGAACTATGGTCTTTTGCAGATATCAGTAATTTATTCTTTTCTGTTTCTCTGAGTACATTTTTTTTCTCTTATTTTTAGTCATTATGAAGGTTTTGTAAATTATCTTTGGCAATATGAAACATGAGCAAAACCTGTTTCTTGACAGTATGAGTGGTGTTGCAAATGATTAGGTTTTTGCAGAAATACAGAATTACTAACTTATTAATCAAGGCTCCATCTATTTTTAACACTTTTATCTCGATGCTAGGTTACTTAGGAAAAGAAAGGCCAACAAGTTCATGTATCAATCTAAAAAAAAGAGCAAATACATTTTGGGGTATTTGTCAAGCCATTAGAACACCCTAGTCTTCTACTGCCTTCTAGTCAATAGTATTGAGCCTGCAGTAGATGGACAGGAAAATAATTTCTACACTGTTCCTCTCAGTCACAGAATCACAGAATTGTAGGATTTGGAAGGGACTTGTAGAGATCATCTAGATCATCTACAGTCAAATCCCTTCTGATTGCCATTTGAGATAAATGTAATGGGAAAGAAAATTCCTCTTGCAGAAAGAAAACAAAATATACTCACAGTTCTTTTTGTCTGTTGGATTCTTTCTAAGTATGCTCTGTGAGCAGCATAGACTCCTATCTTACAGGTATCTTACAGGTATAAATGCACTTTCCTAGCTTTGTGTATTTATAAAACAAACAAACAAAAAGATGATGAAAGGTGCTCAATATTAGCATCTCAAATGCTGATGAAACACAAATATTGTTGCCAATACAAAAAGAACAAAGACTGTAGCTATTACTGGGAGTACATATGTGTAGTGGGAAGGGCATATTTGGTACAATGATGTAAAAGACTTCAAAGTAGACTAATTTGTATACCAGCAGTGAATGTGCTCTATCATGAGTGTATGAACATTCCATGTAAGAAGTAATAAAAGGGTATTTTCACATTAATGATGTAGTAAGGCTGTTAAACATACTGTTAAAAATACAAAAAGTATTTTAATATTTGAAACAGTTTCAAAGCAAAAACTTGATTGAACATAAGAGCCTTTTTTTTACAGTAAGAACAGTGAGGCATAGGTTTCCCAGAGAGGTGATGGATGCCCCATCCATGGAGACACTCAAGGTCAGGCTGGATGGAGCTCTGAGCACCTAATGGTGCTGTAGGTGACCCGGTTCAGGGTAGGAGAGTTGGACTAGATGACCTTTGATGGTCCCTTCCACCTCAAACAATTCTGTGATTCTGTGATTTTGTTGTTGCCAGTTGTACACATGTAATCTCATGGTATAATTTTAACAATTATTTATCAGTCTCTTTTTGAACGAGTATGTTAACACTGACCGTATTCACCTCAAAGTTTATCAAAGCCATTTAAACTTAAAACAGAAATGGCCTCACAACTCAGAAATAAACCATGCTTTTTATGATGTCCATTTCTGTACAAAACTATGTGTTGTTTCAGCCCATTCTTAGATGTGGAAAGGTTTATGAAACCAAGACCAGCACAGTGAGTTTCAGTTCTTTCAAAAAAAAAAAAAAAAAAAAGTTCCTCAACACTTACTTGCCCTTGTTGCAAACTGCAGCAGACTGCAGCAGGAGGGATGATACCAGCCACCCCAAGTGATGGGGCCTGCTTGTGTCTGCATGAAGATCTCTTGGCTTAAAGGCACTGTCTATTTTAACTAAAATAATTTTCTGCATCCTAAACAATTGAAGATTGCAGCCTTGGCTTTTACTGTTAGAATGGTGCCATAATTGTTTTAGAAATGAGTAGCTTACAGTGACTAGGCAGGTTCCCATCTTTGATTATTATTTACTATTTCAGCTCTTTCTTTGAGCAGAAGTTCAAATACTAATGCAGAACAACTGTCTTGGTAGTCGTGGTGGAGAGCAATTAACATAGTTTAAAGCTTGGAGTTACAAAGAAGTCCTCTTCACAGAAGGGAAGAATGAAATGTAGACATATTCATTTCAAGTGTCTTAAGACTTTCACAATAAATGTTAAAATTAAGGAGTCTTTTTTATTTGTGGAGAAACAGCAGGAGTTGGCTCAGAGAATCTTGCAATGTAATTGAAGAAAACAATTTGGCTTAGAGCTTATAGTAGAAATAAAATACATTTGGTTAAAATATTTTTCAATCACAAATATGGAATGTTTTGTTGCCAACAGAGTAAAACAAATTTGATGAAAACTGGCAGAGGATACAAGATGAAAAAGAGCACAAAGAAAGAAGAACCAAGGAACACTGCCTAGACTGTAACATCACATGAAAGCTCCAAAAGAAAAGGTGAACTTACCCAGTGCCATGTTGTTGGATGGAAACAGGATTAAGACTTCTAAGCCCTCCCTGTTCCAGAAAAATAAAGTACTTGAGTAAGTCCTGGGTATCCAAATCATCAACCTTCCTCAAAATTTGAAAATGACTTTGTCTTTTAGGAGATACTGCTGAGTGCATTGATTTCACCCTGTCATACCTCTTATAGTTCATTTTTTCAGGTGAACAAAGTGGCACTTAGCAAGTATCGCTTCATATTACCCTGAGACTGCTACAAGGCATTGCTGCACTTAGAAATACTGCTTCAGAAGGCCTTGTCTTTTTAAACTGATTTCTACTGAAATTAATGAAACATCCTGTAGATGTCTGTGAATGTTCTTTATCATACAAAAACAAACAAAAAAAACCAAACCCCAAAACATCACTATACCAAAATATATGTAATAAAGATAGCGATATTTAATTACTGTAATGACAGGACACCTTCATTACATTACCTTGAACACTGAAGTCCTTGTCAATGATAGGTCATTGCCTTATGAAAATGAAAAGGACATGTGTATAAAATGCGTGCAAGTCAATTGAGATGGACGTGTTAATTACTAGTTCTTTCTGGTGTTTTGTTAAGGCATTACTAAACAAACATCTCACCAAAACATTTTCCTCAGGTGTGGAGAAATTGGTGGGTGATCCCTCCAGACTTCTGAAATCACTGTTCTTGTGACCCATTCCATCTGTTTCTTTCATGAGGTCAAACAAGACATAGCCAGAGGCAGCCAGAAACCTCCATTGCTGTTCACGAAGGGCACACGTATGTTCACTATAGCTCCTCTGACCTTCCTGTTCATCTAGGCAGCACTGGAACAGCTGAAGGAACCTTAATTCCTGATGCAAAGTACAGCATTGAGAGGCACCTTATTTTTTCCTGCCTGATAGTGACTTCCAAAGCTATGATGCTTATAAACTTTTTTGCTCAAACACTGACTTATTCCAGGCACAGAATGACTTAAAATGCCTTTTAGTGTTTTAACAACTCTTTATCATTTTATATTTACATATTTTATATAAGGGATTTGTTTAGGGCTGGATTTGCTCTCTCTATGGCTTCTGTATGCTGCCGCAAGCCACATGGTGTCAGGCAGTGGTCCACACATTTATACAGATACTGAATATGGTTATCTTTCTTTATCTAACAAGACAGTGAGCACTGTTGTGCATATTCACTAGGGAAAATAGGTTCTGCATTAAAATGTCATTTATCATATTATTAATTCAGATGAATGCTTGAAGATGTCTAAGAAGGTTTCATCATCTGCAGCAAGAGAGAAGGCACAGAAAAAAAATCACCAGAAATTCCTCCAGAAAATTGCTTCTTATACTGTCCTCCAGCTTGGCTTAACCCTGAAGTGCAGGTTGACCTGAATTCAGCTAGGAGAAATGTCGTTTTGACTTAGTCCAAACAGAAATCATCCTGCCTGCTGCCCACACCCAGCCGCGATGCGCAGTGTGGAGGTCTGGGTGGGTGGCAAACCATGGAGGCCTCTGCAAGGAAGCAGCACTTGTAGATAATCCTTTGTGAATTCTCATTACGAGCACTGTGAAGTGGTGGTGATGACAGATGTGGACAACGGGCTTTCTCAGCTTGTGACAGCCTGCCTGCATTCAGTGAGCCATGCTTCAGCCCTCCCCACACATACCGCTGATCTCGGCTGAGTGTTGAGGGCCTGTTTGGGGTTGGAGAGATGTGGATGCGCTGCAGAATGATTTCTGTACCAGTGAATTTACTAATACGCAGAATAGACTCCTTCTACAACACAATGTACTCAATATTTCTGACAAAACGCTGCCAGTTTCCTGATAGTTAAGCCACCAACCTTTGGACAAAATAACTGCTGGCAATATTTTGTAATTACTCATTGTTTTCCACCTGCCTCCGAAAGAGTGAATTAATTAAACTTCTCAACAGCCATATGAAGTAAGGGTTACATTAATTAAAGCACACGTGGCTCTGAAGAACCTACTGTACATCCAAGAAATCATATTTTAGCCAAATAAAATGCAAGTCAGCTTTCTGGCACAGCAGTGAAACCAAATGAGAAACATATCTGCATGCCAAACTGCTACAGTGCTCAAAGTGAAAGGCAGATAAACACATCTGATGGTCTGTGTGCCACATTGTTGTTTTCCATTGGAAATCCATACCAATAACAAGAAAGAACAACCCAAACAGAGCTACTGCAAACCTCTGAATAAATATGAGGACTTTAGGTCCGCATAGGGTTTTCTTTTTGAAACTGATTAATCAAGCATTCACTAATTTAAAAATAAAAATTCTGTGTGTCACATGGAGTACAAATTTTACAAGACGTCACTTTACTCTTTGGTTTCAAATTAATAAGGAATGATTGTCTCAGCAATAGGTGGACTGATAAGTCTTGGTGATTGTCAGACAAAGATCATTACAGAGGAGAAGTACTTGAGGACTTCAGTTCTTGTGACTGGGGATCGGATATTTTATCTTTATTCATTTGTATTGCATCTTTGCTAAATGATGTAAGCCAGCTGAATAACTTGCCAAGGAAATTTTTCAGAGAGGAAAGATGCTAGTCTGTACCACTTCCCTCAGATATTCTGGGTTAGTGTTACAACTGAGCAGCACTACCACGAACCCAACAGACCTGAGATGGAAGATGTGGAATATATTATTTACTCAGAACCCTGTGTTGCAGAAGTTTTAGCATGAATAGCCATCCAACCCATACTGCAGCACCAGGGAAGGAAAAGAAAACCAACACAGAGTGTTCCTGTGTCCTGCAGTTATTTTGGGACTTCAGTGCTGAAGATGCTTAGTGAGTATGCTGTCACTGCTCAGTACTGGGGGGCACATGTACAAGGTTTTTCTCTCAAGCACTGACTTTAGCAGTGTGACTGCACTTAAGTGGAAGCTGACACAGCCTGTATGCATGCAGACACGGGCACATTGGTCCAGCTCTGTGCTGGGACACACTGACATTCAGAACATCCTGCAGTCTTGAGGTGGAGCCTGCAAAGCTGCATAGCTCCATGTAGATTGAGTTCCTTGGTGTGAAGTCATTTTCAGTTTTTGTAAAATTATTCTGGATGATTTCTACATTTGCCAGCATATAGACGAATGTCGCAAAGACAGATAATCAGGCATGCATGCTGTGGTGTCACTACATCTGATTATGTGTACACCAACTGCAGTTCCAGCATGGAAAGTCTAAAAAATGAACATTCAAGTAGTTAGTAGTTCCTTGTGATCTCTATTTGCAGTTATTTGTACATATATTTTAAATAGAGTTGAAAATTGTCTTAATGAGTTTGTTTCTCCATTTCAGGGATTCATTATACACCAATTATTTCCAGCAATATTCAGTACGTGTTAGCCCTTTTTATTTGCTTAAAAATGTTCACATTAACTTTGTTGGAAAAAAATAATATTTTTTTTTATGCGTAATTAACTCTTTGAGGATACTGACACTGCTCCTTTGAAAAATATATAAATACAGCTCACTTTAAGATACAGACAGTTGAACCTAATTCCTTATTTGCCACAAATGAGTGGGTTTCTCATGGATACTTCCAAGTCTGAAGAAAAAATTAAAGAAGGAAATAAAGAACATTTTGTCACAAGAAACAAATGTCTTCTGAAAAAATTTCTTTTAAAGTCTATGTACCATAAGCAGGCAATGAAATGTGTGAGTGTTGCTTAGATAAATTTTACCTTTTTACTCTTCATCATAATACTCCCCAAAGTGTTTTAACACATTAAACTTTTTAAATCTGCCACTCAGAGCTAAAATTTGGTATGACAGACTGTAAGACTGAATCAGACATAATTTTTTTTTATTTCAGTTGAAGTGAAAAGGCAAAGACATCCCCGATGAAAGCAAACAAGTCAAAAGAAGAGTGAATGAGAGAGCTGAAACAACACCAAGAGAGGAATAAACAGAGAAAGGCGGAGAGTAGTTGCTGTGCTTGAAGAGATCAGTGGGAGTGAAATGATGGAGAAGGTGCGTGGGCAGCCAGAGCTGAGTGTGGATGGGAGCTCATGATCAGAGGAGGCTGGCACTCATGGATGGCTTGGTGCTAGCACCCGCACGTAGGGATGCTGCTGGCAGCCCATCCTGCACAACCACACATTTTTCTTTCTAACGCCTTGTTTTCCTTTACTCTTTCAATATCTTTGTTTTCTGTCTGGAGTTCTCTGGTGATAACTTTCAAAGCAAAAGATTCCTTTGATTTGCTTTAAATACTTCACCAAAATAAGACTGCTGCTGGGGTCAGGAGACAAGGGTTGGGAATTCCTGTTCTGCTGCTGAATAACTATTACTATTTTACCAAAATAGTAACTTCTCAAGTAAAATGACTTCTGACTTCTGCAGAAAATCAGTTTTTCTGTGTTGAATTACAAGGCTCATAGAGTCATAGAATCATAGTATCATAGAATCACAGAATCATAGAATCATAGAATAATAGTGGTTGGAAGGGACCTCAAGAGATTATTGAGTCCAGCCCCCTTGCCAAAGCAGGTTCCCTACACCAGATAAGAGTGACAGTCGATCTGCACTTCACAGATTATCCCACTTCTTCAGTTCTGTCCTCCCCAGGACTAGGAAAATGGGTGAAATGCTCTGGCATCCCTTTATGATCTCCTAGGCCATAAGTGATAAACTCGACAGCCAAAGTATTGCTCATCTGCAGTACTCTGGTTGTATGTCATCCCCCAGCACATACCTTGGCAACATTAGAGTCCCCCTCTTTGCTTCCTTGCAGCTTTGTTGAAAACAGCCTCGTAAAAACACAGAAAAACAAGAAGGCATGTTTAATCATTTGTTTGTGGTATATCAGCTATACAGAGATTCTCACCACTCTGGCTTCCATAAGCTGCATGAATTCTGAAAGGCTGAATTTCTGAAGTGGTAAACAGCTTTGAGTTTGTGTGTGCTATGCTTAAAGACTTAAAACCAATAAGAAAAATGCCAGTCATAGCTGCCTCTATCATTTCTATTATCTGGTGGAAGGATCACACCATTTCCAGCAAACAACCAGAGGCAGCCCTGAAGTATTGGACAAGGATGTGCCCCAGCATTCTCCCAAATGCATCTGCCCAGCCCTTTTAATGGATGGAAATGGATCAGAAACTATCAGCAGTGCCTACACACTGCTTTCTGGGGCTTCATAGTGTTCTCTAGTGTACAGAATTGTTCAGATAGACGTTAAAATGTTTTTCACGTTTATTTTCACTGAGAGTCTGTTACACTTCTACTCCCTGCTGTAAAAATTCCTGCCCTCCTAACTGCCTATGAGCCAAACCTATGGCTTTGGAACTACAACAGTTCCTTAAATATCAGGACAATTGCTTTGGTTAAGTTGTCGATTGGCACAGAACAAGAAGTTATCACCATCTAATGTAGCTGCTACCTGAAATAAGCTCACATCAGAACCCAACAAGAATAGTGTGCATGTTTTACACATTAGACTACCTAGGTGTAACTAAGGTATCATCTTAATTGCTTGCAGGCCACTTCCACACCGCAGATAGCTTCCTAAACAGTTCTGCTTGGTGGAAAATGCCAAAAGTCATGCCTAAGTTCAGTGAGCTGGTAATGAGGGGCTGGGTATCATGGTCACAAGTTTAACAGTGTCTTCATTTTTTTTCCTCTGAGGCTAAATTCTAAGTGTGGACTGTGATTTGTGAGCTTAGACATTTAAATAGCTGCGTGTGCAGCTGAAGTGTGTGCAAACGGTAGATGCCTCATTTGAGATCTTCAATGCTCAGTTCAAAATTTAAAGCAAGATAATGTCAAAGTTTCATACGTTTCTCCAGAAGCTATCATATTTAAGCAGGTAACTAGATATCAAGTTGCTACTGCTTGCATCTGTCATTTAAAAAGTTCAAATGCAAGACAGATCCCAGAAAATATGACATCGTGCTCACAGCTCTGAAAATCTGCCTGCCAATGCATGCTGCACTCACCATCTGTCTTCTGCACTGAAGATGGCTTTGCAAGCCCTCAAGAATCAGTTTTGTTTGGGCTCGTGCAGGATCCTGTGCAGCAGATGGTACTTCCACAGAACTTGGCTCTCAAGTGGCTGGCCACAAACTGCTGTGCATTTGATCTGTGCTGAGAGAATGCTTGTCATTTAAGGTGGCTCCTGTTTACCTGTACAGTTTGTTTCTCTCTCTTGATATGCTGAAGCTCCCTCGATCATGCACATTGAATAAATGCACATATGAGCTTTTGAAAGAGCTGCTGTTAAGGAGTACACCATAAAAGCAACTGAGGAAAATCAAGCCCAGCAACAGTGTATTTGTCATAAATCTCACAGTGAAGCTATAAATGAAAAGATTACAAGGTCAAATTTTTATTAAATATTACTATACGTGATGAAAGTGCATATTGTTCCTAAAGGACTTGGACCACTGAAGGTATACTGAAAGTATCATTCATATGGTCTAAAAAAAGAGATAAGGAATAAAAATCATCACCCAAAGGAAAAATCCAGCATTGCAGCTGAAAATCATGTTGTTCCAGCAGAACCACAAAGCTTGTTTTCCAGATTCCAGGTTATCACTGGGAAACATTTTCATCTTTTTGTTGTCTATTACAGTTTCTCCTTAAGAAAAACTGTTCATGATTTTTTTTTATATTGGCTATTTGATATTGGCTGATAGATATTCAATTATCTATTTAAACTTTTGAGTTCTGCCAGGATAGTGTGAATCTTTAACTATCAAAGCAGAGTGAGCGTAGGGATACATTTTAAAGACTGTCACCATAGCATCTCCATCCCAATTAGGTGTTTCATTTCTTTCTGCTACCATGTACTGTGTTCTCAGTGAGTGTTGTTGATACAGAATTGGTCCAACACTATCAGAAAGACTTCACCACATTTAGCAGCTGTAAGTCAAGGGAAGAATAGGTAACCTTGTGGAATATATAATAAATGCTCTACAAATACAGTTCACCTATTACACATAAGTGAGATTGCTTGCATCCTCTCACCTATAGATAAACACAGTGGCTTTTTAAAGAGAAATTTATGTGAGGCTGAAAACAAACCCACCAAGTACTGCTAAATTATCCACCAGCCTAGTCTGGAGTGCTACAGATCCAAGCGTGTGAGATGGCCCATGTGTGCAGATGTATTTGCCCAGGAACAAGGGGTGATGCCAGTAGGAAACTTTTCTATCTGCTTCTATTGCCAGTTGGTGGTTGCACTAGATGGTCCTAGAGGTCTTTTCCAACCTTAAGATTCTATGATTCTGTGACCCAGCAGCAGCCACTGTCAGCTATCTGTTGCTTTCCTATGGTAGCTCTCGTGTTTATACTACGTTTTCCTAGAAAATCACTCCACATATTATACAGTCTCTAACTTCTTTCCCTGCCCTTTTTAATTTCTTATTTGTCAGCTTACCACAGATGTATTACTTTCTAGTTTCATTGCTCTCCACTCTTTTCATAACACTGATATCTCTGTTTGATTCTCCCTTCCTCACCTAGGAGAATAATGATGTATGAATCTGAGCTTCACCGACTGAATCTCAATTTGAGGCAAAAGGCATTTGACTAATTCATAGCGTGCTGTGATAGGATTTCATTTTTTTCACAATCTCTTATTAAAAAAAAGCAAAACCACAAATCACTTCCTCAGACTATTATCTGTCATCCCCAAGCTAATTCAGAAAATGCCTTCTTTTTTTAATTCCAATCTGTAAAATGCTCCTGAGGGAACAATGTCCAAAGGCACTGTAGCAGAACAGCCAATGATGAATTAAGGCACTACATTTCATTCCTCGTGATGAGAAGTGGGCTGTCTCCTGCTTTGTTTCAAACAGTGATAAACCAATCCTTAGACTATAATGTCTCTTTTACTCTTGAGTTGCGTAGGTCAGTTTGGAAATGCAGAACTCCACGATTTTCAGTGTTAGACCAGTAATCCTCCAAATAATAATCTCATCAATCATCAGTTTAAAAACTATCAACAATCAGTACTCATCTAAGTATATAGTATAGTTGTGGAGCTGACTGTGAGCACTGCCTGAAGGCAGTTCTCACTTTTGCTTTGGTAACTTCTGGTTGGAGGCCATGTCAAATTTCCGTGAGAATTGTGGCTTTGAAGAATGATTTATATGTGTCGTATATGTATATAGGTATCAGCTCTCATAGGTTAAAAAAAAAGAAGAAAAAAAAGAGAAAGAAATTTTTTCTACTACTCTGGAGCTCCACAGTGTTGTCACGTTTCAGACAAATCAGTATGACTCTTTTTTAACCTTTTCATATGTTATTAGCGTACTGAAACAAAACTCAGTTGTGGCTTACACAAAAATGCATTAAGAAATCACGATGAAAACCTTCCTTTCCAACCTCAGACATTTAATGAGTCAGTAACGGTTCTTCTTTCTCAGATCAAATGCCATCCACGTGGAGACAGAAAAATATAAACTTCAAAATAAGAAAGATCTGACATTAAAAAGCTTACTCAAATGCCACAGCACAAAGGCAAAATATAAAAAATATTCAAGTTCCACAGCAAAAAAAAAAAAAAAAGTTCAAAAATTGTACCGTGCTTACTTTCAAGCAACCCAATACAAAACACAGTTTCATACCAACTACTCTTCAAGAATAAGACAAACTGTTATCACTTAAAGTTCCTAGTTATGACCTTAATACCAGCACAGCAGTTTTACTAAATACATGTGCTTCACTGGGAATATATTAGAAAATCTATTCGTTTATAATTACATTTCCATTCTTCAGGATGCTTTACTGATAATGTCATTTCCAAATTACCTTCTCTAAACTACAACTGCAAGAAGCACGTCACAGTAAGCTGCAATGAATAATTCCCTGAGGGCAGCCACCCAAGCACCTCTGAGCAGTTCAGAAAAGGCAGAAAAGATGTAACCTGATAGCAAAAGGCAGAAATATGGTCCTATCACACCACTGAAAACTTGTCCATCTGCCACATGGTGCTTTCTGAACTCCTGGCAGGAGCCTCTCATTCAGATGTGTTCTGCAGTGGGGTCTGCACCCCTCTGAATGCCCTGCAGCAGTGGAGAAAGCAGCTACGTTGGCCTCCAATCTTCTGCCTCACAACTTGCCAGTCTTTTAGCAAACCCTTGCTATAGCTGGAGAACCTGGAAGTGAAGGAGCACATAAAAACAGGATAGAAGGAGCACAAGGTGGAATCCCAGGACACCATCAGGCTCAGCCCCTGCTCTGGCATGGAAACCCAGAGCAGAGTGCCCAGGCCTGTCCAGGTGGCTTTTGAAGATCTCTAGTGAGACTCCACAGACTCTGGGAGATCTTTTCCATTTCTGTCACAGCAAAGGCAATCTGTGCTTTGAATAGGTGCTGCACAGAGCCAGGGGGGTTTCTCCTGGTGACATCAGGCCAGGAGCTGCTCATCACATAGCGTCTCCCACTGTTACCTTGCCTCACCAAGGACAGGCCAGGGCAACTTTATCTCAGGACCTAAGATAAAGGATGTGAGTTCTGCCCCTGCTGATGTCACAGGTGGGGCAGGTAGCTTCGGTGTCACTGTTCGAGAGGAATTAAAATTGTCATTTATTTTCTTTACTTTCGAGGGATACAAGACAGGCTCAGAGCTATTTCTCCCCTCCATCTCCTGAGGTCAGTGGTTATGTGGTTGAAGGGTATCTATAAATGTGACGGCCACAAAGATTCATCTAGTAGCAACTGATCTTCCCTTCCTGCCTTCTTTCACAGATGTGCTTTATGTTTGGATTAATGTAGTCACAAAGGAAGGGAATCGTGGATGCAGAAAAAGAGCAGATGGCCTCGTGGTTTGCTTCTTCATCTGAGATGAAGGTGATTAGCTGCTCTGAGATATTCAAATAACACAGAGAGAAGAAGAGGAGGAGGTAAACTCAGGAAACTGTACTCGATGGAGTTTCTATAGGTACAGTATGGCCAATATGAGAACGGTACCAGTAGCTCCTGACATGGTGGAAGTTGCTTTGGGAGGTAGAGCAACAGAATAATAAAAAAAGAAGCTCACAGTAGTGGATGTTTAGATGTATAATCAAGCTACAGCTAGATACAAATACAAGTTCTCATGCTGAGGAGGACCTCTGAGGCTGGTAAAACTATTACAACCCTGGAGCAGCACAGACAAATATTGAGGCTTCAGGGCTATGGTGAAAATTTCATTTCTCTGGAGTCACTGAAAGGGCCTAAAAGCAAATTGTCTACACTCCATAGGAATCCACAAAGCCTGGAAGGTCGCTGTCAAGTAAAACTGCAGTGGAAAGGACCTAAAAAAAATTAAAAATTCATTAAATTTACACGGTTACAGAAAAGTCTTCTGATTCTCAGTGCAACCAGAAAACAAATTTTAAAAATGTACTGGAAAAGCCAAATTGAAAAAAAACCAACCAAGCAACCAAACAAAAAGCCTATAGATATAGCCAACTATCCTTTTATTTAGATAACCTGATAGTCAGTTACAAAAGAAAGAATGAATTTGCAGACAAGTCAGGCACTGAAACTCTCTGAAAATTAAGTACTGAGGTGTGTTTTAACTTCATACCACGTATCTTTTTAGGTCCTCAGCCATGAAAGCAGCTCAAAAAATATCACCCAGAGGAGAGATCAGGCAGCTATACACAACCAGATTTATAGGCAGCACAATAACTATAACATTGCTACTAAATCCAGTCTTGCTCTGAGAAATTCAAGGTATGACAACCCCGGTAGAAGTACAGATTTTTGCGCAACAAAAGTTTTGCAGGAAAAATGCACAGAATACTAATAGATGTGTTAGGAAACTCTGGATCGCCTCAGTGAAGTAGTGAGTGAGTTTAGGAAACAAAAGCAGTAATTATGTGTTTTGGGAAACATAGAAAGAAGGGCAGATTAACAAGGAAGGCACAGGGCTAGTATACTGTTGGGTCTCAGTGTGTTCTGACTAAAGGGCGCTGGAGATGATCAAACAGGGACTAACACTGAACTCACCAAAATCAAGGAGGTGAGGCCAGATGAGTGCTTAAGGTTGATGTCATTGTGTCTCTTAACTGGTATGAAGTCATGAAGTACTGCTAATTACTTAAAATGTACTTGTCTGGGCTTATTAGCACAGGAAACAACAGAAAAAGAAATGGAGACTGAAGCATGGAGTACTTGCAATCTGCCAAAAATCATTGTGGCCTACGGAGGATTTCAAGCAGGAAAAGGCAATCTGTAAACTACATGGATGCGAGTCTTATGTTTAAAACCAAAAAGAGTGATAATACGAGTTTATAGAGACTGCTTTACAATGAATACACTGATAGTGGGAGGAAACCAAATAAGCTTTCTGTATGAGAAATTATAATGAAAGGAACTTAACATTTCAGTGATTGAAGTGACATAATAAAGCAGTATGAATAATATTATATATATGCATATGTACATAAAACACATTTGTATGTAATCGCTAAATGACTTTGCAGTCAGCCTTCTTTCCCATTCCTCCTAATGCTGGTGTTTCAGGATGGAGTAGGAGATGAAAGTGACAACACGAGTCCTCCAACAACTCTCCTCTTAGCCGGAATTGAAATTGCCTATTGAGTTGAAGGACCCTGTCAATGACAAGGGGTCTGGAGCTAAAAGGTCTGTGAGGTTCCTTCCGGCGCAAGCCGTTCTGTGATTCCTTGAATCTGTGACCAGAGGATCCAGTAGGCAGTTCTAAATGTGAGTAATATTAGCATGGAAAAAAAAAAATAAAAAAATTAAACTTTTATCTTCTTAAGATGTGAAGAAGTTAAAAAACACCAAGGAAGGGAGCGGACTGTAAGAACAGATGACCAGAAAATAAGTCAAAGTTTCAGGAAAAAAAAATATATCTTTAGTCTAAATTTACTCAGTAGTTGTTGATGTACGTGACATGTATTGGCTGTGAAGACCAGCAGATTTTAAGACTGTTGTGGTATTTGAAATGCTAATTTATGAGGCATGTTGTCAGCCCTCAGGTGTTTCCCATATGACTACACAGGTTCAACAGGAAACACCTGACAGAACAAATGGGACTTGAAAAAAAAAAAAGTGCTCATTACTGGAGATGTTCCAACAGACTTGACAGTTGTCAAGAACTACTACCAGAAAGGTTTGTTCTGACCATCCAAGATTCTTAGCATCCAGATGAATCTGCAGAGACACTTTTTGGACCAGTAAAACACAAAAATACAGAGCAATGAAAAAAGAATAGAATTATCGTGAGAAGACTTGAAAGGCACCATGTTAAGGATCTGAAGGATGAGGTGCTTAGCAACAGAAGATGCTATAATAGGATGAATACAGAGGGTATCTGCCATGGTAGAATTGATTAAAAAAAAAATTGTTTTGTTTCCAATGTTAAATAAAAGTATTCACATTCCAAGATGTCTCAGTGGTTGCTCTGCACACAGAGGAAGGAAATAAAGAAGCTTGAACATTACAGCTGGACATTAGTTCCAGGAGCTGCCTTAGACCTTTCCACACACCCTGATGGAGGAACCATGCATGTCAGGAGGCAGTGGCAGTCATTAAACAAATAGCTAAGTGACATCAGCAGAAGGTCAGCAGTATGGTAAAAAAAACTAGAGACAAGCAAGAGGAATAGAAATCAATCTCCAGTGAATCGACTCAGCTTCTCATAACGGCATACCCTATAATCTTCATGATACTTGGCTAATACAGAAAACGTTCTGAAGCCAGCATTACCATACAGTAATGTCTGAACATGTATTTTAATGGATACACCCCCCAAAAATTCAATACCAAGTTAAAAATACTCAGAACTGCAGCAGGAAGGTGAGAAATTTTGCAGAGCTGAGTTGTGATTGGCTTAGCGAGATGCTATGTTCCAACAAATTAGAGGAGCCATATGTAGTAGAAGCATAACTATCTGTACAAAATCCAGGAAATGCACTCGTTACTGTGAACTTGTGGGTGAAGGCAGGGCTTGTAGTACTGTATATAGCTAAGACTGCCTGAAGCATAAAATTATATAGCATACTTTCTATGCTTTTTAATTTTAACAATAATGTTTGTATTTCAAAGCATTTAACTACTTTGTCTATGATTCTCTATACCAGATTTTTGCCTTGTGCTGCATCCTAATTAGAAAGTTTCAGGTAAAAATACTTTCAGCCATGGACAAGAGTGATTTAAAGAATGTGTGCTCATCTGCATAATACGAAAGTTCTTAAAACAAATTATGTGGAAGCGTAAACCACCAATGTGCCTGAGATACAGCTTACCATGCCAGGACCTCAGGTATGTCAGTGGGTTGCCTCTGTCCTCTTGCTACTGTGGGAAGAAAACAAACAAACAAAAAGAAGCAGCCAGGGCTTTATTTAATTAAAAAAAAAAAGCCACCACCAACAACATTATTGACAAGAACCTTGACATTTGAAATATCGCTCACATGAAAAAGGAGATACAAATTCATAATAACTCACAGAAGAAAGTCACAAAGAAGTCTAAGTGACAGCAATGAGTATGTACACATGAGCTTAAAACACAGTTACAGACTGAAGTGACTCAGGTCAGATGAAACGCTTTCCTGAGATCTTTCCTTCATCACAAGGGCGTCAGTTAAATAACTCAGGCCTGTAAGTCTGTGTTTGGTTATCTGAATTTGGGGACGAAATGCACCCTAAATCTCTCTGTCATAGCCGTGTCCCAGATCTAGAGTTATTCACAGGGAGAATGAGCATGGTGCCCATCACTGGGTAAATGTGTGTGAGAAGCTCTCCGGGAGGACAAGCTGGTCAGCTGCAGTGGAAGAGATCCAGCTTTCCAATTACCACAAGAGTGACTTCCTCCCGTGACTTGGGGGCTGGGGTGCACGTTTTTTAGCTTGGAGGAGAATAAAAATAAGACAGCGATGAAAACAGTGAATGGGACTTCGTGGGAACTGTTTCCATACGTGGAATGAATGTGGTGATATGAGTTGGACTTAATGATCCCTGTGGCTACTCTATGATTCAGTGATACTCTATTTTCAGATATAGAGAGACATATCAATAATGACATAAATATCAGAGTCTACGTGGTAACGTTTCTTTTATGGAATAACCAGTATCAAAGGGATTTTTATTTGATCTAATCTAATGAAGGGACAGGAAGCTTTGGGTCAGGCTTTAAGAGTTTAGAAGATACATTTTAGAAAAAGCACAGCATTTAGCATTGAGCAGTACATTTATTTTATAAGTTCAAACTAAACTGATTAGCGTAATGACCCAGAGAGAGCAAATACAGCTCTGAGGAGATAGTTTGTTGCTTTCCTCGTGAAATGTTCTTTTTGACATTTACAATTGGTGTGTTTGACTTTTTTTTTTTTTTTTTAATCATTCCCTACCGTGAATGTACCCATTTTCATGTTTGAAACACCGGATCGTTTGGTGCATGTGTGTTTTGTTTTAGCTTACAAAACACTGCAGCAATAAGGCGCAAAGAAAGGCTTTACAGATACCCTTTTATTATTATTATTATTAATTATTTCCAGGGCTAATACAAGCTTATTTGTACGCATGTCATTCCCAGCTGCACGGGTGTTGCAACCATATTCTTGTTAAACGTTGAGATTTCCATCTGAATGTTATGTGATGTCTTGCTGCGATCTTTCTGCCAGGTTCAGATTCGACTTTAATATATTAATATAGCTCCGAGAATTCAGTGCGCAGAATGACTCACTTTATTGCAGAACTGTTTATGGTGAGTTGACTTGAATTAATGCTGGAATAATCCCACTTTTGCCCAACACAGTGCTGCCATACTCTTCCTTCTGGTCCCAGGCCCACTTTGCCCCCAAGCATTCCTGCAGCTAAATAGCCTCAGCTACTTTGACCTTTTTTTTTTTTGTTTTGTTTTTCTGTTACAAGCAAATCCACTTTCTGGTTGGATAAAATGGACATGACTTGGATAGATTTGGAACTTGCCATGTAGTGACACAATTCGAATGCTGATGTCAGGACCAAGATGATGCTGGGTTTCGTGGAAGCAGAATCAAGAGGTCTGCCTGCAAATTATTTGGCAGTGCTCAGCACAGAGGTCATAACAATGCATTATGACCCAGACAGCAGAACAGCAGCCTACCACACTGCAGCCAGAGTCCAATTCTTCCGGGCTGTGATTGCCACACAGTATTACATGTTGGAGACTAGTTGCTGTAGTGAATACGTCTACACAAACAAAAAACTTCCTGATGTTTCCTTTTTGAGACACTTTGATCACTGGTGAAAATAAGCATGAAGACATGTTGACCTTAGAGTAGCTCACAATCTTGGTGAACAAGCAGCTATTCTGAACCTACTGTTGTTTTCATTCCATACATTTTCTTCTGTGAAAAGAATACCCACTTTTCTGCACCTTTACTAGAAATTTCACTTTTCAGTAAAGATGCAGAATCAAATTTAACTTTCTCTTTACTCCTTGATTCCTGCTGTTGGAGTAAACCCATTATTGACAACGGGGTTTAATTTCAGCATGTTTCCTTGAATGAAAGATGCCACAACAGAAGCCACGTCACAGAGGCTTCCTTCAGGCTTTGATCCACATGAGTTCTGCTATCTGATGCTTTTGCTTTCAGGTGTTTAAAAGCTGAGTATTCACAGAAACACAGAACTGTAGGGGTTGGAAGGGACCTCTAGAGACTATCGAGTCCAACCCCCTGCCAAAGCAGCTCCCAGCCCAGGTTGCACAGGTAGGCGTCCAGGTGGGTCTTGGATGTCTCCAGAGAAGGTGACCCCACCACCTCTGTGTGCAGCTCCAGTGCTCCGTCACTGCACTGTGAAGAAGTTCCCATGCACAATTGTGCAGAACCTCCTATGCTTTGGTTTGTGGCCATTGCCCCTTGTCCTATCACCACACACAGCTGCCAAGACTCCCTTTGCCTCCTGCTCCTTAGATACTTACAGATATATATCAGATCCCCTCTGAGTCTTCTTTTCTCAAGGCTGAACAGCCCCAGGTCTCTCAGCCTTTCCTCATAGGGGAGGTGTTCCATGCCCTTTATCATCTTTGTAGCCCTCTGCTGCACTCTTTCTGGGAGATCCCTGTCTTTTCTTTTTTTTTTTTTTTTACCAGGGAGCCCAAAACTGGACACTGTACCCCAGGTGAGGCCTCACCAGGTCAGAACATCGGTGAAGGATCCCCTCCCTTGACCTGCTGGCCACGCTCTTCTTAACGCACCCCAGGATCCCACTGTCCTTCTTGGCCACCAGGGCACAGTGCTCATGGCCAGCAGGACACCCAGGTCCCCGTCCTCACTTCTAGGGATCAAACTAGAGGCCACTTTGGCTGTTTCCCAGATACTGCGGATAGAATTCCAAGCGTCTTGATTATGTGAAAACATCTCCTTCCCTGCCCTGCTCAGCAGAAATCATGTTGTTATGCCTGGCTGCAGCTCCTTGGAGCATGGACCTGGGTGCCTAACCCCCATCTGGGACAGACATGTAAGTAGCATGGACATAAACAGAACTGAACAAAGGTGCGGCTCACGTCACGCCAGAAGTGTTTATTCGCTTCGGTTTGTTGCAAAATCATCCTGCCGGTATTTAACTGAAAAAAGAAACTTCAGGCAGCACCAAGCATCCAAAATGGAGTGAGGGAGCCAACAGCCAGCTGCACTGTGCCGAGGGAAAGGACGCTCTATTTACCGACAACTCATTCCCTTTAGAAAAAAAAAAAAAAAAAAAAAGAAACAGCACAGAGATGAGCCATTGTTTTCTTTTCCCCCTTGCACACTTCCAGGAAAACGGCCGTACCTTTGTGCCCTCAGCCACCGGGGCGTTCCGTAGCGCGCACCGCGCTGCAAGTCGAGCACCGCAAGGTCACCGCGCAGCGGCCGCTGTCACCGGGTCACCCCCGGGGATGTCCCCAGGGCGCGGCTCCGGGACACGGCACCCGCAGCCCTTCTCCTGCCGGACATCCCCGGCTCTGCTTCCCCCGCACTCCCAATACCGCCGCCGCGGCCTCGCTTTCCCCCGCTGCCCTGAACTGGCTGGGATGAAAATGCCGCATCACAGAAGGCGAGCTGGCGGCTGCCCGCCCGCGTCCCCGAGCATCGCTGTGGAGGGGGCCGGCTGAGCCCGCTCCCGCCGCGTCCCCGCGCCGCCCATCCTATATAGGGCCGAGCCGCCCGCCGCTCCTCCGTTAACTTTCCGCATCCCGGCGCGGGGACCGCTCGCGGCCCCAAACTTTCCGGGCTCTGCCAACCTCCGCGCGGCTGAGGGGGAGGGGGGGGGGTGGGGGTGGGGGGGCGGCGCGGCCCCGCGTTCGTCCCCCGGCGGCGTCGGGCGCCGCTCCGGCTCCGTCCCGCCCCGCGCGGGAGCGAAGGCGCCGGCTCCGGGCGGGCTGTGCCGCTGCTGCTCCCGCCGCCGCCGCCGCCGCCGCCGCCGCAGCCGGACGAGGATGGAGCCGGGCAAGGAGCCGCGAGCGGCGGCGGCCGCGGCGGGGGAGAAGCCGGGCGAGCCCGAACCGGCCTCGTCCTTCCAGGCCCGGCTCTGGAAGAACCTACAGCTGGGCGGCAAGAGCCGGAGCGGCGGCGGCGGGCGGGCGGCAGCCGATCGCCGCACTGCGGAGCCCCCAGCCCCGCCGGCCGGCGGCAAGGCGGACCCGCTGCCCCCCGCCCGCTGGGCCGGCTTCAGGCGGCGGCGGCAGGTGCTGGACCGCGTCTTCTCGTCCTCCCAGCCCAACCTGTGCTGCTCGGCCGCCGAGCCGCTGGAGCAGGGCGCCGAGTCCGGCTTCGCCCTGCGCCGGCTGCGAGAGCATCTGCTGCCCCAGGGCAAGGGGCCGCCGCCCGCCCGACGCGAGGGCTCCGCCGCCGCCGCCCCTCCTCCGCACCCCGCGGGAGCCGAGCCCGGCGGCGAGGAGGGGCCCCGCGGCGGAAAGGAGGGGCGGCGGCCCGGGGCGCACCTGTCCCACCAGAAGAGCTCCTCGCTGCCCAGCACCGCCTGCCTGGAGCAGCTGCTGCAAGGCTCGCCCGCCGCCGGGCGGAGGACGGAGCCGCGGGCGGAGGAGACCGACGGCGGCGCGGTGAGTGGCTGCGGGACGGACGGACGGACGGATGGGGACAGCCGAGCCCTTCCCTCTCGGCGGCCCCGAGCCCCTCCCTGACGCGGGGCGGGCGCGCCGGAGTCGTGGAGCGATGCGCGGTTGTTTGCGCGTTGTCGGTGTGCTTGAGGGATGACTTCAGCGCCGTTCCGCCCGGCAGAGAAGCAGCCCCTTTTGTTTACAAAACACGCCAATTGTTATTTACGCGTAAGGGACTTAACTCTTCTTTTGAGCGAGGTACGGTCGTAACATTTGGAAGGAGCGCTGCTAATGACAGCGGAGCCGCGACGAGCTTTCCAACAGTTGTCTTAGCGAGCAGGACCGCGGCCAGTTTCTCTCGGTGCTTCCTACCCGTTAGTTCCGACAGCGTCTACGTACCAAAGCAGCTCATTCTGATAAAAAAAAAAAACAAAATAAAGTAGAGCATGCTGTGACCCTTGCATGCTGGTGGAGCTTACAGCTGCGGATTGCGGTGTTTATTCCGAAAGGTTGATTGCAAACAGCTGTTCTGTGACTCCCGATCAGTCCCTCTCGTCTCCAGAGGTACCATCTCGCTCAGGTTATTAAATCAGATTTAATTCACCAGCTTCGCTGGGCTACAGGACAGCAGGAGCGATGCAATTCCAATTACAAAGCTCTGTTGGATGTCCTCCATCTGCATCTGGCGCTCTCCAGAGGTTTGTATGGAGTGAATTGCATCCTCCATGGCTGCGGGGGTTCCCACTGTAGTGTCTTTCAGGCTTTGGACTTGAGTGATCCTTGTGAGGCCCTTCGAATTTAGGATCTTCAGTGAGTCAGGTCCCATACGCTGTGCTCTTGGTTCAGCCAGGTTCCGACAAACCTTGGTTGAAATCAATAGCAACAAGGTTCAGTGAGATTTAAGTACGTTATGGTGTCGGCCATCAGGTGGGAAAGTGGCCTGACTGAATTAACTGGATATCCTCAGTGATCCAGAAATTGAACAGCTGTGATCCTCGGTATAGAACAGGTACCAGGGCTTCCCTCCCTCGAGTTTCAAATACATTTTAAAGCAAGTTTTAATTCTGGCAGTATTTCAATGGTCTTTTTTTTTTTTAAAGTATTTTTAACATAGTCATATGGGAAGGCGGTATGAAATTCAATTCCTTCAGTCTTCGTGCACGTTTATTCTGCTGTTTTTTTTTTTTTTTTCAATATATTTTCCTTTACCAAATATGTATTGACTGGATACGTTGGGCAAGGTGAAGGTAGGGGAAAGTAAAATCCTCTAAGAAATATCAAGTCTATTGCACTTTTAAGCAATGTGTGTAAGGGGGTGGAAGTTATATAGCAAGGGGGAAGACACGCCATGGAAATTGTGCTGCTCTGTGGGCTTAATTCTGGAATATAGTTCTTGGTGTAAGCAATCCATTTTAAAGTGATTTGAACAGAGCTAGAGGTATGGCAGTATTTCACCGAACACTGGCAGTACAGCATGTGCCTGTCTTTCTGGGAATGGTTCTCTTTGGAAGACTGCGTGTTTCTCAAAGCTGGCTTTAGCTTGTTTTGAAGATAGATGGGCACCATAACCGGTATGCAGGAAACCTAGGCTCTTTGCAGCCAGAATGTAAACACTTTTGACTAGGACCAGAAAATAGGCATGTGTGTGATTGTCATCCTTCTTCCAGCTGTCTGTCTTTGGATGTTAGGACACATGAGAGGGCTCTCTGGTTACTGCAGCAATGAGGAGTGGGCAAGGCTGGGGATGCAGCTCAGCCCCTGGCTGTGTAGCCATAGCGAAGGAAGCTTCACTAGTCTTGCTGCTCACAGAAGCATTTGTTTAATTAATACGGCATCCTTCAGACTGACCTTTATGGGTCTTCAGGACCAGAAATCAGTTAGAGTGGTTGTTGTAGAATCCAGCATGGTGCGAGGAAGAGAGATAAGGCAGTGTGAAAAACCTGGAAAAGTGTACTCAGACTGTCTGTCTCTCAACAATAGATAAATATTTCTTTAAAAAGGAGTTAGTGTAAAAGTGAACTTTGTGTCTCTTGCGGAGGATCAATAGATCACAGCGAGGAGGTCGCGTGCTCAGGGTAAGAAATGTAGCATCATACCAAGGTGCTGAAGACAGAGAAGGGTAAGAGCAGTGTTTAAGTAGCAACAGGAGCAGGGACAGCCCTAAGGTGTCCCAACTGGGAGGAGAGCTGAGCAGGGTGTGGAAGAGGATGCAAGGCCAGTGAAAACCCGGGTGGCATACCATGCCTGGTTTTCTGTCTGTACAGAATGAATCCATACCTGGCACAGAGCCACTACGGTCGGTGCAGTTATGCTAGCAGAACTCTTGCCTTGTTTGTTCTAATTAGTGTAGCTTGCAGGTCACATTTCAGTAATCGATCCAGCCATTGAAGGCAAAAGAGCAAAACAAAAGGGAAGGCAAATGATGTCGGTGAAAGTCTGCAACTGACGATGGCACATGAGAACCTGAATCGGTTCTTCAGACTTGTGAGAAATCAAACTTGGGAAGGAAGAGGGCACTAGGAAGCCTGAACGCCTGGCTTCCAAGGAGTGCCTTTTCCTGAGGTAATGGTAATATGAAAGAATTGGAGGCAGCTAACTGGCACAGATGTCTGGAGCATGATTTGCAGAGAACAGTCTCCTGAGAATACTAGGGCAAAATTTTAGGCAACAAGAGAGAGCTTTCCTTTGGGAATCTTGTCATGTAGAAAAGCAGTGGATGAGTCAGTGTTCAAGCTAACCTAATAGAAACTACATAGAAATAGCAAATAGGAAAAAAAAAAAGTTGTTGGTGAAGATAATTTCTTTTTTTGAAAAAGGTTGTTTTCCAAAACAGTTGCAGTTACTCAAGGCTGTTTGTTTCTCCCAGAGTTTAACTGGACCCAGTTCAGTCCCATCAGGGGATGCTTTGCACTGCCCTGCTCCCTCACTTTATTAATTTCTGATAAATCATTTCTTTCAGCAATCTGAGATGCTGAAGCCTGTTTCTCATGCTCTGTCAGACTCTGAGCCATCTGTCAATGTACAGTGTGGTAATACAGTGTGTACATTGCTGACGTGGAAACCAAGAGGTAGCACGACAGAACTGTGCTTAGTTATATCCTGAACAACCTCTGCTTAATTAACTGGAGGTCCTGCAGTTTTCAAAGTGAATGGTATGTTTTCAAAGATGGCATATTAGCATTTCTCCTCCTGTGAAATACATAGGGCAGATATTTTATAGTGAACTAGTGGCAGCTGTAGTTAATTGTGTACTCATTTAAGCTTCGTTTTCTTTCTTTTTTTTTTTTCTTTTTTTTTCCTGCCTTCACTTGTCACATGCAAGGCGGAATAAAATTATGGTGCTGGGAGTAATAGGTGGTTGGTGAGCAGGAGTTGCAACAGTCTTCTGCTGAAGGAACAACCACAAAAAAAGCTTGTTTAGTGTCCAGTGACTGCTCCAGTGTAATAACTTCCAGCATAGGAATAGTAACAAACCACTTCAGCTGAATTTCAGAGGACGGTGTTGAAACTCTACTGATTCACTTTATTTAATGTGTTTCATAACTTCACTGAATAGTGTTGAACTGGCAAAGTGTGAAAAGCCAGGCACCTGAACATCGTTGTAGCATTAAACTCTTCCTCGAGAAATGCTGAAAAATATTTTTTCCCCCTACTGCTGTTGTGTTGGATAAAGAAAATGGCTGTGCACAGCAATAAGACTCAGCATCAGTTACTACAGCAATGCACAGAGAAGCACTTTGTTACAGTTTTAGAAATGAAGACCAAAACAGTTCTAAAGTTTGCAGTGTGTCAGTCACATTCGTCCTCTGTAGGTAGTTCTAATTTAACTGTTTTGCCTCGTGATACTAATATATTAATAGACCCGAGTGTTGTCTTTATTTTCTTGTCTTTGATGAAGGGCTGGCTGGTCCTTGGCAAGATGGGTTAGGGTTAGGGTTAAGGTTTGCGTTTTCCTATCTGATTTTTTTACTGCTGATACTAGATCTCGTTGATTTTGATATCTTCTAGGGAATTTTAAGAAGGAAACTGTAATGAGAGCCCTAAAGCTGTAATTTTAAATAAGAAGCAGTCTCCCATGTGACACAGTGCTGACTCTTGACAGGACAGAATAAAAATGGCAAACGCGATTTTAAGACTCAGTTCCCATGGCCCACCCTATGCTTCAGCTTTCTGAAGCAATCAGAAACTTACCGACTACTCTGCATCCAAAGCCATTTGGAGGAATGGGAGGCTTTACTCTTTATTAGCCAATAATTACATTGGTTTTCTAACACGTACAATGGGGATGACTCAACCTAAATACTCTAATCCATTTTCAGTTTGTTTAAAAATGAGGCCAGCAGAAGAGGGGAAAAAAAAAGAAGCACAGGAAGTCCTGAATCACTAACCTGGATAGCAAGCATTACAGCTCAGTACCAGCTGCTGAGATCTTTGTCTAGAAAGATTATTTGCCCAGAAAATATGGGTTCCTACAACAGACAGATTACGTAAATACAGTCATAGAAAGGTCATGTCGCGTTAGTTCGTGCTCCTCATGAAGTGTTTCTGGCCAATGGACCCATGTTAATGGAGCACCTTGATGGTGGTTTTCAATGACAGCATGTCCTGCCAGAGCAGTGCATTGGTGGTCACGAGGTGGGGTGAAATACAGATTTCTTGACTTTATGTTAGTCTTTGGGACTCTGTTGTTACAGGACTGATGACTTTGTTTCTCAGTAAAAAGAGCTGTTCGGTAACAGGTGGCTGATGTTTCTACTACCTGCCCTCAAGTTTTTTTTGATCAGCTTGCAGTTTTTCTGTTTCTTCTCCCTAACTCCTCCCTCACCGACCTGTTATTTTCTTACTGACCTCATCCAGGTAAATAATCTGTCTCTCCAGAACTGAGCCATTTTATTTATTTATTTATTTCCAGAAACGTAGCAGAACAAAAAATGTTTCAATAATAGGCACTCTATTCTGACTTTTTTTTTTTTCCATTAATAAAATATATGCTATAAATGATGGACAGTGTTGATGCCGGGTGATGACATAGGAAAAGCTCTGGGTGTGTTTTCTGCTGTCAATAGAAAGGAGACTTGGAGTGCTAGGACACCAGCACTGCTTTGTAGGGCTGTCAAAATGTTCCAGTATCTTCAAGAATCCTCTTTACTTTGTTGCTGGGAAGTGAAAAGCTCTGTAAGCAGAATTCATTCCTTCCTTCAGTTTGTCATCTGTAATGCTTGATTACTACTGTAGATTTTTTAATGGTATTTTGTTTTGTTTTGAGATCAGAGCCTTCCTATTTTTTCCCTTACGCATTATCTCCTTCCTATTAAGATCAGAAGTTGCTGTAAAAAATCCAGAATCAACATCCATTACTTCTGAATGAAGTCATATTTTTCAAATTTCACTCAAATATGCCGATCTTATTCCTTAAATCCTTGTGTTTTTTCTCTAGCCTTCCTGTGCTCATTGAAAAGGGCAGAGAGAGTACACGTCCATTTAGAGAAACTAACCAAATTCAGTCACTTGTTTAACTGTTTGCACAACAACTGGCACTAATGCACCTCATAAAACTGGGTTTTGAACAGCTTTTGAAATGCAGCATTCATACTCTTATCCTCTCTGTCTTATTCTGGAGAAGTTCTGCAACTGTTTCTCCAGAAAAATCAGGCTCAGAAATGAGTCAAGAAATGTGATCTTGGGAGGTTTAGATGCTTTTTCAGAGGAAAGCTGAGTGCTGTTTACGGAATGCATTTCAGCATGAACACCAGGCACGATATGGACAGCATCCCATTTGTTTTTTACGTAGCTGATCTTTTTGACCACTGTCTCTTCTGTGCTTGTGAGCAGGTGACCATGTTAGGCAAAGACAAATAATCCCATGAAAGTTTGCAAGCATTTGATGATCGAAATATAATGAATGCACCTGGTGTGCCTTTTTTGCTGTTTGTCCAATTAAGCTGTACAGAACATTGTAATTAATGAATATCTGTAATATGTTTCCGCCTTGTGCAAGTTGCTCAGTTTCATATCTGTCATGTTGGAGACGTATGTACCCATGAGATGCCTCTTTGTTGCTTCAGTTCTGTTATTAATTCAGCAGCTAGGCTGCCTGTAGCTAATGATAAATTTTATATGAAGTTAGGTTTTATAGAAATGCTCGCATCTTCTGAGTAATGTAGAGCATCCGGGCATCTTTCTGGTAAGGTGCCTTACAATATAGTTCATTTAATAAGAGAAGGGAAAATGTAGCTGATGACTGTTGACTGTGAGCCAGGTGCTCTTTCTAAGTCTTTTCTGCTTAGTACTGGATCTCACTAATGAAGCAATCAGCTGACGTGTAGTTCCAGTCTAGGCTAGCTCTGTCTCTGCTGGAAAATCCAAAGTGTGGCATAGACATTGAGACCTCTTCCAGAAACTAATTCTCACCCAATTTGAATAGGATTTTATCCTCAGCTGTAGCAAAGCTTTTGTGCTCCATCTGTAGAGCGTAACTGCCTTCCCAGGTCTTGGGGATTCTTTATCCCCAAACCTCCGAAGTTTGTTTGTTGAAGAGCTGGCTTGAGATTTGATTATATCTGGCAAATAGTTCTGTGTGCCTGGAGAGCAGGAACCAAATTCCTTCCAGCTGGAGAAAACAAGCACAGAGTTCTTGTTGTTGTGTTTTCTGGGCAAGGAATGATTACCAAATGAAACTTCACTCCCAGCAGTGAGCATGAAGTACTAGGATGCTTGGTGAAAAGTAGAACAAATTCTTCCACAACTCTCTCTCTGCAATTGAAGGTGAGAAACAGAGCTTCGGTCTTCATTTTAAGGATATGCACGTGCCCTTGCAACTAAAGGCTTGTTGCCCACTTTGGTACAGACTTTTGTATTCCGTTACAGCTGTAATTGCATTTTGAACATGCTGGTGGTTTTGATCTTCTGGTTTATTGTCCCTGATATATTATTAATATCAAAACTGTTTGAATCTCAGTGCAGTAAGGATTGGCTTTCATAGTTCAGCTTTATGCTTTATTTTTATGCTAATAACGTAGCCTTTGTGTCCTCCATTTAAAACCAACAAACGACGACAACAAAAACAATCAAAAACCTCACTGATGCACAAGAATTGGGAGCTTCAATCTTCGTCGCGTTTTTAAGATTTGTATCTAAGATTCAGCTAAGAAATGTAGTTCACCATGCAGGGTGACAGTTAATCTCATGCAATTGCAGTGCTAAGATTTATGTTGCAATCATTTCTCTGAGTTAGTGCCAAATAACAATGGAAACAATCTAATCATCTCTGCGCTGGAGATGCTGGAGGGAAAGCTCTTTCCTTTTAAACCTGAATCTACAGTTTGGTCTTTTTGTTTTGTATACTGGTGTTTGTTTTTCTCAGTCTGAGCATCCCTTGCCTGGCTTTCAGGCTAACAGCACGTACCTGGCCTCGTGGCTATGAGGCAGCAGCAGTGTTTGAGGATACAGCACCCTGCGTGCAGGATTCTAGGGTGAAGTTTCAGGCTTTAACTTTGTTTCCATCATCCTTAAAGCCCTAATCTGGTAGGAAAAGAAATGTTTTTCCATTGTGTCCTTTTTTTCTCGGTGTCTCAGCATGCAAAGCGCAGCATTGTTTTGGTTCCAAATTGTTGCTTTTGCTGCTTTCTAATTTAACACAAGTGGGGAATTTTGAGAAAATTCTGATCCTTTCCAGTGAGTATAGAGTGCTGTGTAGGTTGCTCCAAAAGTAATGCCTCCTACTTATTTCCGTGGAAACCACAACATCTATGAAGAGCACAATAACACTGTTTCATAGAGCAAATTCTCAGCTACAAGACGTGTTTTTATATTAGTCCCTAGGATTAGCTATTCAGTTTTGCCTGCAGTGAACAAGAACCTGCACGCTGTGCTCCTCAGAATGTGTACCAGCGGAGGTGGCCCACTGTCGTTGCTGCTTAAATGCCTCACTGTGCTCACATCCACTGCTTGGTCTCCATAAACGTTCAGCAACTGTCAGTGAATGTCAGTGGGGCCATTTTTTTCTACATGGAGAAATTTAGTGACACTCCTTTGCTCCATCTGCACTTCCACATCACATGCCATTCTGTCAGAGTGCCCGTCTGCTGCCATCTGTCACACAGCAACAACATGTAATGGGATATGAGTGGGATGGTTCAGCCTCTACTGCTGCACCACCAACATCCACCTCTGTTGTTGTGGGTCAACATAACAAAAGAGAAAGCATTCCTTTCAGAGCAGTCCCTGCGGAAAACATTAATTCTAAAACAATAAATTCGTACAAAGAGAGCTCCTCAAAGCCACTCATTATAGACTGGCATCTATCACAAGCCTTATTAAGGAATTTCAGGTGCTCAGAAGCCAGATATTAAGCACAGCTGTGCAACTTTCTCCCGGCGCTCTCTCCTGCTGTTCCTCAGGCAAACGTTAACTCAGAGCCTATTCGTAGCAGTGTTGTGAATAATACAAGCTGCAGTTTGTCAGATATTGCTAGAAGCCTCTGTCACTTGTGGAGTGCTGAGCTCACGCTGAATTGATTTTATCTTTTTAGCTAGAATTTTTAAATATGCCTATCTTGGCATGTAGACAAACATAAACTGTTTGCTAACAGAAATGAGAGAAAAGCATGCTTAATGATCGTTCTTACTTCTTTCTGCTTATACGCTTGTTTCAAAACTTAGGTGGTGTATCTTATTATTATTTTTTTTTTTTATCAATCTCACTGTTTAGAGGAGCAGCACTAGTATTGCCACCCATGGAAACCTTAGCACATAGTGTGTAAAGAAATTCAACAACTTCTGTCAAAATCCTGGTGTCAGTTGCTTCGATTTGTGGAGAAGAAACAGCTGATTGTAGTGCATAAGAACTTTCCCATCTTGAAAAGTAGTTCACAGTATCCAGAAGAAAATAAACAGCTTTTATTTGTCCTTACTGGACAGATTTTTTGCACAGTCATGTGATTTGTTCACTTTTTCATTAACAAATGAGGCAAAAAGAACAAAAGGTGTTGACATTGCTTAATTGCAGTTAATTACTGGTATTTGTCTTCCTGAGCACAGTGATTTTGACATATTTATTTCCTTGACAACTGCACTGATGAATTTCTACCAAAGTTTTGAGACTCTCTCTACAGTGAGGTTGTGATGCCCGGGAAGAACAGATCATAGGCAACACAAAGCATTTTGGAATGGCGCTGTTATTCAAGACAAAGTTACTGAAAATCTTCACAAGTCTCTTTCTGTGGAAAAGGGTATCAGTCTCTTACCACTGTCACGGAGTTCTTTTCGTAGTGAACAGGAGTAATTTCATTCTGCTGTGATTGATGTGATGAGTGTCACTTTCATTGGTGTTCAGTGAGCAGACAAGTGATTGGGGGCTGAAAAAAGAAAGAGATGGGGAAGTAAAAGTAGGCTGAAAGAACTACATCTGGGGAGATGGTGAGATACAGTCAACTGCTTTGATCTGTAGGATTGCTGCCAGCAGTTCTTGGGAAATTTCTTTCAGCAAAACAGGTTTTGTTTGACTTCAGAGTCAGTGAAAACAGTGCATCTGAGTATTGCATTTGTGTGCATGCATGAAGGTGAAGAGCAGGAGGTAAGGTGGAGGGGGACGCACAGGGAAGGTGAACAGAATTTCTTGTCTGCTGCAAGTCCTTTCTTTTCCACTTTTTTGTTAGTGTGTGTCTTCCTTGGTGTGATGACTTGCGTGCTAAAGGTTTACGAGCTAATGGTGCAGGGAAAAAGTGCCATTCTGGACAATGTGTTTCATCTTATTAAGATGAAACTATTAGTACTGAACTGAAGTAGTGTATTATCACCGCATTAATAGCTATTCAGTCTTTTACATTAACTATTAGCATTAGAGGCTATGTGTTTCTGTATGCTCTCAGTAATACAGTTACTTGTGGTAAGGCAGACCTGTAGGTCTCAGGCATTTAGTAAGAATGGACTTCATTTTGCAGGAAGGTATGATGGCAGAGAGCATAGTGATGCCAGATTGCAGAAGGGTGGCACTGCTGCATCACTATCAGGTTATGTGGGTACAGTAGTCTGTACAAGGCACTGGCATGGTCCCTATCACTGCTGGAACCTGGAGGCACATTGTTCTCTGGAAGGCACCTGGGAGAACAGGCACTTTCCATCATGGCAACATTTTATGGCACTCTGGCTGAGGTGGTCATCGTTTGTTCTTTGCAAGTTCACTGGGGAATGAGGTGGTTTCCAGCAATACCTGATGCAATACCGAGTGGCTGGAATGTTGATTTCTGCTAAGACCAGGATTACTTCTTAATTCTTATCTACTAGCTTTACTTATTTCTGTCAATTTGTTGCTCACTGGCTATGTTGTTAAATAGCAGATGCCTGTCATGTGTTGCATAGACGGGAACGTGCAGTTGTATTTCACGGTTTGCCATTAAATTCAGTTTTAAAACAATGGGGAAAGATGCAAAAGCACCAACGGTTACAAGGGATATTGCTGTTCCCGTTGTTCTGTAAGATTACACGCTTCAAGTGTTTATTTCCACATAAGAAAAAGAAGCCATTCAAGAAAGTTATCCTATTAGGCTGTCAGAGAAACTGCTGTCCTAAGTAGAGTTAAATGTCAACGCGTTTCAATTCCCAGTCTTCACTGTTTTGTTTTGTTTAGGCAAATATAAAGCCACTGTCATTTCTCCTGTCTGGGAATCTACTGTTGTAACTCATGTGAGAGGAATACACTAGCACTCCTTGTTTCCTTAGTTATTTATTTATTTGCTGTGGATCAGAAAGGGCCAACCTGCTGTAAGTAACACTTGCATTTTGTTTGTGCTGCTTGATTGCCTATAATGGAAAAAATGCCTTGAGGCTTAACATGCATTAAAGTGTTGCTTTGTTCAAAATGACACTGCAGCATCCAAAAGAAATAATTGAACAAAGTTACCCACTTCAGTTTTTTTTCACTGTATGAAAGTCATGCATCAGTTCATGATCAGTGTCTAGATGAAGCGATTACAAAATGTGAAAGGCAAGATTGTTGCTGGACTAGCTATTATAAAAATAAGGATGGAGAGTAATCTTCGTGCTTCTTTGTGGCAGATGTCTAATAGTGTTTTCTCCAGTGCAGCTGTGGTTGTTATAGAGGGTGGCCAGCAAGAGTACTCTATTAATAAACTCAGAATGAGATTCTGACAATGTCAGTCATCAGGGTCCATGTTATAATCTGTTTCGTATTGGTAAATATGGAAAAAGAAGCAGACAAAAACCACCCATGTACTTCTTCCGCCACAGCTAAAACCCCAACAGCTTTCTCTCATTTGAAAGCATATCTTGTAAACAGCTACAGGGGGAAAGTTATACATTTTGAGTTACAAAAAATATGTTCTCATTCGACTGTTTAATGTGTGAAATGTATCTCTTCAGAGGTTGACTTCACAGAATTCTTCTATTTGTGTTTGTTATGTTGATACCAGTTTAAGGATAGCGCTGCATGTTGACTTGTGCAGATCTAATATTATTTTTCTTAAATATTTTCTGATGCTTTTCAGTGAGATCCTCTGAGAGACCCCTGTCTCTTCAAAATGCCAAGAGAAGGAGATTAGGCATGTAAGAAACTGGCGTAGATATAAGCTGCTCTCTGAGCCAAGTAGCTTTCCTGTCTGCACAGGAGCTTTCCAGTGCAATCACTTTCAGAGCATGGAGCATACTTGGCTGAGTGACCGAGCAGTGACAGCCAGAGATTAATGTGCTCTACTCTGCACGAGGTTGTGTAGTGTTTTGGGAAAAAACCTTTGAACTTCCTGGAATACATGATTTGAAAAGCAATAAGGTTGCTGATTTGTCATGGATAACTAGTTGTGTTTTCTTACTGAATCATCTACAGGAGATAGATTTTTCCCATAACTGGAATTTCAGTGCATCCAATTAAAAAGCTTTCATCAGAAGAACAAGATATCTTTATTTTACATGTAAAACTGAAGTAATCTTTGTTGTTGTTGTTGCCATTACCTAGCAATGGCAAGGCGTAAGTATAGAGACGGAAGATGCTTGAAGTGAGGTGTGATCTCACAAAATGCTGTGACTGTGTTCACAAACAACAGACAAGGACAGTGAGACAGTTAAAAGCAGAAGAATAAACAACCCTCAGCTACTCTGTTCAGCAGCTGCTGCTTCTAAGGAAGCTAATTAGAAAATGACACGTGATTTCTTATTTAAAACTATGGTTAATTTGTTTCCTTGCCTGTCATTGTCTGGCTGGAAAATATGCCAATATTTCCTTCAGACTGGGAAAGGCATGGTTCAGATGATGAACTTGTTGATATTAAAGAGGAAACTGGATTTCAATTTGAAAGGTGGCTTCTCTGTCCAAGGTGCCTGTTCTTAAAACTGTACCCTATAAAAGTGGGCTTCAACCAGAGGCATGCCACATCCATCACTGGGCTCAGGATATACTCATTCATTACACTGCCACATCTGGTTCTGGATGCCTTCCCTAGGATCCATTTCGTGCCAGCAGGGTGAGTTAATCGATTTGTGCTGCTGGAAAATGAATCAGTTTCACTCAGTGACCACAGAATTGCTTGACCTAATGGAGAGGAAGAAAACCAGCCTTGAGAGAGATTGAAAAGTATCCCTAAAGTTGACCTTAGTCTGATGGTTAGGGCATTTAGGTGGGTGGCAGCAGGTCTTATTAAATTCCTGCTCAAAAGTAGGTGGAACAGGATCTGTTTTAACTTGTCTAAGCTACATTGTAAAGTTGTTCTGCTACTGGGGCACTGTGCGTAAGGTGAGCGTGTTACCATCACCCTCTAGTCATTTTCTCTGAGTGTGGACAGGGAGGTGCTCACCAAGCATTCCTGCTTCCTGGCTTTTGTCAGGAGGCCTGGGTGAGAAGATTATTGCTGTAAGAGTAATGGCAGAGTTCAGACAAGGGCTGTGTTTCAGAGCAGCTCTGTGTCATGACATATCTGAAAACTCAGTATCTGGGAGGTGTTGTTAGCAGAAATTAAAACACAGACTTTATGTGCACCTGCGTTTAGATGGCATTTTACCAGGTATGTTGTGTGTCTCAGTGATTCTGTCAGCGTTGCAAGCTCCTCAGAATTCAGTGATGTTTCACGCAGTTCCATCAGTGTAAGTTTTAAGACATGACCATGAGAAGAAAGGCTGTCAAGAATACTCTGTGATAAACATGAGAATAAATTCTGGTTTCCTTTGGGCCAGTTGAGAATAATGCATGAGGACTTAGGGCAAGAAGAAAGGGAATGGGTGGAAATATTAATATTATCAAATATCAGAATCCATAACGATTCAGTATAACTAAAGCATAAGTGCCTGCAGAGATGCATGCGATAGACACTTTTTTTTACACTACCACCCTTGTGCAGAGATTTTTTGCTGAAGAAATGCCACCTTTAGTTTGTGTCAGGAAATTGAAATGACCCTGTCCTATGAAAGACTTTCAAATATTTGATATTTGTAATCTTTCCTCAGCTATTCCTCTTGACTTCGTTTGCCCTGTTGTAGACTAATAGCAAGGAACCTTGTTGTCACAATTCTGACCCAGTCCAAACTGTTCATTTATTCAGTTTTTAGTGTTGCATCCATAGTCTTTAATATTGCATTTAAATAACTGTAGTGTTCATTTTTATGTGCTGCTCCCATATCTGATGTTTTCAACATTATTTTTGTCATGGATTCAGCATTCTGCTAAACCAGAGGAGTCCATGTAGTTAATCACGCTTTGTTTTGTTTTTGGTAAAAGGGGGAACTTGTGAGGCTTAACACTGAGGGTAAAATACCTTCATGCACAAAATGCTGGATGATCTTAGAGGTCTCTGCCAGCCTTGGTGATTCTATGAACGGATGGTTTTGCTTATTCTGCCCACCACTTTCTACTGCTGAAACTGCACTAAAACAGAGGTGAATATGGCTACAGCATTCACAGTACAAGTACTGTGTTCTATACACAAGAATGGAAATTGCCATAGTGCTGTTATTCATTACATAAGTAAGAAAGGCAAGATGATACACCAAACAACTCAGACTTTTGTCCCCCATGATCCAGCAGCATCCATACATTGTACATATAATACATCTCCAGAGCTTTTCCAGTCAAGTGCACCCATGCCTTGGATAACCTCTTCTCTTGCTCTGCAGCACTAGTATGCTGCCATTGATTCTCAGTGGATCTCCTTCCTTGCCTCTTTTCCTCAACCACACATCTTGAATGTTGTTTGCATTCTGTAGAATTTATTATTCTTTGCTTGTACTTAGAGATTTGATATGCATTACTTCTCATATGGGCTATTCAGATGAAAACATGGTTGGTGAGTGGTTCAGGTGCATGCTTATATTTAAGTTCATATTTGCTTGTGTACATACACAATTAATATTTTTAGAAGAGAAGTTGCACTGAGAGTAAAATATTCTGCCTCCCTGTGGTCCTCGTTTGCAAGACATGGAAATAGTGGTCTTCCTGTTTCAGAATGGCCCTGTCCTGTGCTGCTGCTTTGCACTTGCAGATTTACTTGTTTGTTTCTATTATTTTGTTGTTGTTATTATTATTTCTCTGTCATATGAAGATGATCAGAGGGCTGGGAGACTTCCCCTATGAAGACAGGCTGAGGGAGCTGGGCTTGTTCAGCGTGGAGAGGAAGAGGCTGTGAGGAGACCTCACAGCAGCCTTCCAACAATTAAAAGGGGATTATAAACAGGAGGGGAATCAACTTTTTACAAGAGTAGACAGTGACAGGTCAAGGGGGAATGATTTTAAGCTCAAGGAGGGAAAGTTTAGATTGGATATTGGGGAAGTTCTTCACAGAGAGAATTGTTGTGTGGGAACAGGCTGCCCAGAGAGGTTGGATGAGACCATGGGCAGAACCGGATCTGAAGACTGTGACCATGTGTGTGCCAGGGGGGGTCGCAACTTGGTGATCCCTGGGGTCCCTTCCAACCCAAGCTATTCTATGATATGCTCAAATGGGGTGAGAATGTGGTTTTGAAGGGGTCTCTGTTCACTTGGTTAATTTTTTTTGCAAGGTGATATGTTAAGTTTTAGAAGCATGCTGGAAATAAAAAGGATACTGCTGAAGGAAAAATTGGCTGCAGGAAATAGCTGTCTTACCATTTCAGTACAAGATTACAAGATAGGTTTTCAATTGAATGTGAAGCTGTGTATGTTTTTTTTTCTTTAATTATTTTTTAAAGTATTTTTATTTATATTGCTACTGACATGCTATACTAGGAATTGGTGGATGCCCGCAACAGCAAACGCATATGCTTTAAGTAATAGATAAAGCTATTGCCTCATTAATAATGTGCTTTTCCATGTATTTTTATTCCTGCACAAATAGTAGAGACTTGTTCAATTCATTCCCTCAATTAAAATAAGCTCTTTCATGAATAAAAATGTATTAAACTCAATCCAGCTTTCAAAATTGTCAGTACCATTTTTATAACCAAGTAATGAAAACTAACTTGTCCCCATATAAATTTGGATAATTCTTGCTAACTGTTCTTACAGAATTGATTAGAAAGTGATACTTTATAATAGCTAAGTGGTTTTTTTTTTTTGTGTGCATATCATCTAAAAGATGACATTTTAGGTAAAAAAAAAAAAAATCCTCTGCAGTTTAATTTTTGCCTTCAGATGAACCTTGTCCTGTCACAGATTAATAGTTTTATTTTCTGAAGTATGTTGCTGAAGGCAACCTGTTTAAGTTGTCATTCCGATGTTTTAGCTTCGTGTTTGTACAATGTAGGTATCTGTAATAAGACTTGTGTATTTTCTTCTCTTCTGCTACACCAGAAGTAGCACTTCCATGTGGACGACTGTGCATTTTGATTTTTTTTTCCCCTTTCATTTGGTTTCTCACAATGTTGCATGTTTCCGTATTGCATTTTACCAGAGAGAACATGTAACTATCTGCCTTGGTTAATCTATCATCTTGCCTTTCTTACTTACGTAATGAATAACAGAACTACGGCAATTTCTGTTCTTGTGTGTAGAACACAGTCCTTGTAGCACTCATATTCACCTTTGTTTTAATGCAATTTTAGCCATAGAAACTTGTGAAGGGGAGGGAGGGGAGGGAAATAAGCAAAACCATCAGTTCCTAGAATCACCAAGGCTGGAAAAGACCTAGACCATCCAGTCCAACCATCCACCTAGCACCAACATTTCCCCACTAAACCACATCCCTTAGTATATCTCAATGTTTCTTCAACACCTCCATGGATAGTGGCTCCACCACCTCCCTTTGGCAGCCTATTCCAGCACCAGAACATTCTTTCAGAGAAGAAATTTTTTCTAATATCCAACCTGAACCTCTTCTGGTGCAACTTGAGGCCACGTTCTCCAGTTCTCTCATTATTTATGCGAGAGAAGAGGCTGAACCCCACATCGACACAGCTTCTTTTCATCTGGAGAGTGATGAAGTCTCCCCTGAGACTCCTCCAGGTTAAATAATTTCAGTTCCCTTCGCTGCTCCCTGTAACACCTGTGCTCCAGACCCCTCACAGCTTCATCACCCTTCTCTGATAACACTGCAGGGTCTCAGCGTCTTTCTTGTAGTGAGGGGCCCAACAGTGAACACAGCACTGAAGGTGTGGTTTCACCAGAGCTGAGTACAGGCAGAGGATCACCTCCGTGCTCCCGCTGCCAACAGTATTTCTGATACAAATCACGATGCCATTGGCTTTCTGGGCTACCTGGGCACACTGCTGGCTCATATGTAGCTGAGTGTTGACAAAATCTCTAGTTCTGCTAGAGATTTTGGTGCTGTTGGTACCACTGTGCATCACGCAGAGAATATGCCAGTGTAGCTGTAAGCAGCATGATATGCTTGTGGTAACAGCCTCAGGTGTTTTCTGTGCATCTACAGCAACACGATGGCTTTCACTGCCTTCAGAGGCTGGAGCTTGCTCTCCTTCGTGGTTCACTGTGTCTGACACTGTACTTGCCTGAGGGGTCAGAGATGAGGGCACAAGTGACTCAGGGAGGTCTCTGTCTGCCCACAGGTTTTCCCCATGCAGCTTTGCATCCTTGGCAGGCAGGGTCTGGCCTGAAGAAGTAGCACTTATGTTGGTTGTTACTAGATAATTCTTACAGGGGAAAAGATAGCTGTGTTTTTGGAAAGAAATTGTATTGCTCTTAGTACTGAAGCACACAGATGCAGCCAAACTTTTTGATGCAAAGTTTGCTTTAGCACTGTGTATGTGTGTGTAAAAGCAGCTATTTAATATAGAAAACACTGAAGAATGATAAATAACTCCATGTTGCTGTTTTTGTAGAAAATATAAGACTTTGAAGACTTTGAAGGGAAGTGGAAATAAATGCAGCTGTAGATAGCCTTGGAAATTTGTGATAAAACCGCTTTTTGTTTGTTTGTTTGTTTTGTTTTTGTTTCAATTCTCACTTAAAAGTAAAAAAAAAAAAAAAAAAAAAGTGATAAGCAGGGACAGACCAAAGCTAGTATATACTGAGAAACAGAAAACAGATGTTGTAGGACTGTTTTTGTCCCGTGTCCTATGAGAATTTTTTCTGAAGGCTGCACACTTCTGCTATCTCAATAAACAGAATTTTAAATAATTTCATTTTTAGGTCAGAGCTTAACTACAGAGTTAGATTACTTTCCCTAATTTATTATGAACATTTCTTAGAAAGCTTTAGGAAAAAGGCTTTGATTTGAAAGATCTAAACTAAAAATAGTCAAGAAGTAGTAGAACTTCTTGTAGATAACCTGCACTAGTTGGGGTTGTGTGGATTTTTTTTTATAATTTTATAATTACTAAAGTGTCATGACTTGCATGTGGCTTTACTGTGTCAATAGCTAAAATGGTTTTGTTCCTCAGAAGAATGAATCCTGGGTTCTGAAGGAGCTCTGGATACTTGTATAGGCATTTTCTTGGTGTAAGATCTCCAGTAGCTACCTGCATGTCACTGCTGTTGCTGAAATGTCATGGCGTGGTGAAGGATTTCCATTCCCATTTTGTGTAATACTTGTCTAGAAAACAAAGAAACTTCTTTTTTTTTTTTTTTTGTGGAATTTAAAATGTCATCTGGTACCTCTCATGCACTTAACTGAAAACTGAAGTGAGATGAGTTGTGTGCTGTAGTAGCTGCATACTGAAGCTGCGTCTTCCTGAATATTTTCTTTTATTTTTAAATCTGGTGGGTAAATACCCACGTAACCATGCATGCTGTTTTATTATGTTCACCCACATCAGCAGAGGTGGATGCTGGAGGTATGGCAGTAGGGACTGAACCTTCAGCATTTAACTGCCATGCAACAGAGGGCAGCAGAGGGGCAGCCTGACCAAATGGCATCTGATGTGGAAGTGCATATGATGCAAAGGTGAAAGAAACAGAATTTCTCCATGTGGAAAAATTTGCACCCACTGACATTCACTGATGCTTGCTGAATGTTTCTGGAGATGAAACAGTGGATGTGAGCCCAGAGAGGTGGTGGGTGGTGCACTTCAACCGTGGTGTCAGTGACAGTGGGTCATCTCCACTGGTGCCCATTGTTATGAGCACAGCATACAGGCTCTTGGTCGTTGCTGGTGAAAAGCTATAACTAAAGGAGGCGACTGCATGGAAAAAGAGTGCTTGCTCTATAAAAGACTGCCAATGTGCACTTTGCACCTGTTGTAGCTTCCACGGAAATAAGCAGGAGGCATTACTTTTGGAGTGATTTGCATATTTTGGGTACATTTTCTGTTCACTGTATGTTGTTACAGTGCTGAGTAACGAGTACAGTAATAACATACCAGTAGAATCTGTTTTTAAATTGATTTCTCTGGTGAAAGTATTTTCTGACTTACTTACCCAATTCACCCTCCGAGGCAGCAAGTGGCTCTTTCAGTACTGTCTCTGAAGGCAAGAATAAGATTGTATCAGAAAGCCACAAAGGTAGTGATGCCTCAAAAAATAAATCACTTTATATGCATTACACCATACACATGCATGCAATATTCATTCAATTTCAGTATGTTTAATGCCACATTAAAACACGCCACAGGGTAGTACTGTTTTCCTACTAGCATACACGCTGTTTATTGCTAGTGAGTGTGAAACCTGTTTAGACACGCAAGGCTTTTTAAATAGAGGCAGTTCGTTTAAGTTCCAACATCCAGTTTTAACACTTTAGTGATAGACCTCATTTTGCAAAGTGCTTGTCAACCTCTGTTATAAATGGAGCTCTGAAAAAAGTCCATCTGCTTACGTAAGCTGTGAAATACAGGCAAGCTTGTCATAATTTTCATTTGAAAAACTCCAGATCTCCTGTATAAGATACGCTTCGTTAGTGTTACTTCTGCTAAAAAAGAAAAGTGTTCCTAGAAAATCCTGCAGCTCATCCAAAAGCTGTGTTTTCCTGCCTCAGAGTTTTAACCTCAAGGATAAATTGGCAGCCCTTGGTGCTAGCAGTGGTTGTGCAGAGACTTTATGTCTCTGTATGTGAGCTTTTATTTAAGTGTGACCAGCAGCTTAATGAAAAGGCAAATGGAAATGAAGAAAAATGAGGAATTTGCTCAACTGTTTGGCTCACATGCTTCAGATACTAAGCTTAAATCAGTTATTGGCAATGTTTGCATCCTGTATAAGAGCAAAAATTCTGTTGCACTACTAATCCCACCGAGTGCGCCTCCTATCAGTAGGGACTGCTGTCTGTGGGAAAGACGACCCAGCATTTAGTTTTTGCTTTTCAAGGCATTTTCTTATATGAAAACAGCCCCATCCCACATTCCTGTGGTCACAAAAAGGAGATTCCCATGGGGCTTGTGCTCCACAGCTTGATAAGGACGAGGCTAAGCAGGTGGCATGAAGGCCACAACAATCTCCTTCCTGCCTGTCCATGCTGCAGTGGAAATCATTCTGCATAAGCCACAGTGGCAGTGACCTTCACTCTCTGTCTGGATAAAATTATCTTCCAACACCTCAAGGAAGCAAGGATTTTTAATGGTCTAGCAGGAAAGGAAGGGCCATGTTTCTTTTTTCACTGTCTCTGTGCGTCCCAGAGCTGTTTCCCTCACCATAGCTTCTGGTTTAAATTCAGCCTGGGCGAGATGAGGTCCCTGTTTCAGCAACCGCAACAGTCTTGCTGGGGGTTGGGAAGGAGCAAGGAAAAACCTGTCTGTCTCTTCTCCCTTCCCCATGCTCTGTAACTCATAGGGCTGTTTCAAAATGAACAGGACTTAAAATCTTCAGGATTTTCTGCTCTGTGCAGTCTCCTGTGACTGTGTTTTCTGTTGTTTAGCGCAGGGTACAGCACCGACTGCCCTAAGCTGGGGCATGGGATGTGTTCTGAACCAGCTGTTTTTGCATGGAAAGTTTTGTAAAGGACTTTGCAAGGAATGAAGGGAGCTCTGGGTGTTTAGAAGGAGACAGAGCAGAGAAAGAAAGCCAAAATGCTCACTCGTTTCTTCTTTCTGAGCTTGGAGGTAGGCTCTTAGCTCTAATCCCTTCCCAGAGATGCTGGCCTATGACAGAGCTTCTCAGTACGGGAGCAGAAACTGGAACTTAGGAGAAATGAGATGGCACAAATCCTTGTAGGAGGTAGGGATAGGTTTTTACGTGGTTCTAGTAGCATACTCATCTATTCTGAGTAAATGATTATTTAAGTCAATAAACATAAGTTTACCAAATTCTTCCTATTACATTTCTGTTGTCAGTACATTGTTTTTTGAGAAAACTATACCCACATTTAAAACACCTCCTCTGTTGAGTCATGGCAGTGCTTCACTGTTTCTTAAAGCCTTCTAGTTTGAAGTCCTGCTGTTTGACATTACTGTGGTGGGATCTAGCTGCTAGATCTGCCAAGTCGTGGTGACTGCCTCACACTCAGGGCCTGGAACACCTCAGTCTTTACGTCTGTAGCAAAAGAAATGTTTGCAGAGAGAAAAGGTGGCCAGGCAGAAGTGTGTCTGTCCTGGCAGTGTCTGCTTAGCTTTCAGCGCTCTTGTGCTGAAAGTCAAGCTGTAACTTCCTGAGACTGCTTTGAGCAGCAATGTGGCTAGCCCCAAGGGCTGAGCTAACAAGTGTTGTGAAGCATCTGCCAGAACCTTGTCGGGTCTCCTCCTGTTAGAAAAAGTGGTGAGTATTTTCCTAGATGTGTGTCTCCATGAAGGAGAGAGACGTTTCAGAGGACCAGAAAAGTGAGATATCAAGACAGTCATCTGGAAGTGGTACAAAAGTGTTGAACTGCTGTGAGGTTGATTTAGACTTGGAATAACCTCTGCAGGAATTGTGTGCGCTCTAGGAACTGACTGGAAGGAAAAATGACAATCACACATTAATCTTGTGTGCAGTGTTGTGCAGGGGTTGAAGAGTACTGTTGTCTTCAAGGACGACTCATGCATTTTTGAGTAACAAGCTTAGAAGCCGTGAAACAAATGTTTTGTTTTGGATGTATTCTGGTGCTTTTTAGATCTTGGATTCATTTGTCCTGAATCTTCCAAAGTAAAGGAGTTGATTGGTTGTTGTTTTGTTGTTGTTGTTATTGTTTTTTTCAATAAACAGATGTTTTTTGTCTTCTTTTTTTTTTTCTTAACAACATCAAAAACCTTTTAAACAGGAAGTTTAATACTTCACTGTGATGTATTGATCCTAGAAGCTCTGAAGAAACACTCAGAATACCATCAGTCCTGGAGTAAAACTAAGGTGCTTTCAACACCAGGCAGATGTTCTGCTTGTGATTCCTTGTGGACTGCAACAGAGGAAGTTCACTGTGTACTGTATAAATGAGCATGAGCAGACAGACTGAAAGTACTCCAGCATCTTTGGAGAGAGATGAAAACCTTGTGTGAAGCAAAGAAAATGTGCTAGCAGAAAGTGTTTAGTGGAATCAAGACAAAATAAAAACTGGACTGAGCCTATTTTTCAATCTGTCCATATCCTCACTCTTTTCTCACTAGGCATAGCCTTTAGACTGGAGTTGCATCAGCAGTGTCCTTGTCCATAAACACAATAATAAGGACGTCCTAAGGATGTAGAAGCAGCCTTGGAGCAGCTGCAGGGTCTTGCTGCGCCAACTACTGCCTTATGCTGCTGATAGAGGAGCTTTGGCAGCCCAGCTGTTTCTGTGCAGCCCCTGCTGGCCCCCACTGGTGAGGAGGTGGCAAGGTCCAGGTCCCTGACTGCCAAAGATCAAGTCTTCATCTACTGCTTCTTGAACAGTGCGGGGGGACAGAAAGCAACTCCAGCTTTGCATGGAAGGGAGGAAACTGCTCTGCTGTTCAGCTGGTGAGGGAGGGTGAGGAATCTGTTGTAAGAAACCCAGTTTATAGTAAATGCCAGTAGTTTTTGTAAGTAAGCACATTCCAGTTTTTACCTCTATGAGACAACGTCACAAGCTGGGCACACTGCAATTTCAAACAGCGTCCAGGTGAAGTGCTGGCTAAAGCTGATTTAATTCTTCAGACTGACAGTGTCCAAGGGCAAAGTCTAACAGGAACTTTTTCTGCCTCAGTTGAGTTCTGCATACAAAGCTACAGATGATGCAGTGACGGTATGCTTATGCAATCAATAAGCTACCAGTAACAAGGGATTAAATTGTAGTGGTGTTGAACCATTGCATATGGTTATATTAGAGATGTCTGAGAAAAGCCGTGTCAGTTAGATAATGAATTTTTGATTTTTTTTTGTTGTTGCTTATAGGCTTGTTAACTAGGTTTACTCTTTTCTTAACTAGGTGTTTGCTGCTGTCTGGATTATCTTGGTTGATTTATCTTAAATGACAAAATAACTTTTTTTAGAAAGGGAACAGGAAGGAAACTAAATCTGGACTATTCACGTTCAGGTGATTTATCAAAAGGTTTACGGGGAGGGAGAATGAAACATATTCAATAATATGTTTTTAAGATAATGCAGAGGTCACAGTGCAGCTATACATAACAATGATGTGACCCACAGGGAATCATATGCAGTAGAGGGATGGATGCATTTATTTTTGTTAGTCTTGCACGAAGAAAATACTGTACTGCCGTTTGTCACATGGCCTGTAATTAATCTCTGTGCTGGCTGAATTCCTTAGTGCTGTGCAAATAAGACAAGTGAATGTGTGGGTATATGCACATATCATGTATAATGCTTCTTGGCATTGCACACTGTTTATATTATTCAGTACACATAAATTGAAAACATGTAGTTACCAAAACCAGGACAGTGGGCACCAGAAGAGTTTGAATTTCTGGTCTCAGCTTTTCAGTCTTTTAAAAATTAATAAATGCATATAATTCAAACTGACCCCTTCCTCAACCCTCACGAGCTATCTGTTGTTTGGAGCCTTTTGAGTAGCTAGAGGCACAGATAACAGGTCAGGTATTCTTTGGATAAGGCTCTGTTAATTTACAAGGAATACAGACCAACTCCCTTTTCCCTTCATTTTTGCTGGACGCACGAGCATCGTAACAAACACGCAGTGTCCTTGCTTGTAATATCAGGCTAGCCCTGCTAACTGTTACTCTTCCCAAATTTTTTTGGCTGTCATTTTGCCTCTGTGTATCTGTGACTGCTTCTGCTACAGACACGTAGCTGCATCCAAATCAGTTCCTTGCCTGTGCATTTATATTTGACCTTGTCACGTGGCATTCATCATCAATCCCTGAGGTTGTGTTCTTCACAGTTTTGGATAGCAAATATCTATCTATCCAATCTATCAAATAACTTGAATAAGTGGTGGTATTGCATTTACATCTTCATCGAGACATGTGCCTGCCTGTAAATCATGTTTTGTGTATCATTCAGCTAGGCAACCATTTGCTTGGAAATGCAGGGAATACTTTACAGAAGTAAGTACCTTAAAGGAGTAAAGCCTGCTGCAATATAAACGGAAAATTCACAGTGAACATACAAGCAGATATGCTGCCTGAAAATGGAGAAGTGAGTACAGGCAGCTGCAGCCAGTGAGACTACAAGAGCATATTTTGTTTTACACTTGTGATGAGCTGAGGGCACTTTCATGGGCCAGTTAGTAACACAGGTCAGCTAACAGCCGCTTTTAAGCCACAAATCAGAGATACATAACTGAGTTGCATGCTTATCTGTGAGAAGGGAGAGCTGCTGAGTGAGACAACTTTGCCTCGTCAGCCTGGGGTTGCTGATGGGCAGTGGAAGTAGGATCAGCAGCTTGGCTGTGCACTCAGTTCCCCTTGTGCACTGTACCCACCTGCGGGTACAGTGGGTACCGTACCCATCACGGATGGTGGAAATGGATGTTCTCTGTATCTCAAAACACATCTGAAGCGAAGTTTTTGTTTTGCTGTTAATGGATGTCTGTATAAATGTTAAGTACAGAGGTAGATTAATGGGACTAGGGATTAACTGGTTTTAATGGAGAAACAGATCCTCAGGTTTTTGACTGATATAAGTGCAGGCTAATGCTGAACCAAAAAGTGCAGTAAGGGAATGTTATTAAAAAAAAAAGAAGAAAAAAAAAGCTAAACTTAAAGCCTTTTTTCAGACATAACAGTGTAAAATATGTAACCATCTATAGCCATCTTTATCACTACATACTGGCCTTCCTGAGTCTATGGAGTCAAAACATTTGTATATTGTCTTCCTTTCAAGGTTTAGATGCTTAGCATGTTCTCAGACACCAAGAGATCTTTCACACAGTGGAAAAGAGGATAATAATGTCTTATTTCTTATTTTAGTTGATACCAGGTGGCCATTACAATCATATGTATTGTAATTGAAACTAGCAAAATAAATACCTGAATGGGCCGTGTCAGCTGGAGGAGCTGAATAGGTCATGTTGCTTTTTCTGGATTTAAGCTGCTTGTTCAGCAAAACATGACAGTTTTTGCCAGTTCTTTTGAATGGCATTACATGATTTGTAAACTCATAGGTTATGTTCGCTCCGGAGTTACAAGTGAAGGGGATTATTCTTCCCAGTTATTTTGCAGGATGTATGCATGTGGTGTATGTGTATGTATTACCTTGGTTGTGTGTGCTGAGTAACAAAAATCGCCTCAGGACCAGCTGTAGCTCCTTTCTATAAATGTTGCTGCACTATTTCAAGCACTAAAAAAATAACTGTCATGCTTTACAAGGTGACAGTTGACTGTGGCTGCTGTGCTCTCCACATTAGTATGTGGAGAGTATGGAAGCCATCCGTATTGTATCCATGAGCATGACTCATTTGCCTAACTATTTTTATGCCGAGGGTAGTATGAATTCAAGGGGTTAACTTTTGCTGCCATCTGTCCATCTGTGAAAAGAAGTGAAGCAGTGACTTGCAGTACTCTAACTGCAGGCACACTGAGGAGGTAACTGGTCAAACACATATTTTCTCTACTAAACCAGAAGCTGGGTACTTGAAGCAGCAAAGCATGAAGCTGAGAGATCTGGCTCTGCTGAAAGTTACAGATGTATACACATGTCGTACAGCTTGGCTCCTCAAGGTGGGTGCAGGTGTGGTGGTGGCATGGTCAGGACTGCAGGGACATTTTCCTGCATGGGAAGCGTGGGGCACAGACCTCTTGTGCTTTGCAAACATTAATTTCCTGTTACACCTACTCTGGGGCTTCCAAAAGGATGAGTGAACTTGCTTGTTGCCAAACTCTGTACACGGCCTTACTGTTTCTCATTCTGCAAGTGTAGTCGTTCTGCCAAACTAGCTGCTGTAGGCTCTCCTATCTCTACAGTATGCACTACACGTGCCCTGAGAAGGAAGAGGCTGGAAGGCAGTTGAAGGCAGCACACAGACCTTCATTACTTTTAATTGGAGCCGATAACTTGCCTTCCCTTTTGGGAAAGCAAGAAGAGAAGACTGTGCTGCAGCTGTCTATTGGGGAGGCAGCACAGTGGGGTGCTGAGATCCCAAAGCAGGTAGGTTGCCAAGTCAGGAGGGTAAAATTGAGGGTCCCACTCAGGTACAGCAGGTCACGGGACTGCCATGTACAGGCACTGGGTGGTATAGCCAGCATGCTGGTGCTGTCTGGCAGCTGCAGATCTTTGATTTTCTGTGGTGCAGAAAAATTAGCCTTCAAATGGGCTCCACAGAACCATATTTCTGCAATATTTAGCCAGGTCTTTTTAATCCCTGGAAAAGCTTGCTCATTTTTTTCTAATACTAGTTGCACGGTTCCTCAGCTTCCTTCTGTGCCTTCCAGACATGAAGCACGACAAGTAAGCAGAGATTTTGCCCTTCCTGCTGAGGTCAGGCTCTGTGCTCTGGGGCAGTAGGGTGTTTGGGCTGGTGCAGATCCTGAAGGTGGGCAGGGAGCAGGGGTGCTTCAGCACAGCTCCAGCAATGCTGGTAGAGCCGCTCACCCTGATTCCAGAGTGTGCCAGCCTGCAGGGGCTGCAGTGTGGTATAAGCAAATCACTCAGAGCTTAATTGTACTGGTGGGTGCGTGCAACAAGCAGTGCAAGCTGCGTGTCAGAGGTTAGCGTGTGTTTGCAGTAAAGCGTGCTACGTGGGTTAGCAGGTTGTCAAAAGTGCTTGCACTTGCCTGTACTTCTGTAATGTGAAGCTATTGCAAATAGAAGGCTTAATTCCAACAGCAAGCAGGTGTTAGCAAGTGTTAGTTTTGTTTGCCGTGGAAAAAACAAGATAGACACAGTTATCAGACGTGGGAGAAACTAGCTGGTGGGGAGCTTGCCAGAGCTGAACACGTTGAGTGGGAGCTGAGGATAAGAAGTCTCCTTTGTGATGGGGTTGTAGCAAATCACTGTTCTTCTGATAACAGGGTGCATGATGTGCATTTGTTTGAATTGCTTTTCTTCTCAGACTTGTTGGTCTAGATGGGAACGCTTCCTAGTGAGACCTTTGTTAAGACAGTCAGAATCCTTGAGAATCCTTCTGGCTTTGACAGACTGCAATCTGAATGTGTCCCACCTGTTTCTAGCAGGGGTGGCACGGCCAAACTTCACAGCCTGGATTTTCAGGTAATTCAGGTATTTGTGGCTGTAGGTAGACTTGGTATTCATTTCATTACAACTGCAAAGTTAACGGCAACCATGTTTATAGGTACCTGCTGTTAACTGAGATAGGAGACAAAAGTAGATGTGTTTTTTTTTTCTTTTTAAAACAAATAGCAGGTGCTATTAGGAAAAGGCAGACATAGATCTGCATAGCCCAACCAGAAGGAAAAAGCTTACCCATACAGAAGACCTGAAAAAGTACTGCAAGCATAAGAATGAATCACCATGAGAAAGCTCTGCACACTAGAAAGGTATCTACAAAGCAGATAGGATTTTTCTATCCTCCACCTATTTGATGGAAATAGTCAGTGTGGCTAGAGATGCTCCTACCCTCTGGCAGACCTCTGCCAATCTTCTTTGTGCATGGTGGGTCAAAAAGGTGCAGAGGGCAATGGCAAATCAGTAGAGGAGCCAGAACCACATCTTTGTTCTGTTTGATGGAGATCCTTGCAGCAGCCCAGAAGTGCAGGAAAAATAAAAGTGGTGAAGAGGCAGAGCAGACTTCTAGCATGAAGCAGAGGGAAGGGAACAGAGGATAGCAGTGGAAAGTATTCCCTTCCCTGTTTGCCAAATAATAGAGCCTTTCTAGGTGACTGTCAGGGTGCCAGGGCGTGCTGTGCCCCTGTGCAGGCTCATTGGGAACATTTTCTTTCAGCCTCAAGTCCATGAGGTCCATGCTTTTTTTTTTTTTTTTTTTTTTTTTTTTTTTTTGCAAGGCCAATTCCAAAAAACAGAGCCCAGTTTTCAAGGGCCATACCTCTGGTTTCGGCAGCTTTATTTTATCATGTCACGACTCTTCTGGCCCAAGGAAAGACATGAGCTCCTGTGCAGGACTTAGCCTTGTTGAGAAGTATGTGCACAGCAGAAATTTTACAGCAACACATGGTGGTGACCTTTGCAAAACAAGCCAGCGTTTGTTTGTAAACCTGCATGCAGCACGTTCTGTTCTTGGGCCAGAATGTAAAAGAAAAAACCTTTTCCTTTACTGGAATTACCTGCCTCTCTGCTTTGGTATAAATGGAGCAGCCGAATTCTCTGCCAGAGATATGTCTTATCTCCTTGCATATACTCTTCCTTTAAGCAGACAACAAGTAGTGATGGGGCAGCTTCACGCTGAGATGATGGATTTAGCAGAGCAACTTGTTTCTGTCAGCCTGGACCTGCTCTAGCAAGCGGTGCCTGTTGCTGGTTTTGTCCTCTGTCCTGGGGCAACACTTTTAACCTTCTCATCTCACTGTGTATCAGAGTGTGGTCAGAGTCATACATACATGAATGAATGTAATTTAGATATGTCCACATTCACCACAGTTATGTGTCAGCTTCTGCCTACTTTTGAGCTTCACCTGGACAGTGAATACTATAGCTACTATTAATGACACTTATTTTCCTTAGGTATGGTAACATAGGATGGTAAATTAGTATGTTTAGCTAAGCATTTAGTTGATAATCTCAATTGCAGAGAGACTCCAGATCGTGCAGTCTGACTTCGGAATGGGTTTGATATGCTCCAGCGCTCCCATGAAAATAGGTGATATTCCTCATTTGAAATTAATCTTCTTAAGGAGAAGAGAAGAAATTAGGAAGACACAAGGGGGATTATGTTTGTAGCGTAGTGGTGGTTGCCCAGGGAGGGCAGTGAGGGCAGAATCCAAGGGAAGGACTGCAAAGATCACTGGCCTTTCTGGGTGTGTGGGCAGGAAGGACCTTGTGTGGCTAGGGAGCAGGCCAGAGGGAGACCTTCATGAACTTGTTTCTCTTCCAAACTTGGCATGGGGGAGTGGAATTTGGTTTGTAATGTCAAAAAATAACAAAATCTGTGGGTTCATTATCCTAGTAACAGAAATTAATTTGTCATCCAGGACATGAATTATTTCCACGTTACGAATGTGAGTCTCTTTATGCTCAGTTCTTCCAGTCCTAAAGTTGCTCTCAGTAAATCTCCCGAAGGAGAGGAGTTTATAAAAATTCCAGCGTGGAAGGGATTTATACTGCTGACTGCAAGAAGACCTTCTTCTGGCTGTCCCTGAGAATCTGAAGGAGGTAGCTAATAGGAAGAGAAATTCCAAAATAAAAGCAAGAAAATGATGTTTTTTTTCATAGTTTCATCTCAGTCTCTGCTGTGCTTAAATAGAGAGAAACCCACAGAACAGACTCCACTGATGGATAATACTGCTAATCTGACACGACAGGGTTTTTTTTATTATTATTATTTATTTTTATTTTTATGTTGCAAGATACCTAAATAAAAGCATGAGATTGACTTCCCAAATACCAGTCTGTTCAAGATCTAGGTGAAAGAAATAAATGAAGGATTTTATGGGAATGTAAGAGAATGAGAGAATGGTTGCTTTTTATTGAAGGGGCAACAGGAAGAGGTTTCATTTGTTCATTTATTTATTTAAGCAGATAGTGTCCTTGATTACTGGAAAACTGACAAATTCAAAGGTCAGGATGTTCTGTCATAACTTCCAATGCTATGCATTATTAAATTTCTGGAAGAAATAGAAAAAAGGGAACTCGTGCTTTCAAACAAATTCCTAAAAATAAGTGTGTGGTTTGCTGCTGTCTTGTGTACCCAGGAGGAAAAACAACTTGAAAAATCACAGAGGATAGGGTGGTGTCTTTCTGTTATTTTGTTTGAACCACTTGATCTTGCTGAATTATTTAGATTGAGAACACACACAGATCTATTCTGAGAGCCTTAAGTTGTTGCATAATGTGAAATATAAAACAGGAATTACATTGAAACTGATCAAGAGCAAGAATCCAGGTACAGAGACAGGAAAAAGTGTGTGCCCTAAGCTTTAGTGAGTGGTTTCAAACACGGGACATAAGCATAAACAAAACCAGATATTCTCCAGATTGAGAGCACCTGTTGAATTTCTTCTGTTTGCCTGGTTTCCTATTTGTATCAGCTGAGATATGTGAATTTAATCCCTGTTTACTAACACTTTTCCCAAACACGTACCACTTAGGTCTGTGGTCCCCGTGTTCCTGAACTTTAAAATGTTTTGTTTTTTTTTTAAATACTCCCTGCAGTGCTTATTCAGAGGACATGCCAGTTTGCAGCTCATTGTTTGACATCACGCATAACTCAGGACACATTTCAGATCTCCCTCATAGAGCTCAGTGTCTCCTGTTTAATGAAGATGTGACAGTCAGTGACCCTTCACCTGGTGATGCCCGTGTCTGTACTTCTGGTGACAGAGCCCTTATCAGAAAATCAGAATTATATTTGCCAAAGTTTATACTTATATTTGCCTGGGAGAAGAGGAAATGCAACCAAAATATTATCTGCTTTCTTAAGAAGAGATTTTTTAAGGGTTTTTTTGAGGTATCAGACTAGATGATCTCTAGAGGTCCTTTCCAACCCCTACAACTCTGTAATTCTGTGAAGGGTATTACTGTGTTAGTTTTTGTTTTGTTTTGTTTTGTTTTTTGTTTTTTAATGTATTTTATAATGGTGCTAGAATGAAGCAGTGCTGGACCAACGTTGTGTCTGGAGTTTCAGACTCTGTCTCCTAGGTGGGCTGCAGAACTTGCTTGCCAAGCTGAGCGTATGTGAAGGTCGCAGCTGATGCCGAGAAGCCAGAACTTAGCAATAAGTCAGATCCCTGCACAGATCGCAAATGGTAGAATTTGTTGTGCTCCTGGGAAAAAAAACATTGTCCAAACAGTGCTGGGTGTATGTTTGTAAATTCTGATTCTGCAGGCTCCGGCTAATCTCCTTGTTTTGTACCGCCTGCCATATAAAAGCCTTCTCCTGGCTGCAGCTCTGACCATGGGAGGAACCAGCTCATAAGGAGAGCAGCTGCATTACAAAGGGGGATGAACACGTGTGGTTCCATAGGTGTCTGCAGCTGTCTGCAAAAATGCATGAAGAAGACTGCCTTGCTAAGAGGAGTAAGTGCTCATATACATACAGCAAGACAACTGTGTGATGTGCTTTTGTTCAGAGCCTGTGTGAGCTATCCTGCCTGATAGGATATTGCTTTTCAGACATTATGTGAACTAACTCAATTCAGTAACTCCTCCTCTGCTTTTTGTTTCAGGACCATTTGTGTGCTTTAATGTCATATAGTGCATTTTTCCAGTGATGTGATAAACTGATTTTGTTTGTACAGGTTCTGCTAACGGCGAGGGTCTTCTGTGAACAGGTGATGAGGCAGATCTGTGTGCTGGGAGCCTGTGAGCACTCACCAAAATCTCTTGAGCAAGTTGTATCTGCCTGTTTCTGTGGTTAATAATATGCCTTTCATATCAGCGTCACAGAGTTAGTGATGAGTTAATTATTAATCACCAATTTCTCTATCATACACTGTAATTTCACCAGTGAGGACATTGTTTCGGGCTAACTACCATGAGAATTTCTGCAGGTTTCCTTGACTGTTCGTGTAGCTGAGTCTAAATTCATCTGTGTTTGTGAACTGCCTTCTTGAGGACTAATTTGTGATGAATCTCAGCTGGCTGCAGCCACTGAAAGGCAGAGCACGCCTGCCAGGTGCTGAGACTGAGATTAGGAGACTTTGTTTTACTTTTACAAAACTTTAGCATTTGGTTTAAATAATACTAAAAATCAAACTTCACAGTTTATCGTTATCCAAAATTTAGTTTGGGAAAAAATTACTACATAAGGTGTTTGGAGTGGAGCAGTCTGGAAATCGTCATCTTTATTGTAATGAGGTAAATTAACTGCAGAAGAAGTTTAATTTCTGATTTGGACCTCGGGCTAATCATAAAAATAAACGCCTTCAGTGAGTGCATAACTTAAAGCATGTGAGGGAAGATTACAAGAATTTGAAGCAGGCCTTTGTTTCTTCCCTCCCAGGAGTATTTTTTGTCCCACAGGTCCCAAACTCAGTAGCTGTATTCCAAATCTCTGCTGAACATCTAAATATTGAAAGCAGCAAGTTTGATTGAATTTTACTAATTTTTGAACGGTCATTTTCTGAAAGCAGATATTCTTACGCTGTTCCAGAGAAAATTTGAATTTGCATTTGTAAACTTATTTTATAAGTAACTTAGTTTAAACACAAGCTCTAGTTAGAATCCTCCAATGAGTATTAATTTTCATGAAGTGTACGCATTTAAGGTACTTCCCTTTATTTTAAGATTAATGCAGTGGTGGCATAAAAGGTTTTAAAATAATTCTTCAACAGAAATTATTCAAGTGAGGAGTTCTAAAGAAACACTGATAATCAGTTTTAGAAAGGAAGTGAGTGGTAATTTTTTAGGTACAAGAGTAACACAAAAATCTGTAAATGCATGTGGGTGTCAGTGATTTCTAGATAATCTGGTGTATCACAGAATCAGTTTCTGATAGCAGATCTATTCCAGATGCTATCCGTTTATGTTTATAACACTGCTCTTGTAGTATGCTAAAGGTATAGTCAGGAGGTTATTTGACTTTTTAAATATACTCTTTACTGAGATGACATATTGATTATGTGATGTATTAGTTACTCCAATAACATAGTCACATACATTTTAAACTGTCAAGAATGCTGCCAGTTGGAAAAATAAATTGAGCAAATATTTGACCAGGTCCTAAGAATAAAGTGAACAAGTCTATCTGTTGGAAAAGGACTACTCTTTGTTCACAGTGGTTCTACAGTTTGTGCAGCTCGGATATGTAAACCTTACAGACCTTCTCACAAGCTACAGGTTGCTAGTATCTTTAAATGAAGTACCTCTTAGTCTCCCTTCACAGATGTTCTGGTGATTAGTGACAGTGGATGGTTACATTACCTCATGACTTGTAGGGAGGGACTGCATTTCAATTACTTTTTATTCTGATTTGCTTATTAGGAATTGTTGTTAAAGTCTTTGCTGCAGTGAAGCAGGCTGTAATGTGTTCATTAATGGACTTTGTGTACGTTCATAGTGTGCAGTCTTGGCATGTAGGCAACATACTGTGCTTAAGTTTAGATTTATTCTTTGAGGGATGTCTGGGCTTTCCAGATGTGCCTTCACTAGTGTACTTCCCTGTCAGAGCAGAAGCCTGAAGTTGGACTGCTCTCTAGATACATGACATTGAAGGAGTGTACTTTAAATCCCCATATCTTCTCTGTGTAGCTTTCCTTGTTCTTATTAGTTATTTTCTGTGCCACTGTGTCAAACTCTGAGTCCAGTTTTCTGTTGTGAAATAAGCAGTAGAAAGTCTTTATCATGGAACTGACGAAGAAGAACAAGTGCCACTGATGATGACACGAGGGCACTGCAGTGTCCCTTTGTTGTCTTCTTCTGTCTGCAGTGCTGTGCAGATTGGTGATGTTGCTGTTTAATGTAGATGACAGTGTTTCATGAGCATACTGTATCTGTTCAGCCCTGGTCCTGTGAGGGCATTATCTTAAAGAACCAAGGCAGGCTTACAGCAAATAGAGTTTTTTTTTCTTTTTTCTTTTCTTTTTTTTTTTTCTGTAGCCTCCTTAAATTAAACTCGGGCAGCAGAGGTCAGTAGAGTGGACCGGTAGGAGAGGTCAGCTTGCTTACTTTCAGGAACTGGATCTGATAAGGAGGTTCTGTATTAGGTAGCCAGGTTTTAAACCACATCTTCATTAGTCAAAATCAACACCCTTCAAGACTCATCTGGATGTCTACCTGTATGACCTGCTGCAGGGAAAGTGCTTTAGCAGGGGGTTGGACTAGATGTTCTCCAGAGGTCAACCCCTATGATCCCTTGATTCTGCATATTTTAATCCAGCAAACAGTCTCATTTTTCTGCTTGGCAATTGTCTTACTCTGTGGGCGGGATGTAACAGTAGTAGTGAGGGAGAGGTTTTTTCAGCTGCCTCTCTTGTAGGGCATAAGAGAAGGTTTACAGAGACCTCTAGGTCCGCTGAAAAGCTCGTACATGTGAATAAACTTATTGTTTTGGCTGTATTTATACACATCACTTACATAATCATTCTGGGAAAATAATACTATTAGTTATGCTTCTTTGTCCTAATTAGCTGCTTAATTAAACTCACTGGAAATCTCTAAGAGACAACAGTTTTCTGAGCAATTAGAGATATCACTTCTTTATTACCTGTCACAAAGATGATAATTATTAAAATGAAGTACTTTCAGTTATTTTTCAAAAGGGAAAAGCTGATTTTCTACTTTATGGCTGTAGTTCTTGAAATTATTTTGAATGAGCTTTTCAGGTGACTGTAAAGTTACCTGGCTATTTTTTTTTTTTTTGTGGCTGATGAGGAGCAACGTACTGATACTGCTCTCTCAACTTCAGCTTTAAGTCGTCCGGAAGAGTACTCTGCTGCCACTGCTCTCTCTTCTGTTACTGTCATCCTCTTTTTAGCAAGGGAATGCTCTTGTGATGGCCCTCTTTTGTTTGTTTTCCTGTTGTTATTTTATATTTTAAGTGGCAGTTAACATTGGTGTTTTATAAGTGAGTATTATAAGTGCTTTTTACATGTATAGCTTCAGAATCGTCATACTATAGCAGTACTGCCATAAGCACCAGTAATTCATTCTTCCTGTTGAAACCACCTTTCTCTTCCAGTATCAATATTAAGCAGATGACAGAAAATGTTCCTTAATAATCCCCTGAAAGCTGAAGTGACTGATAGGCAGTTCATGCCTCCTAACCAGTGCCACCTAGCTGCACGTGCAGTTGAGTGCCTCGTAAAGTTAAGAGGAACTATAGTCATGGGATTTAAAGTTTTCTGGGTATGAATGCTGACATTTTCTTCTCTGTTCCTTATTTCTTTCTTAAAAATGGAAATGGTTATGTCTGAAAAAATATAGAAACCTGTCTACAAAGCGATTTTTGAATGATCGAATCTGAATAGACTACTAGATAAATTCATACTGTTCCTAAAATCCTCTGAGCTATTTAAAAGTTTGTGAGCGAATAGATGAAAATCAACTGGTGCTTGAAATTTACTTGCAGTTTTTCTTCTACTTTTATGCTTATTCAGCAAGCACATTTTCTTGCAAGTGCAATTAAGCAACTGTTTCACATTTCAGGTTCTTAACAAATCCTATACTTGGTCTTGCATTTCTACAGGAAGATCTGAATGTCTGAATTTTTTTAGAAATGCATCATAACCAGCATTACTTGGTAGTGAACGTGAGCTTGTCTGTTTAGATTGTGTGGTTTGCTGATTCAGACTGAGTTCTTTGATTAGCTATTTTTGGTTTTGAATTCATTTTTCTGGTTGGATCATGGTATTTTCCTGGAATATCAGTGGTCTTAAACATGGCCCAGTCACTGGCTCCTGTGTTTTCTGAGCAGATCTTGTGTGAATCCCAGCTTTTTGTTGGTAGACTAAGAACACTCGTTCAGTCTTAATTTTTTTTTTTCTCATTCATGTCTGGCTGCTTTCTTTGGGTCACGCAGTACTGCTGGGCTCCCTTATACTCTGGTACAGGTTTCCCATTTATGCTGTCATTATCAGTTTATTGAGTCTTTGAAAATAGTGTGGCTGCAGATGAGGTAGGACGGTATTAATTGCAGAAAGAATTCTGGGATTTAACAGCCACATATTTTACAAGATGTTCTGGATGCACATATTTATTCAGGTTTGAACTTATTTTTTTGTGTGGGAAACTGACATTTGTCAGTATTTTAGCCTAAGTGATTATAGGCTATTTTTATTCATCTTACTTGTGCATGCGGAGGCATTTATTATTGCTAGTTTGGTGTTTTTATTGTATACATATAAAAAATACAAATCTGTGCAAATGATAGTCACTCACACTTCATGCAGAACACGTGCTACCCCATGGGGTAACTGTTTTAAGCCAGTGCCCACCTTTGCTTGAGTGGAGGGGGGCTATAAATTGAATAATTCATAGTCAACAGTATGAGGTCTTGATAACTGTTACTTTCAGTTGTTTGAATTGTGAAAAGTAGTTGTTAGGCAAGGGAACTGTATGTGAAGAACTACAATGAACTTTTCTTTGAATGCATCACAGCATGTAGGAGTTCATACATGGATATTAATGGCCTTAAACACTTTCTGTTAAGAATATTTTCTCATTATTGACTGTAACTAATGTGAGGTTTGTAAAGTAATGTGGCTTATTTTAATATTTTTGTCTGGGAGCAGAAACTAGCTTGTTAAAGAAATACCTAAAGAAGAATTAATGCTGACAAAGACCAAGTGTTGACTTGTTCTCTTGGCACGTGTTATTCAAGTGACAGTGAAAGAAGCTTGGTGGCTTCACATTACTAGCCTTGTATATTCAAATACCATAGACAGTCTGTAATTGATGCTTCTGTAGACACAGATCTAATATTTTTGTTTGAAGCACGTCAAGAAAGGGATGATTAATGCTTATACCTGGGACATCTATTGAAAATGTCACTGAAATTTTAATTTTAAAATGCAAGATTCAGTTACCTCCTTTTATGTTTACTTCATCAGGATGTAACTTGCAATGCCACCTACTGCACTTGAGAGTATTTGCACGTGGCAAATGGAAACAGCTCTGGACCAGCTTGGTGAAGTCCTATCAGCAGAAGGTCCAGGGTGGCAAGTTCATAGCAATGTTACCTTTCTTGTGGTGCTAGTGATCCTGTGCTGGGGTGGGAGATTAAAGATATAAATTTAACCTTTGTCTTTCATGTCTGTGACAGCACTATAACGAGCTGGTCTAATACTTCACAATTACACCTAAAATTTTTTGCTGTGTGGTATTGTTAAAACTCATGTTAAAAATAGTCACTGAACAGAAATATTTCAGCTGAAAGTTTTGAGGACATTCCATTGAAGGCTTTTCAACACCGTATTAAATGATCTAAAAGTAAACACCTTTGAAAAGTGGGCAGCAGGCAGATATGGGAAGGCACAGATTGCACTTGAAGTGACTTTATACTGTAGCCTCAAAAAAAACCCACCCAACACTACTTTCTAAATGCAATCAAAATTGGTCTTTGTACATTGAGAGTTAAGAAATGTAGATCTCATCTCCTAAGAGAGTGATATATTCCTGGAAAAGAGACATTATAAAAGAGATCCAGAGGTCTTTGCTAGCAAGCAGCTCAGCCAGAATGCCTAATGTAACACAGCAGCAAAATGAGCTGAAGTGACATTGAGATTTTATAAAATCATGACTGCAGGGAGAGTTGATTTTGCTTCTGCGTAAGGTATGGCTGAGAAGGACATTAGAATATTGCATGCAGCATCTGTGTTTTTAAGAAGACGTTGAGAAATAGAGCCTTTACTTGTCATAATAATGTTTCGCAGGCTGAAGAAAATGTCAGGCAGAGTAAATTTAAAATTTAATATGCTTAGCTTACCTAAAAGGAGATGGAAAGCAGGTGTACCTCAGCAGAGCAAAGACGATCTCCTCAGTAGATTTTTCCGTCAAAGTCTGCTAGTGCTGATAGCAGGGGAAATGGAAATAGTGTCTTGCTTCCTTGTGCAACATTATATAAATCTAAGCGTGTCAATCAATCAGTAAAGATAGAGCTCCCTGCCTTTAGTTCTTGTTATGTAATGCCTAGAAAACTCATTTCAGACTTATTAGGATGATTAGATTTGAGAACATCTTCTCAAGGTGCGTAACAGACTGTGCATCTCAAAAGGATCTGATTTCTTCAGTCTGAAAGACATGGTGGTGAATGCGGCACTCTTGACTGATATACACCTTTCTTAAGAGAGCAGTCAGCATTTAATCGTATAATTTAAACACAGTTCAAAATACTTTAAAGCAAGAGAGCTTCTGTATGATAGACAGAAAGCAGTGTCTGACATACTGCATTCACAGGTGCAAGTAGTTTGATTACAAAATACATTCTCCTTTTAAATTTTCCAGATTTAGTGTGAGAGGCACTCAGCTCACACGTGGCTTTTGGCATTGGGGTATCTGTAGCTGTGTTCACAACCATATGACATATGGAGCACCTGAGAGTAATAGAGGAAGCAAGAATGCTGTCAGCTACCTCCTGAATGCAGTCCTTTGAGTAAGACTTTTAATCATGCTTTCTTACCACACTGAGGAACTAAGAATCTGCCTGAGAAACATGGTGCTGTTTCTGTCTCCTGTTTCTGCTGTTGTTCTACTACCTTAGGTGAATTTAAAACCTGCCCTCTCTGCACCTTTCCTCATGTATTTATGGGCATGGGTGGGATCCCCTTGAGCCTCTGCTGCTACAGAAGGAGGAACACTCCAGTTTCTTGAACTCAGTTGCCCTTCTTTGGACTCCTACCAGTATGTTGTTTTTTTCTTTCTTTCTTTTTTTTTTTTTTCTGAGGGATAGGATATGAATAGAATCTGAAAATTTTATTATATGGCAGCAGTACCTAAGAAGCCTTACCAACCACTCTGTAACTTAAAAGTCAGAATGCCAGTCAGTACCACCCTGCTATACTGTGTGATGACTAGAGCAAAACAGAGCTGCAAATGCCCACTTCCTACCTTGTGCCCCTTTCAGGCAGAGAGACTTAACACTGTCAGAGGTAGCTCCACCAGCTGTAGCCACCACTTTTTAGTTTACTTTCCTGTTCAATCCCATGAACTGAAATGGATCAGCACAGTAGAGCTGGTAAGCATGTAGTTTGTAGGATTAACTCTTCTAAGCCGTAGACATCTACTTACTACTTACTAAGTAGTAAGCCTTAATTAGTTCAGAACCATTTTCTACTATTATTATTAGGCGTAATTGCCATCCAAAAAAAAGCGTATGTGGACATTATTTAAAAAAACCCTCTGGTAGGGACCACGTTTTTAACTTTTCTTTGCTAAGGCATTCACTTTAGTGATTGGTAATAAATGAATAACCTCCATCCCATATCTGTTAGTTCATAAAATGAGTTTGTATAATCGCAGAATTATAGGAGTTGGTAGGGACTTCTGGAGACCAGCTAGTCCAAAGGCCTGCGCTGAGGTTCTCTACAGCAGTGTCAGTGTAAGTTCCCTTACAGTTTCAGTGTCTGAGGAAGAAAAAGTCTTGAAGGAAACAGGACTTGGAAACCATTTTACTCCCCATGTATAGAAATGCGTGCAACTAACCTTAAACAGTTACAGAGTCCAGCTCTGCTGAATACTGGCTGACTCATTTCATTTAGTATGTGTTGGTGTTTTGCCCTCAATCAGTTTTCTTTTTACTCTGAGCTTTTGGGACAGCCAGTTGCCAGATGTAGTATAGTGTTATTTTTTCCTGTTTTGTATGAAAAGTTCTTAGATGGTTTTGTGGATTTCTGCATCCCTAGAAACTTCTAAAAAAAACGAACAAATCATCAGTATGCTTGTTGCCCACTAATTAGATTACAGGCGTTATGCATTTCTGCACAGAGCGGTCTGAATCTAGAATTAAATGCAAGTATTTTGGATAATGTATTAAGGACTATGTCTGTGCTATGACTGTCAAAATACAAGTGCGAAAACTTGTATTCAGCTTTTCTGCTTTTTCAGTCTTTTCTATACTAGTAATTTTTAGCTTAGTTAAGTGTGAGTATCACTTGTGTTTTTTTCATCTTCCTACCTACCTATCTATCCATCTATTTGTATTCCTAATTGCAAGGTAGTTAGCGAGTCATATAGTGCCCTTCCTGTACTCCCAAAAGCAGTCTGCCTCCCTAGAGGGAACAGTCCTGAGCTGATGCACTGTGGGGAGGAGCTCAGAGTGATGTGATGGAGACAATGACAGGACACTGGTTCTCTGAGGTCTTGAATAGTTATCACAGTCAACCCTCAAAGCACCTTCTTGGAAAACTGAAGTCACTGGAAGATTAATGATGCCCTGGGCATCAGTATGATACCACTGTCATTAATCATAACCAGGTGAATCACTGGGATTCTAAGATAGGTTAGATCTGTTAGTAGGCTGGTCAGAAATGTGTTCAATTTCTGTTTGAAAATTGTGTATTCAGGTGTACAGAGGAACTGCACTGCTTGGCCTGTGCTTGTGTAGGTATCTTATTGCTACACATGCTCACATTTTGTCTATATGTCTTGCAAGGAGTAATTTTCATGTATATTTGCCTGAAGTGACCTCTAACTGCTGCTGGATCTATCCTTTTTTGCGTGGCTTCCTCCTGCTGCTTTACATATTGAATCCATTTTGGATCTAATGCTTGAGGGGTCCAAATGAAACACCCCACTGACAGAAAGTCTCCATAAAAATCATGTGAATAGAACCAGTAGGCCTTGTTAAAAATGTACACAGGCTTCTTGAGGTGACTAAGATAAGACAGACTAGCAGTAACGTTACTAGAACGTCATAGCTGTGAGACAGATAATTCCGTGGCATCCGTTTCATCTTCACTTAAAGGAGTTGATGAAAATGCATTTTTGAGCTTTACTTTACTTTATTAGACAAAACTTCATACAACTCCATCATGTTGTGCTATTTGCTTAGACTGTGTAATTTTTACACCATTGCCCTCTAATGTTTTATTCTGAGAGTTGCTATGTATTTGTGGGAGCGTGATCTTAAATTACAGCTTTAACAAAATAAATGAATTGATTTTTTTTTTTTTAAAGCTAGCTTGAGACTTTCAGTCTCCATTGTCCCTGACAATAAAATATTATTTACTGTTACTTAAAAACTGCTGTAAAGTTACAGTAGAAAAAAAAGCAGTACTTAATGCAGCAAAAGATGTACTAAATTAAAGATAGAAATAAGGTAGCTAAGATGAATGTTTCTCTGCCAGTTTGGGATCTTACATCAAGAAGTTTCTGGTTCAATTAATGTTCAGCTTCAGTTTGTTTTAAATAAGGAAAGAATTTCAGGGTCTGAGACTTCTTGATCTTGAGTTCAGAATGTGAGTGCTGCCCTTTTAGGATCAATAGCTGAACCTAGCTTCCTAGAAAAGCAGTTTTCTCAAAGGAAGAGGCAAATTCATAGAATCATTAAGCATCCTGATGTGAAGGGACCTGTGAGAAACATCATTTCCAGACACTCCCTTTGTACAGCACCATCCAAATTTCAAACCCTTTGTCTGAAAGCAGCATCCAAATGCTTCTTGACCTCCGGCACCATGACTGTGTCCACTGCCCTCTGGTGCAGAGCCTTTCCCTGACCCCCAGCTGCCCCTCCTGACACAGCTCCATGCCATTCCCTCTGCTCCCTGTGAGGAGCTGTGCTGCCATGAGGGCTGCCCTCAGCTGCTCTGCTCTGTGCTGAGCACACCCAGGGACCTCAGCCCCTCCTCACAAATCCTGCCTGCTAGACTTATCATCATCCTTGTACCCCTCCTTTGGAACACTCTCTTACAGGCTTATGTCCTTTCTGTGCTGTGGCAGGTGTTTCCCATGAGCGTAGGTGCCGAAATCTGAAAGAAGGATTAAGCAATTACCTTCCATCATTAGCACCTACTGTTAAGTGGATCCCTACTTATCTCTCCGTTTATGTAAAATCTCATTCCGAGTTGCTTAAATTTCTCCTTAAGTTGCCTGCTAAGGATGAAGTAGCAATGGCTGTGTTGAATCAAAATTTACTTTGTTCCCTTTTTTAAAAAACAAACAAACAAAAAAACACCACCACCACCAAAAAACAAAACAAAACAAAAAAAACAAACGATTCCCTTCTTGCTGATTCCCAGCTCTGTGCAATCTGCTTGTTCAAGTACTTCTTTCAGAGTCCTGGTTATCATTGCAGTGGTTGTGGCATCTGTCTGTGTTCCTGTGCTTCCCTGTTTTGAAGCACAAAAAGGATTTGCAGAACTTTTTCTGGGGGACAGAAGGACTTACAGCACAGTATTTAGTTAGTGGAACTAAGGTCCTGACATGGGAGGAGGCTGCTTACACTCAGGCTGCTTCCAGTGAGCTTGGGGATGAATAAATAGAGCGAGAGAAATCTGCGTGCGTCTCTGGGGCTGCTCCGTGCTGCAGCACGAGTCGCAGGACAGAGGTGACTCCAGCTGTTGTTCCTGTTTGCAGGGCTCCAATCCAGCCTCCCCTCTGCACGCTGCTGTGTGTAAATCTGGCCGTAATCATTTCAGCTGCAGAGTCGTTCTGCATGCTTCAGTTTATTGCCTCATTACCTCAAAATAATTCCCCTGTGTTTGAGCAGGGATGACTTCTGCACCTATCACGTGAAGCACAGCGGTGTGCTTCCAGTGCTGGAGATACTTGGTCTGTTCAGGTAGCATTGCTGAGCAATACACAGCTTTATAGTTGAAACATACAGGGAACTAAAGGAACTGGAGCTGTTCAGCCTGGGGGAAGGAGGCTACGGGGAGACCTTATAGCTCTCTTCAAATACCTGAAAGGTGATGGCAGTGAGAGTGGGGTTGGTTTCTTCTCACTGATGACAGTGACAGGACAAGGGAAGGTTTAGGTTGGATATCAGGACACACTTCTTTACAGGAAGAGTTGTTAAGCACTGGAACAAGCTCCCCGGGAAGGTGGTTGTGTCACCATCCCTGGATATGTTTAAAATCTGTTTGGATGTGGTGCTCAGGGACACGATTTAATGGTGTGTTTTTAGGTAGGGTAGTATGGTTTGGCTGAGGTTGGACTTGATGATCTTGAAGCTCTTTTCCAACCTGAGCAATTCTATGATTCTCTGTTGTAGCTTGAATATCAGTTCTGCTCTCTTCACAGTTAAAAGATGAACTTTCAGAGCAGCTAATCTAATGTAATGTCAACGCTGTGTTTGAATTACAGTAATGGTGCTTTAAGATATTAAATACTCATCTCAGTTTTAACGTAGTATTTTTCACAGAATACTTGGGCTAATTTGGCAAAACAGTATGTTCTTTGGTAGAATATCAACTTGTTACCAGTCTTCTGAGAATTAAGATATTTTATGAGTATACGTGCTTATAAATATATAAAAAGCTTTTATTCTTAGATACTGTAATCTTTCATGGAGTGAAAAACAGTTAAAAGAGAAATGAAGATGGAATTAGTGCTATGGAAAACACTGAATATTCACATAATAATGAAAGGGAAGTACCTGGAGAAGATATGATGTTAACTGGAAGTTCTCCTGTAGATATACAGGAGCTTACCCCATCAAAAAATTAATCTTCAGCATAGTCTGTCACTAATGCTCTATTCTTTTCACATCTCAATATTACTACTTGCAGCTGCAGTGATACAGTATAAAAAAGGGTGAACTGGACACTTGTAGTGAGTTGAAGACCCCTTAAGAAAAAATCTAATACTGTGATTAGGAATACAAAACAGTTTTTTGGAAGAGTTGATTTTAAGGGAGGTTAAAACTTGCTCAGCATGTATATTAGAACCATAAGAATCTGCTCTGTCTGTTGAAAACTTCAAGTGCTTTCCAGCATTCCTTAGTTTTCTTCATTGCCAAGAAGGACATGGAGCTGTTGGAGCAGGTCCAGAGGAGATCCACAAATGTGATCAGTGGCCTGGAGCACCTTCCCTGAGGGACAAACTGAGAGAGCTGGGGCTGTCCAGCCTGGAGGAGACCTTATTTCAGCCTTCCAGTACCTGAAGAGGGCCAACATGACAGTGGGGAGGGACTTGTTATAAGGGTATGTAGCAACGGAATGAAGAGAAATGGCTTTAAACTGAAAGAGTGTAGATTTAGATTAGAAATTAGGAAGAAATTGTTTACTGTGGAGGTGGTGAGGCACTGGAACAGATTGTCCAGAGAGGTTATGGATGCCCCCTCTCTGAGGGCATTCATGCCCTGGATGGATGGGACTTTGAGCAACCCGGTCTATTCAGAGATGTACCTGTCTGCAGCATGGGGGTTTAAAGCTAGGTGATTTTAAAGCTCCATTTCTTCCCAAGCCAAAGCCCTTAGAAATTGTCTAGGAGATGAAATTGCATTTTGTCAAAAATGTCTGGTAGATGTTTGTTTACTTTGCTGTGATTTTTGTTGTTGTTGTTGGTTTTTTTTACTTAAAAAAAAAAAAAGTATTTTACATAACAATATTTTTATTATTATGTTGACCAGAAAACTGGTCATCAAGCTTCATATCACTGGCTAAGACAGCTGCCTTTCCAAGTTGTTTTTTCTACCTGGAGGTTTGAGCAGAGAGATTCTTGGAAAGTTTCTGTTCTAGATTTTTCTTGTATATTTCCATGAGAAATATGTAGTATATCGATACTTGCCTGCAGGGAAAGAAGGGAGATTGTTCCAAATCTCCTTTCCAGCCTGCACACGGATGCACCAAAACACAGCAACACATTACTCCTCAGAGAAACATGAAAAGCCTTTCTCATTCTGATAGCATTTGTGATATAATTAATATCTAAAAGTGGGTTCAAGATTTAGACCCATTTACTGCGGAAAGTTGGCTAGGCTACTTATGATACATGAAGTGAAAGTTGTGGCAGCTTGAGGGTGCTTTATTGCCATTACTGATGCTGAGGTTTTGACGACAGACATGCTGAACTTACCCTGCTATGAGCCTTTGCGATAGCGTGAGTCTTCAAATAAGTAGAACATCTGAGCATGCTGTGTTACATTTCCTTCAGTAAGTAGGTTTACCTGTTAGGAACTCTCTATTTATTTATTTTTCATCTAAAGAACCAATATATTTTATTCCAGGGTGCATTGGGATAAGTATGCTCTTCAAACATTAATATGCTCTTGTAGGTCAACAGTTTTTTAACCTCTAGCCTCCTCCAGAGTCTTGCTACTGAGAGGCACATCATTGAAGACTCATAATTCTTTTCGGTTCAAGTTATGAAATAAAGCTAATTTATTTCAAAAATCTAGTCATTAGAAGAAGCCAGAGTAGTGGAGTTGCCCACATATGATGTTTATTAACAGAGATTTTATAGCATTTTCTAAGAGCTGTCAGATGATACTGGTTAATCACAAGTCTCTGCAGTGCCATTGACATTCTTGCTATCTCACCATTATTGCTTAATTCAAGTGTTTTGTGTGGTAACTGGAATGCAATACTGTGTAAGTATCTAGCATTAGTTCTTAAAATGAAAACCTACTTGTAAAATATTAAACATTTACGATCGCATATTAATTATAAGTACCGATTTGAATGAGTCATAATTACTTATTTTTGAGATATGTAATATGCGTGTATGTATGCATAGCTTTCAAAAGCACATTCTTTGTTAATGATGGTAATGGTGCAGTAATGTGACAATGTGATAAAATACGGCATGTTATGCAACTATGCAGTTTTAGAGTATTGAAAAATTGAAGGCATATTAATAATTAGTCACACATTCAAAAATTAGTTATACTATCTTTAGTCAGAAAATCATGTGCTTTTTTATTTCTTTGCTTCTTGTGATATCATGACATACATACTAAATATAAAGTAGGCAATTTGGAATGAGTTGAGTGCTATGAATGGTACTTTTCTGCTCTGCTTCATCTGTTGAAAGAAGGGGAGCTAGGAAAACAAATGAGAAAAGGAGGTCAGAAGGAGAACAATGAAAAAGAAAGATTAAGGTAGTTAAATCCTAACACTGAGAATATATTATTTTCTTGCACTGTTACCAAGATTCTGGAAAGTCCATTGTTTCAGAACCATTCCATGTATAAAACATCACCTTCACAGGATTTTTGTGGCAGTAAAATAATTTGGGGAAAAAATAGTTACTGATTGACTGTGGGATAATACTTAACAAGAAGTAGATATGGAACAATATATTTGAATGAGCATTTTACTTTGATCTTTTTGATCTTGTATTTTAACACTTTCAGAGCTACTTTTTTCATTTGTACTTTTTTAATTACTGATCCTAGGTCTTTGAAAATGAGAAATGTGTTGCATGTAACATTTTACAATTGGAAAGCGTTAGGAAGGTTAGAGTGGTATTTCATTTGGCAGGGGTATTTCAGGAGCTGTTTCTTGGCCCATTGTTGAATCAGTGCATTGTGTGAAAATACTATAGTCTTATTCTCCGAAGACGTTCAAGACCCACCTAGACACCTACCTGTGCAACCTGGGCTAGGGAGCTGCTTTAGCAGGTGGGCTGTACTTGATGATCTCTAGAGGTCCCTTCCAACCCCTACAGTTCTGTGATTCTGTGAAGAGTATGTAGGCACCTCCAACCATGGACAGGCATATACAGCAGTACCTGTATACCTGCTGGCTTCATTTTCCTAGCCTACGTTAGCTTCAACTAACATTGCAGGTTTTTTTTTCTTCCTGTTCTTATTTATTTAGTTTCTTGGTTTTATGCAGTGGGTAATGCAATTTTGTTATGCTCGTGGCTATGCAAAGCTATTAAGTTTTATTACAAGTACAGATAATTGTATCTGATTGTCTGAAATATTATGAAGTGTTTTGCTATAATTACAGTGCTATGACTTCAGTTTAAAAGTTTTTACTACCAGTTTAAATGCTTATTTTTCCCAAATAGGAGATATTTCTTTGGTTAAAAATTGGGAAAATGTTTTCATTTCAGATACACTGCCGTTTATCCAGTAATTTACCAACCTACTAGAGGATGCTTTACCATGGATAAAGGATGTCGCGGGTAAATAAGGAGCAAAAATTTCATAAATGCAGCTGTAAAAGTCTTGTTTAGGTCTGGTTGTTGTGTTCAGGTAGATCAGTGGCAGTCATTTACAGAGCTTGTCAAAAGAATTTGTAAGATTTCTACTTCAAATTTGCCCGCTTGCTGCTGAGTGATTGAGTAAGTGGGCCTGAAGCTTTGCTGGATGTTTTAGGGAGGATGAGGGGCTGGGGGAGGGGGGGGGGGGGGGAACAGAGAAAGGAAATGCTCTTAGATTTATTGTACTTGACAAAAAAAAAAAATCATTTTCAACATACATGAAAGTAATAAAGTGAGATGAAGGTGCATCCTTTGGGTCAATTCAGGTAGCACTAAGTACTGAATGGTTCGGTGTTCACAGCCCATGGCTCCCTTGTGGTTGTGCTCTGCCTATGGGCTCTGTTCTGCCTGGCTGCAGAGCTCTGTTGATGGAGTGCACAATTAGGGAGCTGCCCTATGCCTTCTTCGTGGCACTGTCTCAGAGAGCAGTTCTGAGTGGCTGCTCCGCTTCCCTGGAGTGTGCCTCCGAAGTTGTATGTGTCACTTCACTCCCTTTATCTGTACAGGGAAGCCAGGAGCAATTCTGACATGGCTTAGGGACAGTGCTTGGAGATGTAGTGATATGTTGGGTCAGACCAGGTCTTTGTCTGCCTATGTTAATCTGAAACTGCAGCACCTACTGTTGTGATTCTTTTTCTCCTAATAGCATCATCATTCATGTAAAAAGTGAAATGAATTGAATTTAGGGTAGCATGATGCTGAAGTAAGTAGTAGAAATAAGATGGAAATGTCCCTTCTGCTCATCATGAAGTATGAACAGCGAGAACATTGTTTTGTGAGATTATTAAAAAAATGCCTGCAAACAGTGCATACCGTTAATCCCTCTTCTAGAAAAGAGTATCTGTCCAGAATGGAGGATGCTCTGCTTTTGAAAGTATTAAGTTGTTAAACAGTGAGAACAGAGCTACAAGAAAACATCTGTCTATCTTTGTTCCATGAGCTATTCCTCTCTTTTGCTAGAGTGTTTTGTTTCCTGAGACAGTGACTCTTTCTTTTCCTGCCAGATGTACCTCTTCCATGATTTTCCAAATCACATTAAGGGATTAAACAATACTTCCACAAAAGCTGTTTTTCTGCTGTGATTGTACTGTTGCTTTTTTGATACTCTGTAATTTAAATAATTATACTTCTCTGCTGAGTTATGGCAGAGTGGCCGTGGATTAAATCTGTGTTTAATGTAAACGTTACTTCATGGATTTGGCAATTTTTGTCATGGAGTTACTTTTGTCATCCCTTCTACATCATCTAAATGTTTATAAATATTTCTAACTATTCACACACTTTTTCATTGGAATCTCTTTTGAAGAAACTGCCAAAAAACTAAGCCCAGAAATGCATCATGAACCATTTTCTTAAGCACTGTTTTATTTATCAAGTTTGGTTTAGAAAAGATTCTACAGTAGATCTCCTGTTTAAATCTAAACTCAAATTCCTCATCTTTCTGTTTATTTTTACTCTAAATTCTACCGTAAAATTTGTTTTGATGCAGATTACTGGAAATATTCATGAGTCCACAAATTTTCTGGAAGAGTTAAGAATGCAAGGATGCTCCCAAGCCATGTGTTTTTCATGTGTGGAAGGCTGGTCACTAGGCACGTTTCTTTACAAGGTGTACTGCCCAACAGTTTGTCTCTTTTTGTTTTCTGCAAATTGGAGAGTAGAAAAGAGCAAACTGAATTCATTTTTCCCCTGTTGGTGGACAGACACTTTTGTGTCTGAGGTCAGGATTCCTGCCACAGTACATTATGTCTCTCCTCACATTGTCTCCCTTTAACATTCTAAGCAGCTCAGAGTCACTCTTCAACAGAACATTTATTTTGCTGTGTCACACAGTGAATCTGCCTCATTCATTGCATAGCCTCTGAATTTAAGGCTTAAGCTGTTTGCTAGATTAGCCATCTTCATCTGTGAGGAATGAACAAGAAAAACACAAGGCCTCAATGTGACAAGGTTTGAGAATATTGATTAGGGCTTGAGTTAGTTACCTGTCTTCATGGTAGGGGTATTTTTGTGCTGCACTTTTCGAGGTTAACTGTCCTGTGGTAAAGATAAGTTGATAGTAATGCATAGTGCCAGGCAGAACGTCAGTACTGAAATTCAGTGGTTTTTTCTGAGCTCTTTCACTTCACATTAATGAAAGAAATATATGTCTAACACAGTGTTTTATATTTCTATTTTAATAAGAAAGTTAATCAGACAGTTAACTATCTTTTATTGCCCCAGTTGAGAATTCTGTTAGATGCTCTTTGGGATGAACATCTTGGGGGCATTAATGGAAGTATAGTGGGAAGGAAATACTTTTCTCACCCTTTCTGAGGTGAGTGAATAATTATCACTCCTTTCTATTTTACACTTTCCATATGGGTTCATCCTGAACATCACAGCAGGTTACCTAGTTTAATCAGAAAGAGAATATACGAAGAAGAAAATGCTCAGGTAGAGAAAATTGAAGGAGTTTTTATAGAGAATGAGTTAGAATAAATCTGTTTTTATTTGAAGGAGAAATAATTGAGTGGTTGGCTAATATGCAGGATTGAATATTCTTCCAAGTTTTTGCTGTGATTGTGTTTTCTATTTTGTATATGTCTGTTTTCTGGTGGGAAATGAAATTTGGCCAGAAAAAATGAAGCAAGAAAGCTTTATTGGAGAGAAGGCTCATTTTGTGGGTTGGAAAGTGGAAAAAGTCAATGAGGAGTCTGGATGATGTGCATGGAGATAATCTGTAAAAAGCTTGAACAGGAAAGGAGTCTTGTGGCAACCCCAGAGGCTGATGTGTGCTGTGATTGGAGCTGGGTCCTTGTTAAATAAGCCATTGTGAGGGGATCACTTTTCTTCAGAAGGGCTCAAGAATTTCTGCTGGCTGAGCAGTTCCTGACTGCAAACACAGGACGCAAGAAATGAAAAGCTGAGCCTTACTTTGGTGGTGGGGGTGGGAAATGACACATATGACCCATTTTTCTTTGTCATTTTTTTTCTTCATGTGTGTGTTTGGAAGAAGTTTCTTTTGTTTGTGTGTTTGCTTTTCTGAATCAGTGATCCTGTTCAGGAAGCTTCAGCATAAGCTTCGGTTAGATAAATGGTCATGAATGTGTTTCCCATGTAGAGGTTCATCGCATTTTTTAATGCTTGGTGTCACATCAATGAGACAAGAAAGATACCCAAATGCAGAGAATTATGATTTTGAGTTAATATGAGAAAGCTGGTGATAGAAACGCTGGCCTTTCTTGAACAAATACATTTCCTTAAGGCATATCAGATTACTTACTTACAGAATATTGAAGATGTGCTTCATGTAATAGTTGTGATTATTTCATATTTACAGTAGTGCTTTAAGTCCACAGTATTGCATGTGCTGGTTTTATGTTCTTTTTCTAGGTGGTAAATCTGTGTTGGGTTTGTGTAAATGAAAACCATAGTTGGTTTTGGAGAGTGTGTAAGAATGATCAGTAAATTATGTTCCCTTATGCATCACTTCAAGTTTTAAAGGTACAGAATCATAGAAGTTGGAAGGGACCTCTGGAGATATCTAGTCCAAACACTCTGCTAAGACATGTTCTGTACAGTAGGTAGCACAAGAACTCAGCCTTGTACAAAACACACAGTAAAGTAGAAATAGGTAAGATCAAAAGCATTACTGAATCCATAAAGGTAATGCAAGACCTTCCAATGTGATGTTACTGAACAGACAGGCACTGTTCTACACAGAGCCTCCAAAATTATTTTGATCCAAAATGGAATTTTGGAAATGTCTCTGAAGAACAACAACACACACAGAAGTTATGTCTACTGTTTCATCTTTCCTGACTGAGAGAAGAGTGACCATTGTAGACTAAGTTCCAAAGTAGTTTGTTCTCTTCGTGTCTGGAGGTGTTTGCTGCCATTTTCTGTTTTCCTTTCTAACTACAGAGTTTTCCTTTTGTGCTTATTCTTAAAACTTGTTTTACATTGGTGACACTTTAAATGAGCATTTTGTTCCCAAGGACTCTGTGTAGACGTGTTGAAATTAAAGCATTCCAGAACCACAACCATCACATATTCATGGAAGAAATCCGCTGAATTTTATTTCAGTATATAATCCTAAGAATACCAGTGCTGAAATAGATGTGTTCAGTGAGTTCTAAGCCAGATATTGAAAAAATGAATGTCCTTTTATTGCTGTGCTGTCAGTATTCTTTATCTTCACAAACTTTGACTTGTCTCTCTCTGTAATTCAATTTTCATTCTAACTCGTCCTGTTATATTGAGTACAAACTGTGCCAGGTTGTCAATTTTGCAAGTGAATGCCTAATGAATATAAAGCTATACCTACTCTACTGTATGAATTTGATGGATTAGCAGTATAATTTACAGGGTAAGCTTATTTCTGAATATATACAGAAGAAATGGGTTAGGGAGATTTCATGTTTTCATTACAAGTGTAATTCAATTTGTACTTTCTGAATAATCAGCAGTGAATGTAAGAGGTTTTTCTGACAGTCTTGCTTAAATAATACTTTCTGCCTTTTAACTAAGTTAGTTCTTTTTTTAAACATCTAATAAGAGTTGTTAATAGGAAAATTAAACAAGGTAAAATACCTTTAAATACTTTTTACATAACAAATTCTTGAAATGTGTTAGTATGACTTTTTTATGACCATGCTGATTTGCTAATCAATTGAAAGTGGTCAGGGTATGGGCAGAAAATAAGAAAGAAATAAATCACTGTCATTTTCCATTAATGCTTGTAATGAAGTCTAAAATTTAATTAGCTGTTTTTGAGAGCTTTTTAGCCACCTATGTTTTTTCAAAATAAAGAAAAGTTCCAGACGCTTTATCAAAAATTCCACCAGGGTAAAACAATTAATCTGAAGAACTATGCACTTAAAAGTCTTCTTTATTGTTTGAAACGGAGCTCTAATCTCAGCAGAATTTGACTGATTCATAAGGTTAGTTGATGTAAAATGCAATAACAAACTCACATCTTGAAATTAAGATGTGATTGTTTTAACTTCTGAACTTTGAATATTCTATCAGCTGAATCATACTCCTGTCTAAAAACCATTGGGGGAGTGTCAGTTGACTTCACTGACTGGTTTTCGTGCAATGAATGTCTTGTGCCTGGTACAAGTTTTGAGATCAGTTATTTCTGCAGTACCAAGATCAAGTGTTAGAGAAGACATGGAACCCTTGTAAATAGCAGTGCATTTGGTTCAGTGATCTGAATTTTGTTTGAATTGAGGCTCCTGTAATACCTCGAGCAATGGGCTATTGAATATCATTCTCGCATGAGAGTTTTATATTTTTAGAGGCAGCTAATTAAGAGTTGTGAAGAGCTGAGCCTTGATGCCTCAGTGAGTAATTACCTCCTCTTGATAGTTACATTATTTTAAGTTTGGCTCGTGCAACGAGAAATTTGTGGCTTTCAGCAGAAGCCTGGCTGTCCCTGGAGGCAGGATCCGCTCAGCTGCTGGATGCCGAGTGCCGCAGTGGGAGCTGCTGCTGGTGTGGGTGCTGTGGGTGAGTGCAGGTGCCCTGGGTATGGCTTTGCCAGAGGGTTTCAGCTTTAGTTGGGCCCAGGTGGGTGCTCCCAGCCACTCTGGTCTATTATTCGGTGGCTTTGCTCCTTGCAGGAGCCGTTGAGTTGCATTGCGCCGCTGCATCACTGCAGGGTGCAGTGGTTTGGGCTGGACAGCAAGGGCATCAGGGTTTACTGCTGTCAGATGACACAGTTTGGCTGAAGAATTACCATGGCACCATGGTATTACCCCTGGGTACGTGCAGAAAGAGGCAGAAAGAAACTATTTCTGACATCTGCCAGTGCACATAGTTCTCCTTGTGGCAGCGTATTTAAGCAGTGTGCAGCCCTTGTCCTGTCCGTAAATTTTGAAGAATTCCCGAGATTTTGCAGTTTGGTATTTTAATAATAATAATGCACGTATACATGTTTTCATAATTCAGTAATTATTTAGGTAAAGGAGAGGAACGGAAAATAATTTAATTACTGAATTATGTTGTGTAATGCTGAACAACATTAATTGTAGATTACGGAAAAAAAAGTATAATAGGTCCAAAAAGGAATCGAGAAAAAAGACAGTTTTTAAGAGGATTTAGTTATATAGAAGGACTGAAAGTATCTGAATTTCATTGAAAATAACTACAAATGTCAATGACTTAAACACCTCAAAGTTGATTGTTTGAAAGTGCTTCCATAAAATACATAATTTGTACATGAAGTACTTGTACCCATAAACATCTGAAACTTCTAAGATGTGCCTCGAATCTGAGCATCTACAAATAACTGTTGCAGGAGGGATTTGGAATCATCAGTGCTAGCATCATTTGTGACCTTTTGGTACCTGGCATGAAAACAAGGTGCAGAATTCTTGCTTCTTCAGAAGTGGAGGCGCAGCAGGCTGGAAGCAGCATACCAGCTTCTGGCTGAGATAAAAGGGGAATAATATTACCACTTCATGATTTGTGGTGTGCTTTCACTTCAAATGTAAGAAGAGGCCTCGGTGCAGTGTCAGAGGTTTTTAGGAGTGGGTAGCACCTTTCATCTTTTCAGCATGAAAATTTGGAGGGTAAAATTTTATATTCAACGATTTAATACTCTTGTTTTCACCTCCCAGAAGTCTCTGTCAGTGCTTGTTTTGGAAGCAGTGTATAGGTGGTTGCTGAAGGTTGGAATTTGTCACAGGCATCAGTGGAATGTCAAAGTCTTCATCTTAGTGAAGCACAATTAACATCCATGCATGACTTTTGAGATATTCTTTGCACTGTGTCGTGGTCTTCCGTTTACTTACCTCTTTTTACTTCACTTGCAAGAGGTTAAGTGATATATTAGGTCCTCTGTGTGTATGTTTTCATGCTGTTCATTAAACTGTCATTCCAGCTGAACGTCATATTTAAGCACTCTTGGTATCGTGATCGATCAAACAATATTTAGCCTTTGCTGGAACTTCTAAGATGAGTACATTGGCTCCGATGCCAGTCCTCATATGAGTGGAGAAGTACAGTGTAGGTACAATGTGTGGGTGAAGAAAGGCAGTAATTTTGAATTCTGATGATTTCTCCTCATGGTTTTTCATAGACACTTAAAATAACTGCATTAAATGCAGTGTGGGTAGAAAGAGAAGCATAGTAATGATTTAGGAGTTACTTCATGAGATTTTCTCCTGTTTAGCAAGTTAGAAGAGTGTTTGCTCAGTGGGTATTGTCAGGCATATATGAGTTAGCATATGCAATCCAGTACAAGAAATCCCCAGAGATTTTTTCTATAAAATTTTAATAATAATTACATTTTAATCATGAATACATATTATGTAGGAAAATTATGGAGGACGTTTGGGGAATTTATGTAAGAGTATTTGAAAAAGAAAGCATTTTTTCTTTGTTCCTTAGACCATTTTCAGTCTAAGGCTGATTATTTACTACTCTCTATACTCCACAGTAATAGACTAATTTAAAGACAATAGTCATTTATCTTTTTTTTTTTTTTTTCTGTTGCTGATTGTTTGAAGACTTTTACGTTATACAGGGAAAAAAATAAAAAAAAAAAATAAAAAAGCTTATTTAAAGCAATTATGCAAACAAATATTGTTCCCTTATAATATTTCTTCTTTTTTCACCTGAGTAGAGATGGCTCTGCAGAAGAATACTTTTCCTTCAGTCTTACTCTGTAGGCTTTTCTGAAAGTCAAAGAAGCATTTCTACTGACAGGAAGAAAGCAGGAAAAAGTCATGAAGGAATTGAGCAACTGCAGGTTAATAGAAATGTTAAGTATTTTAGTGTATATTTTCTTTCTTAACATCTTGAAAACTGTCTAGAATAAACTGCCAAGATTTAAGATACTTATGTGTGGTCAGAGCTAAGCACAGGGAAGAGAGGCATATAAGGTGAGACTCTTAAGACAGAGGTACAAATGAGTTATCACTTAACCCACTGACTAGGAAAAGAGAAAGTTACTGAAATGTAGAAATATACAGTCTCCCCACTATGTTTGATTGTATAGTTTTGAGGTGGAATTTAAGAATGTTTGTATGCAGTTTGGATATAATTTCCTGAAAAAACTCACATTTTCGGCTATATTTAACAAAAATAATTACATTGAAAAGATTATCGTTAACAAGATTTACTTGTTTAAAATAAAAAAAAACTCTGTTAAGTGCCACAAAGGAATTAACAGATCTGTGACAAAGCAGTTTCACTGGACAGAAAGGCTGAGAAATTTCTGGTAGCATTTCATCAAGATGATATCACATAATTGTGTGCATATGCATGTAGGTGCTTGCAGTCATTGTTTGCTGCAGAAGAGATCTTTACGTCTACTGTCATGAATTTTTGATGTGTAGGTTTACGGCTCTATTTTCATGTTCTTGTTTTTATATATTGATTTTGTACAATCTTGACATACGTGCTTCTGGCACTCAGAATTCTTACTCTTGATTTTAGCTGCACGTGGAGAAAAGATCACTTAATGACAACTTAAAAAATCAAATAGCCATTATGCATTCTTTTTTATGCTCCAGAGTTCAATATATATATGAACTGGTTTGATTGATAGAGCATTCTAGTTATTTAAAAGCTTTATGTGGCAGTAGCATTTCAGCAATTCACTTTGCTTTTTATAGAAAACGTTTTCACTTTAGGAATGAGATTTAGAGGCCCAATTTGACACAGTCCTTCCCTGATATGTCTGATTTCTTTATTTTTAACTTACACTGGTTGCTTTCGGAGAAAAAATGAAAGTTTAGGTTGTTGTAATGTGACGTATTTTCCTTCCAGACTGCTAAGTGTCTGGGGTAGCATTCCAAAATATTCCTTGCAGTGGTATCTTGGTTATGATTTTTATTCCCTAAGAGTAAATCAGGATAGTGCAATAAATTTTCAATAATGCATTGTAGTGGTGAGAGATACCCACTTCTAATTGCTGAAATAACAGCTGTTTCTTAGCACTCTGCAGAATTAAATCAGTGCAAACTATTCCAAAGGTATGATCGCTCATTTCTGTGAGTTTTGTTCAAGTAGATGCTCCCATCCATGCACAGACTATGCAATCTCCTTATGTCTAACTTACTGCAGCTCTAGACATTTACTTGAGGGGATATTAAATTATCTGTAGTGTACAAAAATGATTGTACCCATATAACCCCAACATTTTATGAAACTAATCAGTCACTATTCCTAAATTAGTTACTTTATCTATGCAAAAGGGAGTTGTGGAGTAATTTGCTGTGCTTTGCTGAAGTTGTGTGCAGCGCGTACTGGCTCCATCTGTGAGGCAAACTGTTAGAATATGTGCTAAGCTTCTGCTAACATAAATTAGAGATTAATTTTCCAAATGATCTTTTCCTCTCCATAAAAGTTTTAATATTTCTAATGCAATCGAAATAAAAATACATAGGTGATGTAGTGAGAGATGTTAATCTTTTAGGCTGCTGCAGAACTGCCAGGTCACAGCTGGAACCTATGGTTAAGCACAAGGTGAGAAGGCATAGCTAACCCCGGGGAGTTCAGGTGCAAGCAATGCACCTGCGTGACTGGAAGGGGTGGAGCCAGACTCTTCACCCTCACTTGAGGGTTAGCAGCATTTCTCTGGATAGAGATTGCATTCTTCTTGGGCTGTCATTGGTTTTTGAATGGGATGAGCCATTTTTTCTTCTTTGTTACCTGTTATTGCTCCACAGAGTTTGTATGCCATTTAGAAGATACTGTAGTTGTCTTTGTCTGCCATACATTCGCCCAAAGTATCTGCTGTTTAAGACAGATATAATTACCAGAAACCACGAGAAATATTCCAAAATTTACAGCTGAGTATGAGTTCTGAATTCTGTGGTTTAGTGATAGACTAAATAATGTGGACACTAATCGAAGTGAGTGCACGTGCTTTGAGAGTGATTCAAGGTTGAACTAAAACTTTAAAATCTTTTGGTATTGATAGTCAATTTTATTCCATACAAAGAATAGGCAACACAAGCAATTTTTTGATTGTCATTTGGGAAACTGATATGCGCCTTGCGTATTACCTTTATTCTGTACAGTGTGATTGTGAGAATCTTCTGGATTTTGGCATTGTCTTTTCCTCCCTGCCACTCTTAAGCTTTATATGGTCTTTAGAGGTACAGCTAATAGTTTCTGGGATGCTTTTGGTCAGAGAGTATGGCAAACAGTTGCTGACTTTCACTGGAACAAATAGTTCACATAAACTAAACTGATATACATTTTATGTGTTTCTGGTACTCATTTAGGATATGAAGCATTATTACTAATGAATGTGTAGGAGATTGTGAAAAAACTTCTCAACTATGTCATCAAAATTCTGCTTGAAGTAGGAAAGAGCCGTTACAGCTGGGTGTCATGATTAAAACAAAACTATTACAAGTTAATATCATTCTTCATTTTGAAGATTCTGTCCAGTACAGTATAGGCGTTTTACAGATATGAAATGCAAGATGTTTTCCTCAAACTGAGTGATTATGGATGATATGGATTCTTAATTTTATCTTATTTAGCGAGATGTTACTGTAGAAAATCTGAGACTGGAGAGTGACACCGTGAAAGGCTAGAATAGGTTCAGTAATTAGAGAAAGAAATTGAAGAACGGAGGCAAATCAAAAATCAAATGAACTGAGGTGAGGAATGGGCAGTAGGAAGAACATCTAAGTGGATTTACAGGCATTCCTTGGTAAATTTTGGTGACTGATGAAAGTTTAGAAAGAAGTCAAGAATGAAAAATTATGTGTCATAACTCATTTCCTTCAGATAGCAGCATCCTGAAACTGAATATGCTGTTGAATTTGGTAGATGACTGCAGGATGTTTATAGCATGCAGAGCTTCTTGTGATCTATTTCCCTTCACTTGCTAGAAGGCATAAACTTGTGAGCAGTACAGGTTTTTTATTTGATCTCCTTACTGTGTCTTGGCTGTCACCCAGCTGTCTGTTACTTACTGGAATGCCATAAAATGAAAAATCATGTCAGACGTTTTGTAAAGGATCAATGCCGACCTGTTTAGTTGTGTTCTGTGAAAACTTTGAAATCCGTCAGAGTGGCTTCAGGTTTACTGCTTTTTGGAGATTATGTTCTGTCTGCAGAGGTGAGACTGGAAGTGTGCTTGCTCTTTGTTTTCTTTGGAAAACTGATTTGAGCTTTCTTTCTGATAAGACCTTGGAAAAAAAATTTAGACATGCCAGCACTTCTCATTCTCTGCTTTTTTTTTTCCCCCTTCCTCTTGGGACGGAGAAAGCTCCATCACCAGTGAGATGAGAATCAGAATACTCTCATCTTTGAGACAGTATGACTAAGTAAAGTTGGGTTGTCATGGTGTGGTTACCATAAGTACAGGCTAAAAAAAAAAAAAAGCCATGGATTACATTTGAATACAGCAATCAACAAGTCAGAAAGTATTTGGCATGCAGTAAGAGATGGTAACCATTTAGAAATGCATGTGATGTACAAGGAACTTGCTGAGTGTACACAGGAGAGTTTATAGGCTTTGGATTTAGACTGTTGCATGGATGGGTGTTACTGTGTGCTCTTTGGTCATAGACGTAGTGTCTTGAAGTACACGTTGCATGTTTCAATATGGAAAACTGCATTCTGGGACTGAGGTGAAGTTCTGATTGGTCAGAGCAGAGTGAGTCTGACCTTTAGGAGGAGATGATCAAACCTGAGAGCAGATTTCTGCACTCTGGTTTAAGATCCACAAAGTGCCATCACCGAGCACCCAGCAAAAGATACCATGGCATTACAACGTGCAATAGTATACCTCACAGGCATAATAGTCAGTGAGACTTGAGAAAACCATGGGTGAGGAGAACAAAAATGTCTTTCATTCTCACTTCTTTTTCTTGGTACTGATGGATTCTCCTCATGACTGAACTGGTAGACCTCTTCCCATAGCAGAGGCTGCTGTGCATCACAGAGGTCACTGTGATTCACCTAGTCTCTCAAGCTCCTTAATCAATACAGGAAACCCCAGGCTGTAAAACTTCCTCTTTCATTTACAAGGCTACCGTCATATTAATTATTAATTATTGGCAGCTTGCAGCTTACTTTATTCAATATTTCAAGAACTGGGGAATTCACTGTAATACTGCAATTCCTTACTAATTGTGAAGGTAGCAGCCAAGTTCCTTCTCTAAGGTCAGATGCTGCACAGTTTGGTAATAACTTCACTGAGAAACTATCTGCTTTGGTTACCTAAACACAGAAGGATCTCCAGTAAGTCATTAACTAATCAAGCAGTTTCTGGCCATATAGGGGGTCACATAAACATATGATTCTATAATTTTTTCACTGAGTGGGTAGTGAGGTGTTGGAACAGGCTGCCAAGAGAAGTTTTAGATGCCCTGTTCCTGTTCAAGGCCAGGTTGTATGGGGCCCTGGGCAGCCACATCTGGTGCTTAATCTACCAAGGACAACTTTGCCCATGGCAAGGGGCTTGAAAGTAGGTGATCTTTGAGGTCCCTTCCAACCCAGGCCATTCTATGATTGTGTATTAAGTGGGCTATGTGATTCAAGATTGGATGTAGTGACCAAAACTGCTTATTGCCATTGTTGATATCAGTCTGTAACATCTCAGTCTTCTCTTTCTTACCTGTTGCCACAATCTTGACATAAAACCAAATTTCCTATCCAAGAAAGTACTCCCTGTTACTTGAGTATTGACAAAAGTACCTCCTTCTCAATTATTCTTTTCACTTTCAGTAATGGCTGTATTGAGAGGCTTAGGATTGTGTATTATTTGGGAAGCTTTTAGATATCATTTTCCCTTGTATTACAAAGAAGTTGTTCATATTGTCTGCAAGATATATACACTAGTTTAGAATTCATTGATACTGCCTGGAAACAAAACAGATTGGGGATGACTCATCTTGGGATTTTGAACTGATTGGTTTATAAGATATTTTTCATAGATGAGATATAATTCTGATATGAGGATTAAGTAACAAAATCCTCATAGATGTGGCAGTTTGTGCATTGAGTAAAGAGTGCTGAACCTGTGTCTTTCAGTAGTGAATTACTGCTGTACACCTGTCCTACTGTTGTGATTTTTTTTTTCCCAAACAAAATTGTACTGCAAGAAGAATGTGAAGAGATGTAAAATCAAATTCTTATTGTCAGTCTGAGATAAGTGATTTTTGCTTGAGCCCCTCTTGAAACAAGGAGTCGAGTTTGGTCTCTCAGCACTTGGTCTATGATTGCTTTACATTACTTCTCCATCATCCCCAGGATGATGAAAATGTAAATTTCACATCTGCGTAGTATTTACAGAAACATATTTATATTTTGTGTTTATATTACTTCATGTACAGAACTGACATTTTGAGTAAATAAAAATAGGTTACAGAAAATTAATTTGATTATTAAATGGTAGAAAATGGTAGGTAATAAACTGTGACTTTCATGTCCTAAGGAAGAGAGAAATATTATAAGTTCTGTCAGATTGGTTCACTTAACTCTAATGGAGCATTAACAAGAAGATGTGAATGGAAATTATCATAACAAAATATTGTTGGTGGCAATATCTGCTTACTATAAGATTTTATTTACAGGAGTATCATAACGACTTCAGTAAAAATGTTGTCAGAAACACATTCATATTTCTGCTGAATTTGTTATGAAAGGTAGAGTGCACATCACTGGCTTTGTCTGAAGAACTCACCGTTTTTAAGTAATCCTGGCAGCTTGTGACTTCTTACATAGTTTTAGCTCTATTTTCTTCATTTAAAAATTTGCTGTTCTCTCACGTCTCTCAACAGTGTCAAATTCTATGTGGGGGCAAGTGATTTTTTGAGAGAATGCAAAATGCAATTATGAAGTACTTAATTTAGTCACATTCTTCAATAACCTACCCTTGGTCACACCACATTATTCATAATTCTTATTATTTCCTATTGTTCCAAGCTAAATAGAACTGATCTCATTCTGTAGATGTTAGACTTCAAATCAGAATAAGAAAAAGTAGTGCAAGAGATGAAGCATGATTCTCTTACTCATTGACCAAATTACATACCTTCCTGAAGGTAATCTTCACTTCTAATCTCTCCCAGGACTGAAATTAAAATAAAGCTGGAGGAAATGGATTGAAGTGTAGAAGAAGGGATGGGTTTATAGAACTCTTCACCAACAATGGTGTTTTCCATGTGTTCATGCAGAAAATGCTTGATTTGTTTCTTAAACTTAAAATCTTGTCTTTTTTTTCCAAAGAAAGCTAGCATGAGAAGGTGCTCGTGCCCCTGTTTAAACTTAAGGCTTGGCACCAAAAGTTACCTTTTTAAGATGCATTATGTTTACATTTTTTGCACTTAAGTTTTTCATACTGTCCGTGTAGAACTACACTGAAAGGTGATTGTGACGAAAGATTTAATATTTCTGATGCTGGATCTTTGTAACAGTAAATAAAAAATGCACATGGATTTCGAAAGCCCATGAAGCACTTAAAGATTTCTGAGAATGTTTATGGCCTAGCCCAATACCAGAAAGCACAGTATTCCATTGTGCATTTAGCCTACCTGTATAACACTGCTGAACCATGGTGTACTAACCTAGAACTTAATATTAACTTATTTTTATAATGTCATTATTTATATTTTCTTGATGGGAGATTTACCAAAAAATTCTTGCATCATCACCTCCTCAGGCTGATGAGCTGGATGTTAGAGAGGCGCTCTTGGACTTGACAGCCTAGCACTGCTTCTGAAAGTGGGTGTCTCAGCTCTTTGAAAAAGAGAAAAAATTACAGCCCTTCCTTTAATCCACATTCAGAGAAAAAATGTCAACTATCATCTCCTTTTACCCATGTACAATACTGTATTATTTATAATAACCTCCTGTGGTTGAAGATACATTTATGTAGGGAGATTCTTGAATGCGAAACCTTATAAAAATTGCCAAATTGATTTGGAGCAAGTATCTTTATGAATCTTCTATTATCTCTTCTAAAACATTTTTCTTTTATGGCCTTCCTTTGCAGCGGCCACGTCGCGGCTCCATCCTTTTTACTGTGGCTGTTGTAAAAGGAAAGAAGGGAAAATCCTAAAGGTTAACTGCAGCACTTCCATGGTGATCATGTCTTTGATGTATTGAGGAGGACTGCTTTATTGTAAAAGGCAAAGTAAGCATTTATAAAGTCAAGGGTTGCAAAGGGGCATCTTACCTTAATAAGATATTTGTGTTCAGGCATTTGTTCAGTCACTTGGGGAAACACAGCTGTTTTAAGTTTATAAGCAATTCAGTTGATAAACGTGGTGTTTTTTATGAGGTGATCTACATGAGTCTGTACAGCTTCTCAAGATAAACTTTTAGTTGCTTTAGCATGAATTCAAGCAATTTTAGTTCAGCTTATAGCTTCTTTCTTTCAGTATCACTCTTATAGCAGAAGTGACCTCTGTCATGCTACTCCGTGAGCTTCCTTCTCTCTTAATTTTGTATTTTGTTTCAACATCAGTTGTAATACATATCAATTCACATCTGAACTGTCCATTCAGCAATAATGTTTGTTATACTCCAGTAAAATTATTCTATCAGATAAGGGAAGTTTAAGTTGGGTTATAAAGTGCTTATATATTTCAGAATTAGAAGTTCTAAAACGGATAGTCAGTACTATTCTAGACTGTTTCTAGATCTGAAATTTCCATTGAAAAGATAATTTCTCATTTGAATAAATGTAATGATATTTCTAAATGTAATGAGTGTCTGCTTCTAAGGTGTTCCTACACCATGAGCAGTTCAACAACTATTGTGTATCTCCAGTTGTTTATGTTTTTTAACTTAGCTGAACTGAGAGATTTATTTGAAAGGTAAATCAGAACTAGAATTCTAAAGTGTGTAATTCTTAATAAAAATGAATAAGGACTTTATTGTATGACTGTGTTGTTGAGTGGTAGCTGTGCTCTCCACTTAATTTATTAAGGGCAAACTGGCTTTCTTGAGTCGGCATACAGGGCAAAATCCCATACTTGTGCTAACAAGCAAAAACCTATGGGTCTGAATGTCAAATCTGATTGCAAGAGGTTAAACAGGTCTTATATTTTGGGAAGAGAGCTGTAATTTCCCTGCAATAGGTGAAATTAGTATGAGGAACTGTGAGATGTTAGGGTAAGCAAAAGAAGGAGAGATCAAGTTAAGGTTAAAAAGTATCAAGTACGTTTACATCAGTGGTATTCCAAACCAGAGGGTGGGAAAAATGAAGGGGCAGGGAGGGTGTGATTTCTCTAAAAAGATATTTCAACTTGTAAAAGATACCTTATCCAATTTACATGAAGATGTGAAAAGAACTGTCAGCTCCAACTTGGATGTGAACTATGAAGGACTACAGAGAGGGGTGAGAGAGAGAAGGAGAAATCATATTTATTTTAATTTCTAGGTACTATATTCCATCATGAATGTGCGATGAAACAAAATTCCCAATTGAGTATAAATAAATGTATTCTTTAAAAGGTAAGTAAAAATGTAGAACTCCATTAGCTGTCATCAGAAACTTATTTGGATCTAAGTTTTAAAGGCATCTTGTATTTGCATGATTGACCAGGACATTTTTTCCAGTTAGCTTTCCTGGGAAAAGAGGAAAAGGAAGAGGTTTCAGTACTCTTTGGTGCTGGTTAAGTTAGGACATGTTGACTGTTACTAGAGTGCATTTCTACAACGTGTTTGCATTGACATGGACTGTGTATTTTCAAGTTTAAGCAAAATTATATCCTGCTCTTCAGCAGGAGCAAGCTGTTACTTTACTCTTTCCAATCTGCCAACTGCATATACTTGAAGTTACATGGAAGTTTGAAAAGATGAGATTTGTTGGAGGGGAGAGAAATCTGAAGTACTCCTCTTTAACGAACTTGAGAGAGACAGAGAAAATAACTAGCATTCAAGTTGATGTTTCAAATCCACATCCTAGAAAAATGATTTATCAAGTTACAAAACTTTTTAGAGTGAGGTCTAAAACAAAACACTAAATCAAACAGCACATAGTCCAAAAGAAGGAATATTTGCCTTTATTGATTAGCCAGGGTCAGCTTCATACTAAAACCATTTACAGCAGATTTCTGCAGCAGATTTCCTGCTGCAGGAATAATTTTACAGATTACAGGATCCAAAATAAAACAGAGGATATCTTTACGAAATTGTGCAGGTCAACTATACATCAACATACCAATACATGGCTTGTGTAGCCTCCACTGCATATAGTTTAATAATAGTGCTTTTCAGTATGAACATGGTCGTGAGTGAAGGAATAATGTGAACCCTAACTACTTATGAGCATTTCAGTGATTAAGTCTGTTCTGAAGTCAAGAGCTTTAGGATGGAGCAATAAAATGCATTATCGTGTTATTTTATCAAAGCACTTACTACAGGTTAACATGCTTGGGAAATCAGTGTGCTAAATAATGTAGTTTCTTTCATTTTTATGCATACAATTTTGTATTATTTCACACTTTTGTTTGTGAAACATCTGAATGTAGTCAAGAGAATATGGAAACAAATATTTCAGTAGCTAAAATAGACAATTAACATCTGTTATTTCTTAATATCCATTTTTCCTAGTCCAACTGTTATGTTTTCCTATCTTCTTCTTTCTTTCTTGAAAATTGTCCTGTATTATATGATTATTTAAGTTAATTTATTAGCAGAGATTACTTCATTGAAAAACATATGAAGACTATAAACATGAAGGCCCCAGAAAAATACGATACTGATCAGAGAGTTCTTTGTCACCAGACAAAATGCGGAGATTTTTGCAGCATCACCAAGGGTCTGAGGCTATCCAGGACCTCTTCATGGGATAACCCAGTCCAGAGTCTTCAGAGCAGATCGTTCACCTTGAGCTGGTTGCTTGGAGTGTGCAGTTGGGTTTTGAATGTCTCCAAGGATGGTCTCCATAGCCTCTCAGAGAAACGTCTGACGGTGTTTGACCACCCTGACTGTAAAAACTGTTTCTGAGTTCAAATAGAATTTCCTGTATTTTGGTTTGTGCCCACTGCCTTCTGTCTGGTCATGGGCTTCACAGAGAAGAGCCAGGTTCTGTCTGTACTCCTCCAGCATTGCCTGTTGGGGTGTGCTGCTAATGATTGGTCTCCAGCTGGACCTTGTGCTAATGTTTCACCACTCTCAGCCCAGAAGCCTGGCCAACCTTCAGTAAACATCTCCATCTGCCTAAATGGTCTGTATTTCACAAGCTTGACTATGAGGATAGTATGGGAGATGATGCTGAAAGCTTTTCTAATGGACAGATGAAGGTCTGCTGCCTTCATCCAGCATGCCGGTCAACTCCTCTTATCAGGCTGCCAGGTAGATTTGGATGTTGTCATTTAGAACATACTATTAATGTGTTTAATTTTGTTTTTAAAGAGGCTGGAAATGAAATGGTTTGGCAGAATAAATGTTTGCATTATCTAAGTGAGTAATACGATCCTCTGAAATTCTGAAGATACAAAATAAATGCAATTGCTTCTGAAGGAGCTCCTTGGAAACAGACATCTTTCTATTCACAATGTATTGGTCTCAGGTTGAATCCCTGTGTAAAAGTGAGAGCAGAACATGCCTGTAAAGCAAAAATCTGGCAGAAAAATTATGGCATCCTTTGCACAGTTATGGGTTCAGTGTATTTTGTGCTGAACTGGTACATACTCTTTTTTCAGATTAGTAAAGAGCAAGTGGCTGCCAGCTCCCACGCTGAATCATAAGTGGTAGGTAAGCTGAAGCTGCATGCCTGTGGCAGTGCTGATGTCTTTAGGTATTTGTGTATCATAGAGAATCAGACAACTGATGGAAACTTGACACGGGTAAGAACAACTAAAAGTTTAAATCCTTCTGCTCTTTGATGTTTGATCTTTAAAGGTTTATTGTCAGCTTGATTGTTGTGTGGACTACTGACTTTTTATAGGTAAGTGAGCTCGCTGCAGAGCTTCGGAGAAGCTGTGCTGTCTGCCTAGCGAGCTGGCACAGGGCAGTGCCAATGTGCAGCAGGTTTTCCATCCCTTCCACAGCTGTAGTTGTTCTAAATAACATCCGTATCTTCTGCTTTTTAAATACTGATTAACAGGCTCTCTTACAGACCTGCCCCAGGCTACTCCTTTCCAGATGGTGTACTATACAAGTGTTTTTACTCTCTATTTGCTAGTGATGTAACAGTGTTAAGTCACGGGCTGAACATCTGTAAAGGCTTAATTCTAGAGGTCTGTTTGGTGTATGGGGTCTTCCCTAGGCAATCCCTGGATGAGCTTATTCTGTTACAGAATTGCTACTGTCTATCTCTAGAGAAAACCCTTCTGCAGGGATTTGTTACGAAGCTCTTGGAAGGAGAGTTCTGGTCCCTGTCTTTTAGGTTTTTTTCCCTGGTTTGCCCCCATCAGCCCCAACAAATCATCGCAAAGTACAACTGGTTTCAGTTTTGTCTCCAGCTGGTGCTAACAGACAGCTTGTGGTATACAGGTTTAAGGTTAAAGGCATACACAGTCAGTGAAATTGGTAGTTCCTTCGTGGTATTTTTGTTAGTTTATTTCAGAAGGGAATGCGGTATCTGAGGAATGTGTATTTGATTGCATGTGAAGGAATAATTCATGTGGCTAGATGCAAGTAATAAGAAATGTAGATGAAAAGTGCTGTCACTAAGCAGAGGAAAACACTCTGGAGCATTAGTCAAGTTATAGAGAAATTTGTATTAGTAGTTGAACAGGCACAAATTATTCATAGGATTTACATCATAGTCTTGGTGCCACTAACTGACTTAACTGATTAATGACTAAACTGATTAATGATTATGATTACACCTCTGTTTCCCAGCTATGAATTTAAAGCTCCCAAAGTGTGAACAAAGAAGATGTACTCCATACCTGAGGCTGCATAGCCTGAAAAACTCTTCTGCTGGTGCGCAAGCAACCCTTCCACATTCAGGAGATTCTGAATTTGGCCGTAGGAGCTTAGATATTGATCAGCAGTGACAATATTTGCATGCAATGAATTTAAGAAAAACTTCCATCTTCTAAACATAGTTCTTCTTGGGTTGAAAGAAATACTTCACTAGGCAGTTCAATATTGAGTCAATGGGATGTGCTTGTATCCTTCTAATTAGATGTTCTTACAGCGTTACATCTACTGTCTTTTCCTGAACTGAAAAGTTTTCCCCCTAGCCCTTGTTAGTAGTGGTACAATATCTCATAAATTCTGCGTAATTTAAAATGCTAAACAAGGAAGAAAAATTAAAAATCTATTGTGGATAGTATTTTCCTTTTGAATGTTGCATCATGCCATTAAAAACTTGCCACTGGTCATGATGCTGTACATTTTCTGAAGAAAAATGATGCTACAGTTGCCAAAGTATTAGCTGAAATATGTTTCACTGCTTCAGGTTAGTGTATACAATGGATTTATATGCTTAATAACAAAAACCTATGTCTTTGTAGGTACACCCATGGGTAGGTAGGCTGAAATGTTGTTAATGATTACTACATTTTACTCACTGAGTGACACAAAGGCATGTAGTGCAACACACTCAAGTTTCAGTTTGACTATGTGTTTGTGGTGGGCACGAGAGGCAGAGTCAACACTGCTCCCTTCCCTCCACAGTGTTCTGCTGTTGCCTATGCAGTCTACCCTCAAGTTATGCAAAACCAACTCATGAAAAATATCACTTAAATCGCATACTAATGTTAAAAATTTAAAATCATCCAGGGTTCAGTTACTAGCTGTGACCTGTGGGATGCACGTTGGACATGTATCACACTTTATCCAGCTAAATAGATCAGAGTGCAGTCAGTTCATTATTTCTCAACATGTCAGACTGAGAATAAAGAAACTAGAAATGCTTTTAAAAGCACTGTCATCTAACTGAAATGTCTAGGCTTTTTTTAGTAAGTGATCTGTGTTTATTAAGCTGTCAGCTTCATCAGAAAACATACATTTTGAAAATGCTTTGGTCAGTGTCATGGGTTTATTGTCCATGCTCTAATTTCTCATAGCAAACAGCTAGTGAGACCTGCTTTGCTTTTCTAATAACAGATTTCTCAGCCTGTGTTGTAGAGTGTCAAACACATCTTTTTCAGAATGTTTGTTAGTGTAACAATACATCATGTGCTTTTGGAAACTTAGGAGAGAGATACATTCAGATAGGGTAAAAAATGGGACTGGAAAAGACTTTGTCACATCACCGTGGGAGATTCTCACTGCTGTTTCATAGCGTATTCAGTATAAAACCTATTTCTTCAGACATTCATTTCAGCACAGAGGATGGTCCATGCTCATTTACTTTTTCACTCTGGTGCACGTTGGTGGCTTTGGAAGAAGGTGTGAAGCTGGGAGATGGCTGACTGTCAGGGATGATGACTTGGGTTGTGGAGAGAGTCAGGAAGGGGATACTTGGGACCAGGTCACCAGTGACCACCAGTTCAGATGGGAAGCTTAGTGATCTCTGCCTGCCTGTGTTATCCACAGCTCAGAAGGTCTCAGGGGTGAGTCCCTACCAGCAGTATCACTGTTTCAACTTGTTTGTAGTGGTCTTGAGTGACAAAGTGCTTTATTTTATCATCCTAAGTTGTGAGCCCTTACCATGGTATGATGACTCTCTAAAAATCTTGGAAGCCACTTCTGCTTGTGGTTCATCCCATGTGGATTTTGACTGTATGTGAGAACCTGTCTGTTAGTATTTATTAATTTGCAGTAGATGGGGCTTACTGCTTTGAAGGAAGGAAGCAGTGATAGATGACATAGTTTGAATAAATATACAGCTGAAAGTTTATTTTTATTGTTTTGCTGACTTCGGTATTCAATTGTTTTATTTTCCTCTATGTAAATAAGTGAGAATCTTTGGAAATTGCTATTTAATGAGAAGAGCAATATATGTGCTGCTTTAAAATGAATTCATTGCTTTCTGGAGAGGCAAGAAAGACTATGACAGATGTTAGTCTTGTTTTTGTGGATTCGTTAGCAGTGGTATCTGAGTACTTGATCCTGTGGTCAAAAATGGAGAATAGAGGAGTTAAATGATATATGGGCCAGAGTATGTGCAGATATCTGAAACCACATCAGTTCTTATTATAACAACAAAAGAGAATAGATCTTGTAGCAGTAAAAGAGGTTACTTTGCTTTAAGCTATTCTCCTAAGTTGCTTCTGTATGCTGATAGTCAGGCCAAAACATAAGTTGTCATCAGCTCTTGATGTGAAAATTTCAGGAGTGTTATATATGTGAACAGTTATGTGCCATTTGCCATGTGTCACATACACAGTCTTTCTCCATGACATAGGAATGATAACTTCTTGAACTTTCTATCATCTCCATTACCTACAGTTTCTGTTATTTCAACCTATCATATATGATCCAAGTCTATCAGAACCTGTAGTTAGCCTCATTCCTTGAAGAAGTGATTCAGGTATTTTTTTCAATTTAGAAGTGATTTTTATATGCCAAGAGAAACAGTTAATTCTGTAATGTGAAGTGATAAACTAAGCTAAGAGTAAGAAAATGGTGGTATGTTCTGACCATACAAGTTGGCTACTTTGTGGTTGATGTGAAAGGATTCCAAAAAGCCCTTTTGTCCTTTGTAGCAAGTTGCTATTGAGGAACAACTGGGAATGTTTAATTGAATCAGTTATTTCAGTTTTCCTCTCCCACATTCAGCTTCATGAGGAAAGCAATGATTTGTGCGTTAGGCGTCACCCTGATACACATTATCTGGCTATCCATAAGGTTTAAAGCTCATTGTACAAAGTCATACCCCTGATTTTAGGTTTAGACTGACATTTTTCTGAGTAAAGTATACCAGTCTGATAGGGGGCATCAAAAGGTTTTTTCTGTGACATAAAGTGGTTTAGGAAGAGAGAATTCATGCTTCCACCTTCTTTAGTGGGCGAAGATTGAATATAAAAATGAAATTCGAAGTGTACATAGACCTGGACAAACACTTGACAGCATAAAAATCCCGTAATGAAAAACTTCTACTTATCTACTTGCAACTGAAGTTATCTTGAAAATTGCTTAAATAAAACCTAAATTGTTTTAATCTATTTCCTCTTCATTCCTTCTTTTAATATCTCTGTAATGGACAAGAGCTTTCATTTTTTTAAGTTTTTAAGTTCAAGTGAGAAATTAATAGCAGGTGCTATCGGATATTGCTTTTAGATCTGTTTAAATTATTTCTGAAATGCTTCAAAAGTAATATAGTAGGATATACCTCAGAATTAACATAGTACAGTATGCATACTAAATGCATGCTAGAATGTATTTTCTTTCATTTTCATAAAACATTTGTGTTTATTTAGTAAAACAAAGCGTTTTGTTAAACTATTTCTCCACACAAGTTATTCACTGAGAATATCAGTGTAGGAGTTATCTAGGATTTAGTTTTCAGGAGCTGAACTTTCGTATGTGGTTCATGCCAGCGTTTAATAAATAAAAAGCAGCACCCTTTGCTTTACAGCACGTTCTGCGTTGGGCACGGGAGGAGGAAGCAGTTTCCAGTGTATGAAGATGTGCAGATAGTTGAGTCATTTCCTCTGAATAAGTGTTGAAATATATTCATGTATCAAGTCTTGTCTCACTTTCACTCTGAGTAGCTGCAGTTCGCAGCAGTAGTCAAGTGATATGTGCACGGAGCTGTTCCTACCAGCTGGAGGTGAACAGTGTTACTGAGCAGCTGTCAGCTTGCAAAGCTAGTTCAGCTTCACAAGTATCTTTGTGAAGCAAAGGATTTTCAACTCACGATAGCATTCTGGATAGGTGAAATCTACAGGAACTTTTCAGTTTGGACCTGATAAGGTAGGAGTTTAGTTTCTTTATGAAGTCTAACCTTCTAATGCATAACTATGTATAAACATCCTGTTTGAAAATGCAGATAATTTAAAACTCTATTCTGAAAATAATTAAATACATGCTTTTGATGGAAACTGCATACCCAGAGTGGGTAATGCAGAGTGAGAAAAACTGTTTCTTCCATTTAGGGTATCACACAGATGGAAGCATCAGTCTCTTACAGGTGGGCTAATGTTTACAGTCATACAGAGTGGAGGAGGGAAGCAGAACTGAAATGACACTGCTGTTTTTCCTGTTCAGCTCTCTCAGATACCTGTCCTCTACTATGTAGTATATGGATTTTTCCATAGATTTTATGGCTGTAATGCATGCCATCATTCTTCAGTGACAACTAAAAATATCAAAATATCTGGGCAGGTCATGCTTAAAACTAGCTCTGATTGTGAAATCAGGATCTTTTTAATATTTTTTTTTTCTTTCTATCTGTCTGCAGTAGACTAGTGTTAATCTTTTTGTTATGAATACAACAGGCACTGAGGAAGTTGCTATGTAACTGTTTAGTGTTAATGATAGTTGCACCATCTCTTGTTTTAAAATCAATTGAGGGTAATTCAAATGCCGTATTCTGAAAACATTCACACTTCACAAAACTTAAAACACAGGCTTGGCACATAATACTTCTGAATAACCGGAGTTATTTAGTGTGTACATATTTAAATATAAAATTAATTATATAAATATAAAATTAAATGAGCAATATTTTAATATGGCTTTCTGTTATTAAAATGGGGACAGTTTATTTTTAAGTGGAATAACTGAAGGTAATTTTCTTTTGAGGGAATGAGGAATCGAGCATATATATTCTCTTCGGGCATTTCTTGTTTTGAAAGGGAGAGAGCTAATTGTTCACAGGTTCTTCTTCTGATATGGATTTGACACCTGTCTCTATTTCCCTGTTGAGTTATCCTTCATCTGCCATGTTTGACATAACTTGCTGTGTAATTCTGCACTCTTCAGGCAAGTGAGAAGATTTTTCTGCTTGATATGGCAGGTTTCTTTCTCTAGAGATGATAAAAATGCTAGCTCTCAGAAATTAGATTGGTGTTGCATCTGCCTGAGACTGAGTCTCTGGGAAAAATAAATAAATAAATAACAAAAACTGCTAAAAAAGGGAATGCCAACATGATTTTTATGCTTTACAAAATGATGATCAAAGAAGTGATGTAAGCTTCTTTGGAATGAGAAAGAGTATGTGACTTTGATTTGTGTATTCCCAGTTTATTTTCCACCCCTTCAGAGACTCTTTGTTTCCCCCATTCACTTTCTTTGTGAATCATATGTTCGTGAGTGCAAATGTATGTATTCTTGCAGAAATGTAATCAGATGGCCCACGTAACTTAAAATAATCTTATCAAAACCAAAATAGGTCGAGTACTCATTCTCCAGGCTTGTCCTGGGAACTCAGTAATTCTGCACAGCTGAAAGTAAAATATAATTTGATTCATGGTGCTTTTCATTTCCTCTGCTTAAAGAAGTAGATTATCTCATTTCTGAAAAAGATTATACTCTTGGAGTTTTTGGGAAAGGAAAGTAAACGTAAAGATTTAAAACAATAATTTAATAAAAAAAAGTTGCTCCTGATTCAAATGCACTGAACTGACTAGATTTACAGTGGTTGTGAATGTGGCAAGTGAATCTGGAAGTGAATTTAATCATTGCTCTCAGAAAAAACTATGACTTCGTTCTTGAGTTCAGAAAAGGAAGAAAAAAAATAAAAGGGATGTTGTCTATCTCTGGGAAATTGATTGCATGTGGTCTGCATAAAAGGTCTCATGACTGATAGTGATATCCTAAAGCTATAGATTTCTGAACAAATAACAGGAGAAAAGAAGCTTTTACAATTTTATTTTTTTAAAACATATATATTTTATTCAGGTATTAACCGGCGCTTTTGTATTATTTTACCTTAGGATCCATGGCATGTTACATGCTTACCCATGAAACAACATCGTGTTTATATACTGATGTATAATGTGTATTGCTCTGCCTTTGAAAATAATGGGTTCCTTTACAGAAAGCAAAAAAAAGACTGGAGTTTTGGCAGTTATGGTTTTTGGAGTTATGGTTTAATTTAAAACACCCATGAGCAGTGCATTGTAAATGCATGCCATAGGTAGTCAGGCTTGTTTGTGGTATTTATGCACAGTTTGGACTTACTTTGCTCCTGGCAGCTCCAAATATCAGCCCTGCCATACCACTGCTGTAATGGAGGGTTCCTGCCCTGGGGACCTCAACCTGAGTGCAGCCCATCAGAGGTGTCCTCACCAGTGCTGACCAGAATACATCAAGTAACCTCCTAAAACTAGAAAGTCTGGTGAAACTTCGGAATATCCATCAGGGGTCATGAAAAACTGTTCGTAATTAACTTTTTCTAGGGTTTTTATTTACACTTGAAATAGATTGTAACATTTTGCCCTCTAATCAATTTATTGTGTTCCTGCATACATTTGGTATGTTTTTAAATTAGCTTTCAGTTATAGGTGATTGTTTCTGTAATTGCCTGGGAGAAATTCTTATAACTGAAGACTGAGGCCATTAATCATATCAATGGGATAAAGTAGTCTAACTGGTAACTTTCTTGGTAACTTTCTTCTAAGGAAAGAAAAATTCTCCAATAATACGATTTACTCTAGAAAATATTGCATACTATTTGTTATTTCAAAATTAATAAATATTTTTTTTTCTAGAGTTACCTCCAGAGCTACAGACAAATCTTTCTCCTTTGTGATTCTAGGCTTTGCTTATGAATCATCTTTGCTCAATTTCCATGTAAAACAAAAATGGATAAAGGGGCAGAGTAGGGAATGAGATTAGAAAGAGAAATGCTGCAACAAATTGCAGCCGACTGTTGAGCAATTGCCTCGAGTTTCAATGTAATTCCCATTCTATTTTAACAACACTCACTGTATTTGTTAACCCAGGTAGAAGAACCACAGAGATTCACAAGTGGTTAGGTCACATGAAGCATATCAGTAATAGTGCAAAGGAAGCACCTCCTTCGGGAGTCCACTTAAATTTCAGGCAGCTCTAATTACATAGGTGTATCTATGGGATTTCTTGCAAGCTGTCTGCTTGTGGAAGGAAATCAGTTCTTACTCTGCTCAGCTCACTTGGACTGAGGAGCCTTTTGGCCATGGTGATGAATGAGGCACAGCTGGAGCTATTGCACAGTGCTGATGCTACATGAGTAGAAATAAGTCCCTATGGATGCCAGTTCCATCTTCAGCTATAGCTTCAGCAGAGCACTGCTTTTCTCCAAGTCTCTGACGTTGTTTGTCCTTATAAAATTTGGATAACTGGGAATTGATTTGCATTTTTTTTCCCCATTTCTATTTTACCTTGTTTTGGAACTGGAATTACATTGCTCACTGTAAACTACATGGCAAAAGATGCTGTTCTGCTTTATGTGACTACCTGTCTTTCCAGTGGGACACTGAATCTGAGACACAGTCTGGGATGAAACCCTTGGGCAGCAGTGACCTGTGAGTTGTCTGGGCATGAGAAGAGAAGCCATGGCTGTAAAGAGCTGTCTTTGGTTTGGTTTTCCCAAGCACTGGGGTGGAAGGTGGTAGGTTCCCTGTCCTGAGAGGTAGCTGGGACCTGTCTGTCATGCTGTGAGGTGTAGCCTGGCAGCATCTTTGTGTTCTTTCAGTGGGGCTGTGTAATCTTGTAATGTTCCTGTACCAAACAAAGATGGGGAAAGTTTAGATGATGTGGGCACCAAACATTGAAAGCAATGGAATGTGTGCCTGTCACTGGTACTGAGAGGGCAGGGCAGGATCACTTCTTCTGGTCTTCTGTCACCCATGTCAATTCAGCTCAGCAGAACTGGCCTGCTGGGACTTGGCTATGTCACAAGACTTGAGTCCATTCAGCTAATGGGAATTCTTGTGCATTTATTCTCTGTTTTCCCATTTATAACAATGTTGGCTTTATGGGCACTTGCAAATGAATTTGCATCCAGGAATTTATCAGTTACTTTACTAATACTCTTTATTTTATTCAAATTTACCTTTGGAAGAGCATGTATGTGGTAATTTTTGTGCTAATGGCATTATTTGCAGTAAGGAGATTACAGGATGGTTTTGCTTTGTTTTCTTTTTAATGTATAGTATGTATTTGAAGACAGTGTGGACAGTTGTCTCCTGAAAAATGACAGTTGGTTATTTCTGTTCCATCTTAGAGTTTCTTTAAAATGAGATTATGATTCATATATACTTCCTTGTTACTGATGTCAGTTAGTAATATTCCCACACTTGTAAAGTTTTAAGATTAGATGTACGAATTACTAATGAATCAGATCTATGTATCTTTACAATAGAAAGGAAATCATCCTTCTGAAGAGTCAATTCTTGAACTATGATCTTCCTCTATAGGAAATTCAGGCACTACATTTGCTAATAACTCAGATTTTGTCATCCATCTCTGGAGTACAAATCTGGAGTACACCATCTGATATAACTGGATGAAATTAAAGCATCTTCCATGACTAATGAAAGAGAATGGCTATGCTGCCTTATACACCCAGTACTTCACTGGCAACCTTTGTGTTTCAAAGATACCTGCATTTAATTTAATTTTCTTTGTCTCTTTGTTATTTATTTGTGACAATAGGAGTTATTCTCGATCTGAAATTTGTCTTGTTATTCTGTGACATGCCAGAGACACGCTGACTAACAGTGACTGAAAAACACTTTTCCATCTTATCTGGCTCTTGGGTATGCTGGTTCCTAAGCAAATATGGACAACACAGAAAGCTTATTGTCTACAGTGGACAGTGCTGCTCATAAAGGAATAATTTTCACTTAGGAAATCTGCAAGACGTTGGTGGGGTTTGTCTTCTTACTGATCTTCTGTACTGTAACGAATATATTTCTCTTTCTGATATTCGATAAATAGGCACAAGATTCAGGTGACTTCATGAGGAGATGGGTACTGTCTAGACCCAGTATTTACAAGATTTCGGGTTCTTTCTGACAAATTCTGAGCAGGTCACTTTCTCACTTTGTTCATGTTACATCAGTGAATGGTAACTAAAATAGGGACTGTGTGTCAAGTCACTGGAAGGTAGGTTTCTTTTTTCTTTTTTTCTTTTTTTTTTTCTTTTTTTTGCCTAAGGTATGTATCAGACAATGGTGAGATTTACTTCAGGGGACGAAGCTTCTTCCTCTTGCCTCCTATTTATTTTCATGGAAACTGCAAGAGATGCAAAGAGCACAATAACAAAATTGTTAGAGGAGATTCTCAGCCTCACTGTGCTCGCATCCATTTTGTCTGTGTAAATGTTCAGCAAGTGTTGATGAGTGTCAGTGGATGCCATTTTTTCCACATGAAGGAATTCACTGACACCCATTCGCCACATACATGCTTCAGTGTCAGACACCATTCTGTCAGTCTGCCTTTCTGTTGTCATTGGTCACACAACAACCAATGTAATGGGATATTGGTGGGAAGATTCAACCTCTACTGTCATACCACCAGCAGCCACCTCTGACTTTGTGGACTAACAGAATAAAATAGAAGGTGTTAATTTTGGAGCAGTCTACCTACAATTTTAAATCAAAAAGTAGAGTGCTCCCTTGAGCATGTTCTGTTGTGCAGGTGTTATTTGGAAGATAAATTAATAGGAATACCCTACCTATCTGAAGTTGCAATTAGGTGCTGAATAATAAGTTTCTTGATCTGTTTAGCACATTTATTGAACTTATTCCTGATTTCCTCATCCTGTTTTTCAAAATGAAATTACACAATGCATCCCTAACTTCATGTTCAGCTCCACTGCTGCTTGTAAATGGAAGCAAACACTTCCTTCAGTTCTTGAAAAGTTTGTATTCTAAAGCCCTGTGCATTTATTGTATCAAGGTAGATTAAATCGGTGAGAAACTGATAACCCTACAATGACTTGATTACTGCAGCTGCTTTTCACAAAATGGAATCTGGAGCCTCTGAATTTTTGATGCAACTAAGGAGCATAAAAACACTGTAGGAAGTTGGGCAGGGCACGAGGATCAGGATGTAATGTGACAGAAAAAGGAAGGAAGCTGTGGCTGCTTTATTCAAGCAGGAACTCATGGGTTTGGTTAAGGCTGTTTTTGTTTAATACTGGTTGTATTAGCTTAGTCTCTATACGTGATCTGCAGAAGTTAAATGTTGTAGTAGACTTGAATGGTAAATGGGAGCAAACTGGGCAAAAAAAACCCAAAACAACAGGCTGATGAAAGGAGGAAGAATTCAGACAGCTCTCCTCTGATGATCAGTATCAGTGTGTGATTTCCTCTGCTGCTAGACAGGACTACTGCTTCTGGAACATGTGATTTGAAATGTACTTCTGAATACAAAGCTTTCCAAGTCTTAGTATGCTTACATCTTTTGCTGTCATTTGTGCATCTATTTATTGCATTTTCAGAAGGAAATCTTGCAAGCTGTTCAAACTAATCACTTTTATTGTATTTGAAAGCAACTGAAAGCAAATGCTCATTTTCAGTATCAAAGAGCAACAATAGTACAGATTTTAGAAAAAATATTCCACTTACTCTGCAGAGATATAAATGGTTAGTACTGTTTTTTGATTCTGAAGGGCTATTTTTAAACAACAGATGAAATAGCTTTCACATGTATCCAGAAAGCTCAGGCTGAACGTTCTGCACCCTTCTCTCTGTTAACCACAGTGTATTTCCTGATGATGTAAACTATCTGCATACAGAAAATTCTGACACATATCAACGTGTGTGTGTATGTGAGAGTGTGTGTGTATTTAATACTAAAATGAACAACATCTTCATTCTACAGAAATAATATCAAAATATAGTTCTTCTTCATCTTTGCACTTCAGACTAGCACTTACTGCTCTCTGTAACCATTTGAGAGGAGGTTGTAGTGAGCTGGGAGTCAGCCTCATCTTTCACGTAACTGGTGGAAGGGAATGGCCTCAAGTTGTGCCAGGAGAGATTCAGGCTGGATATCAGGAAATACTGCTTTTCTGAAAGAGTGGTCAGGTGCTGGGATGGGCTGCCCAAGGAGGTGGTGGAGTCACCAACCCTGGAAGTATTCAAGGAGTGTTTAGAAGCTATGTTAATGGGCATGGCTTAGGGAGAGCTATTGGTGATAGGTGGGCAGTTGGACTATATGATCTTTTCAGTCTCTTTTCCAGCCGTAGTGATTCTATGATTATTAATGTCCTGTTGCCATTAGCTCCTAAAGAGCTCAAATGCAACATCTTCCATAGGTCATCAGTACTTTTTATCCAATTTTAAATCTTTACAGATGCAGTTCAGGCTTTTCACATGTGTTGTAAATAACAATTCTTTCTGTAGGTATGACAAACTAACAAAGTAGCCGCTCCTTTCTGAAGCATTATGTACACTTCTAATTTAAAATCCCAGGATGTCCTTTTATTTTGGTATTGAAATAGACTGAAATTTTATTTCAGCCTCATTGTTGAGGCAGTAGAGTGAGATGAAACAGGGTGAGCAGTTCTTTTCTGTCTTGTTACTCAGTTGCTAAGTGTTCCTTAGGTGATGATGATGATGATGATCATGATAAGTTTAAAGTAGATTGGCAGATACTTTCAGGAATATTGAAAATTGCTTATCACTTCATTTTCATAGCTTTGAAGCACAACTAGTTCTCATTAATTGCATAAATTGACAGATAGTTGGAAGTTCAGAGTTTTCAAGTTTCTTTCCTTACTTTACAAGCAGATGTTTCCAAAGCACTCTCTGTGTCTGTATAAGAAACTTTTGCCAAATGAAAATGATATAAATGATATAAATGACACTGAGCTGGGCAATAATTAGAGTGGAAAACTCTGCTTACACTATATTTAAGACACACTTATGTTACTTCAGAAGTTTTGATTGTATTCTGTTTGAATGCTGGTAATGCTTCATGCCATGCTAGCAACCCTTGAGTGCTGATATTCTGGTGCTTCCTCTTTATGAAACACTACAAAATTTAACTTTGCTTATCATATGGAACAGTGAAAGAAATGCCATTCATTTCACCATCCCATTTTCTTACAAAAGCCCGAGCACATGGTCAGGCAGTGTACCAAGATGACTCCTTTTATACAACTGATGTTGCATTGCCCTTTTCCTTTGTTTGCTGCAGGTAACTTTGATTAGAGCAATGTCTCTTTAAAAAAAAAAAATCTAATTATTTCCAGGTTTTGCTTGGGTGCCTGCATCTATATTTTGATGGTGATGCCTTTGCTTTATGTTGGAAAAAAAAACAAGTGCTTTTTGCTTATCAGTGTGTTTTGGGAGAATATTGAAATGGAACAGCCGATGATCAGGTTGTGACCTGTTTAAATTATTCAGATATGTATTAGATTAAAGTAATATTTACTCACCTTTCTAAAATATACTTCTATTTGCAGGAAAATTTTAGATTTGGGCTCCTTCTGGAAGGTAGTGGGGTGTATTATTGCTGTAGTTTATCATTACTTGCTGAAAATTTTAGATTTGGCAGTGAGCAAAAAAATTAAGGTCTGCTCCTCTTTTTCTACAATGGAGACTTTTTTAAATCTCTGAGATCCTCTGAGAATCAGAAGTAAAGTCATGCTAATTTGTAGACTTAGATTGTAGAACAGCAGGAACACTGTTAATTTTTGGGGATTGTTTGGGTGGTTAATCATTAGTAATAACACAGAAGAAAAATGTCGGTATTCACAGTGGCAGAAAAAGGCAATGCATTGTTTGCAGTGGCAAAGATGGCAGTAATCTCCAGGCTGGCGTCTGGGGATCTCTGAATGTGTTCACCTAAGAATTAGTGGTGTGCTTTCAGCTGTTGAATGGTAGTGTGGCTTCAGAAGATATACTCCTAACTTTGGTTTGCCATAGGGGCCATAACCAGATTCACAGTGTTTTTTGTTCTGTTTTTTAATAAAGATATTCTTCAAAGTTCCCCAAGGATATTATTCTTCACCAATTTCCTTCCATCACAATCTGGAAAAATCACATAATTTTCAAAGCAGTGCAGTAGCATGTTTTAGCTGACCAGGAGTAAAAGTGAATGTAATTAAAAATTGAGGTTGTCATAATAAATAATAAAGAATCATTTTGCAAACGCTGGGACAAAAAAAGGGATTCTTAGGAACTATCGTGCTGAAGACAGGCACAGGTTATGTTAGGTAGGAGATGGGGGAATGAGATAAAGCCTGGTCTTAATTCAACAGAGAAAAATATACCTTATCTGAAACTTTTAGTAACATTAGCTTTTGTATTTTTTTCCCCTCTAGAAAACAAGTTCAGTTGGTCCTAGTAATGCAGTTTTTCCCTCTGGGGATCCCGGAATGTACCAATTGGACATTACTTTAAGAAGAGGACAGAATTTAGCAGCACGAGATCGTGGAGGTAAGTGCATGTTGGTGAATGCTGTCTTAATGTTTGGGAAGTTGGATGTCTACTGGTTTATTTTTTACAGGATTATTAGAGTTTCAGTTAAATAATCCAGGTTTGAATTTTGTGTTAAAAGGCAGTTTAACGCTATGTTGAGGTTCTTGCGCTCAAGAGCATGCAGCATAAGGAGCTAAGGACTGCTAAACACACTCAGGAAGAGAAGTCAGATTTAGGTAATGTTAGTTTAATTCTAATTTCAAACTAAGAATGATACGGCAGATCTAATTTAACCATCCAGATTACATCTGTCCTGTTCAGTAGTTAATTTATTCCTTGACAGCTTACTATAAGTAATGACTCTGTATTGAAGACAACTCTATTTAAAGGGTCCAAGTGCTACCTGTTGGTCAATCTGCTGGTCAAATGTTGGCATTTTGCAGTTTGCACTGAGCTGTGTACAGCACACATGATTCCTGAAATCTATTTTGACAACTGGCTGTCTCAATGTCTGTACAAGCAACTGTAGCTCATGTGAAATTGGTCAGTAATACAGTTCCTGAACAGCCATTCAAGTATGATAAGTCTGATTAATAACCTGCTAGAGGTTAGTCAAAAATATTCCTTATGAGAGAGGAAAAAAAAACATAGTATATCTGCAGTTGAAAAAGTAGTTCTTTATAGAGGTTTCCTGTGTCATCTTTGTGAGGTCATTTGGCTGATTTCAGGTCTCAAGTACAGTAGCAGAAACTGAGATAGCTGTTTATGACAGAGACACTACTCCTCGTATAATTACATCACAGAAATTGAAAATTTAGTATTCTCATTATTGCAAGATTACTTTTTTTATTTATTCTTCCTCCAGGTGTACTGATAGCCAATCAAGCTTTACCTGACATTCATTAAAAGTAAAAATCCTAAAACATCTTTGTTTGATGAGCTGGAGGGACATCCATATAGCTTGTCTGATTTATGAATGATATCATGTAATTCATTTGTTTGCCTTTGCTATTATTTATAAATGAACTGAAATGTGATTATAAATATTTTGATTTGTTTGCAAGAAAAAAATCTGTAACTGTTTTCCCCTTAATACAGGAATCTAAAGTAAACAAAGTGCAGGAAACTGCCTCAGGAGGTGGAATCCCAGTTTCTGAACTGAGTACTTGGTGCTCTGTAAGACATTAAGCACTTTTAAAGATCTGTTCAAAAATTTGCCACTTGAGAATAAAAGAAGCATCCTTGTGCTTCTCCTGATGTTTCTTCAGTGCCTGGACACTGAGTTGTTTTGCATGGTTGTTATCCTGTTTCGGAGCCTGTAATTCACAGACATTTAAAGGCATTCTTTGAAAACCCACAGCAAATACTACATCTTAGGTTGAAGTGTTGTGGAGGAAGGAGGCAACTGGTGAGTCTATTTTTGCAGAATAGTCTTGTGGCCTGTTTTCTTACCACAAAACCAGTAGATGCCTTTCTTTCTTAATTCTTTCCTTACCATGAAAACACTCAGCCCTCCATCTCAAGCAGTGAAAGGTGTGTTTTAGCAACGTCTGTGTTGCCACAGATCCTTCAAATCAGGTGGGGAGCTACAGATGTGCACTGTTTGGTTTCAAAGCTCTGACAGAACATAAACACTACTTTGCTCAGGACGCCAAGCTGAATCCCCTCCATTTATGGATGAATCTTTGGTTTGTTCTCCCTTTCTCTTGGTGTTATTCAGAGGGGAGGTACTGTCAGCATCTACAAAACTGGATTCTGAGGGTACTGCATAGGCATTAGGGAAGGGCTTAGTGGGTCTAGATAGCTGCTGAGTGGGAAGTGCAGAGAGAGGGATTAAGCTTGTGAAGTCATTTTTTTCTAAACGCTTTTGGGAGTGTATAATACTTCATATATATACACATATTTCTTTTAAGTATCCACAGACATGTTTCACTAACAATGAGCGTGTAAAACTGAATTTGTACTAGAAGTTTCTGAGAGTACCAGAGGAGATTCCCTAAGTTCACAGCAGTGCACTAGAAGGTATTGAAATGTGGAGGAAAAAAAAAAAAAAGCAAATTTTGAAAGTCTATTATTTAATTCTTGGTACCTAGAAAAAGAACATTAGAGTGAAATAATTTATGTGTTTGTCGTGTTTTCATTTTTGCATCAGCACCTGTTTGGAGGTGGAGACAGGATACTGGTCTCACTGGGTGTTTGTTTTGAGCCAGTACCGGCATTTCTTTTGTGTTGCCTACATGTTAAGCACTGCTTGTGTTAGGGATTTTACGTCAGAAGGTGATTATGGGACAATCCTTGGGAAGCACTATGTAAGGGTGTATGTCCAAATGCCAAATGGAGCTGCCAAGACTGATATGTTGGATATTAATATCAGAGTTTGGGAAGTTTCTCACAGGAATGTTGTGAGGATTTCATGTATTGGAAGTCATAACATTTTCCCTCCTAAGTCTTCAGATTCTCTCCTTAAAGCCTGACCATTGTACTTTCTCTGAGTTTTGTAACTCTCGCTCCAAAAGCACAATTGAACTATATGGTAGAAAAAAAAATGGTTTTAATTTTAGCTTTTTACTCCTTAATGCTTGAACTTCAGTTTCACAGCTTTTAAAACCTGGTGCTGAACATATTGCTGTCTTTGAATTCAACATTGAATTCTCCTGGCATGAATGTTCTGCACACTTTGTCTTGCCCAAATTTATAAAAAAAGGTGCCATAACATTCTTTGTGGAAAGGGAAAAGACTGCAGCTTTATTTATATGGCTAGCAATGCTGGTATTCATCATGGCTATTATTTGATAAATAGCACCGTTGATAGTCACAACAAAGGAAGTACAGAACATTCTTAATGATCACTGAGGAACAACATCTTGCTGTTCCTTTCTCAAAGGGTTGAAGATAGGTCTTGTTATTGCAGACAATAATTCTGCACCAGTATGTCAGAAGGAAATGTAACTGCTCATTTTAAGTCCTCATTTTATAGCAGATTCTGTCTTCAGACTGATAAAGCTTTCATTTCAAGTACCTCTCAGCTGTGGTACCCAATGCTGTCTTAACTATATGATAACACAGTTTAGATTTTTGCTTCTGTCAAAATCCTTTTGTGAGAACGCATATAATTTTGTCTATAGTAGTTGCTTTATTTAAGACCATCCTAAAGTAAACCACGTGCTTAGTTAGATTTCAAAATTTATTTTCCAAACCTCTTTCCTCTAAGATTTGTGGGAAACTCTGTAAGTCAGTAGTATTAACAATTTAAGATTACACGTTATATCTTTGTATTCTTTCTTAATTTTTAATTCCTCATTTCCTTTTTGTCGTTATAAAGCATTTGAGCAGCACCACATATGGTTTGGGAGTTCTTTTTTGAGTTAAAAATTTATAGATCATAAAGATAAATAAACGTTGCTGGTCTTTGTATGCATGTGAATTTTATGTTGCCACTTTCAATCAGTAACATGCATTGCATTTATGGATATATATATTACAATATCTTAATGTCTGTATAGTTTTTGTAACAAAAGATAAAAAGCAAAACTGATTTATCCATTTTTGCTTCAAGAGTGACTCATGCTGAGGCACAAACTGAAATACTGAAGGGAATTACGTTTTAGTCATTGGTGTTCTACCATTCTCTTCAGTTCAAGGAACAATATCTGAAACGTTCTTTTGAATGTTTTGAATAGATTTTCTTTGCAATCTTCTCTTGCTTCACTGAAGCCTGGAAGCCACTCTCTTTTGTGTTCTCTGAGAAATGCGTGTGCTGATTTGCAGTTCCATTTTAAATAAAGCTGGGCAATAAGCTGTGCAGATTAATTGCAGTAACTCTTGCGGTTTGTGTTGTTGAAGTTTATCTTGCATCTAGTTTTTAATACAAAACATGTGAATACTTACCAAAACAGCACAAGGAGAATTAATTTTGAGTATGAATCATTTATCAGATCTTCTATGATGACTGGAAGTAACTTACTTTGTGCGTGAAGTTTTCCAGGAAGAGTTCCTGGGAAGGGGTACTTGTATAAGGGCAGAAGGCCTTGACCTCTGATTGGGTAATGTCACCAGATCTCCTTGTCTCTCTGTGGAGAATACTGTTCTATACCGCTTCCTAAGGCTTTATACCAATAGTTGAGTTGTTTCTCAAGGGCTTGGATGCTTTGGAAGCCTATGCTCAAAGATGGTGAAACAAAATAAGCTAGAGTAGTGTGCAGTTAGTGGAGCATTCAGTGCCTAGGCTGAGTTTCAGATTGATGGATGTCATTTTCAATATGAAATTTGTACATCATTAAGAAACTAGCTGATTGAACTGAGGGTAACTAGGAGAGAGGACAGTCAAAATCAAGAAAATGCAAGAATATAGACAGACAGTTTGCTTTTTATCTGTATATCTCTTTTTTCCATTTGCATCTTTAGGATCTGGAATAAGTGCCAATGAGATAGTTAATTAAAATAAGAGGAATCAGGCAGACTTTCTGTTTCTGTGCACATTTACATGAAGCAATACATCCAACTATAAATAATGTATTCTATGTTTGAGCTGTAGGACACTGAAATTCAATCCTTAACTTGGTTAAAATACAGTTCAGGCAGGGTAGCAATATAGATTAAGAAGTTGTTTATGATTCAGATTTTTTGTTTTGTTTTGTTTTTGTAACTGCAAAATACTACTAAGTCTGTTACGTAGTCAAGAATGATGGGAACATGTCCATGCTCTATATATCCTGTAGACGTGAAATGAGAAAGTTACTGTCATAACTCTGTAGCACTTGTGGAATCTTTCTGGTCTGGGTCTCGGGGAAATAGCCAGAGAAATACCACTCACAGTATAACAGGTAGCCTGAAGCCAAATCATTTTTAGCAGGCCTTTGAGATCAGTATTTCTGTGCTACAGAATGGGATTGTTTATCAACTCTTAAATTATATTTTTATTTTACCCTGTTAGTCATGTCTGGAATTTTGAAGCCGTTTAATCCAATGGAAAACAGATACAATTCATTTTGGAATGGAAATCAAAGGGTTTATATTTAGTACAAACATTAGTTTATTTTGAAGTGTTTCAGTGGAGTTGCATTGCTTTATCTGAGTCAAAAATATACCTAAAAATGTGTTTATTAAGAACGCTGGGAGGTGTGAATGTGTAGAATAGCTAATATTTTAGTTCTCTACAGTGAAGAACAACTGTGGATTTCTATCTTACTGTCAACAGATACAGACCAGCACTGCCCAGTGCAAAATGCAGACTGGGAAAATACTTTCCAGTTGTCTCTGCTCTGCTTTAGCTTTCCTAAGTAGCAGTGCAGAGGATGCAGTGTGGTACTGCTTGGGAGCAGCTGCTGGTGCCTCACCTCGTGCTGCTTGGCAGCAGCCATGGCTCATATATGATGGTGACTGACAACCAATTAGCTTTTTTTTTTTTATGAGTAAAGAGCAAGGAGGAAAGAGCGAAGTGCAGATTTGAGAAACAGAGATGTGATGGGCCCTATTCTCACATGCTACACACAGTTTTGTCCTTCTGAGCAGAAGGTGCCAAAGATCACCGAAGGATGGGTTCACTCTTCTGCTTTAGCTGCTTTTGTTCCATCTGATGTGGTGCCTGCTCTCTTTGTCTAATACCTCACTGCACTTGCTCCCCTCTATCCTGTAAACTGCTGAAGTCTCCAAGCAGACAGCAAGTGGCTTTCCATTTCTGTCATAGTCTGGAACTCTTATGCTGTGTAGGAAGTCTTCACTGGTTGATGATTACCTACTGTCCCACTGAAAACTTCAGAGCAGGTTCTCCCTGCTGCATGGGTAGTTGAAAATAAGTCAGTCTCTTATTTTCAGCCTACTGATCTCTTTTCTCCCTTGTATTTACGTACGTTAGACCTGTGCTGCTCTTAATGCACTGTGACAGTTGTTTTTATTTTTTCCCCCATTACTCCATCACAAGAGGAGGATACATCTGAGAATACTCCGTTGCAGTTTTATGAAAGGATTGCTAGATTCAGTTTCCCCGTGACTTTAAAGGACTGTCTTTTACGATGGGAAGATGAACTATCCAAGTCTACTTCATGTTTCAGATAAATCTGTGGAGTCACTAAATAATTTGAGAACATGTCTTAGCTGCCCGTATCATGGGATTTTACGATGAATTTTTCTACAGTTCCAAAATAAACAGTCCTAGTATCTCTGAAGGTAGCAGTTACTGTGAATTTCCTCATGGCTAGCTCTGGCAGAGGCTGTCTGTCCTTGCTGTTTCTGTGCCACCTTGAACACAAACTGGCGAGTGAAAGCATTTTTCATCTACCACTGCCTGAAGGCTGCCATCTTCCTTACAACCCTAATAATTAGGCATCCAAATAACATACTGAGTTAGAACCTCAGAATGCTCTGAGCCAGAGTCTACATCTCTGGGTAGCATGCCATACAGTAAAAAGTTTAAAAATCCTCAAATGGAATTTTATTTATGAGTGTTACATAGATTATACAAAATTATGTGCAAATTCATACTCTGTGAAAGTGAAGTTGTATTTAAGGCAAACTGTTGGCTAAATGGGTGTACTGCAGCTTTGGAAATCACAAGCCATTAAATCACAGTGTAACCTGAGGAACAGCAGGCTTCATGTACATTTTATGTTTGTTCCTTATTTTAGAATTATTTCTCATTTTGACAATAAGTTACACCTCTATTGAAGATGATAGTAACATCTGTATGAATTTGAGTGGACCAGAACTTACTGTCCTGCAAGTGTTGTGTATAAAATAGTATATAAAATATATTAAAGTCCTGTGAAACTAACATAGAAGAAAACAGTAAAATTTTCCTTAATGTCTTTTGAGGAACACTTTCAATAGATTGCTCACTTTTTCTAGAAAAGGCCATTTGAGGAGCTGAGTTTTTCAGTTAAAGAAACCCAAACTATTATGTCACTAAGTGCTCATAAATACTTGTATTCTTGCTGAGGTAATTTCAGGCCATATTTCTTACATTTTGTTTACAGGTCATCTTAGAAGAATAGGAGTAAAGAATTCAAAGGAATTCTAATGGAAATGAGGTAGTCATGCAATGTGCAATATAAAATCGCAGTTAGTAGTGACTAGAAATGTTGCAGTGGTTGCTACAACTTGACATAATATAACCTGCAGTATGACATAAGTTGAGTTTCAGAGGATTCTGGTCCTCCAAAAATTAATTTTTTGGGATATGAAGCCAAAAGGCTTTTTCCAGTTAAAGTACTATTGGTGTTCTGTGCATTTCCAACTGAGCTTATGATAGAGCACAAGAAAGAGCATAACTGATGTTTAAAACTGATTCCAAAACAGTGCTGGTACACTGGTAGCTAACACTACTGTGATTGCTTGGTTGTTGCTCTCCTTAACTACTGGTTGAGAATGCTTTTGGATTAGCTTACTGGTACATGTTGCTACAAGAAAGAGCAATTGTTAGAAAAAAATATCCCTATAGTGTTAGCTGGTTTTTAAATAGTTAAAATTGAATGAAAAAAAAAAAAAGGAAACTGTCAGACTACCTGTGTTAGAAATAAGACAAAACACTTCTCTCCCATAATCTAATCTCCTTTAGTTTAAATTTTACTACGTGTTCTCCTGCTTTAATAAAGTTCTGGTGATAAACCCAGCCAGCTTACTGCCCAAAATATTCTTAATCCTTTTGGTCATTTGCATCCCATCTGATGTTGGCACGTCTACTGAAGATTTGTTCTAAATTATAGAACCCAAAGCTCTGAGTGTGACACCATCCATGCAGCCACTCATTCAATGCTCCATTCTCCTCCTTCTGCTTGGTTCCCAGCCTTAAACAGGGATGATTGCTGTGAACACTACCTGTGCTCAAATCCCTTCAACATATTTCCAGGGGACATAAAGTCCTTAATATTTTGTCATTTCCTAATTGTAGTCTACTATGATCCAACTTGAAAGAGCAGGAGGGAATAGTAATGCCAGACTCTGTCATACCTGCTAATCTCATCCTACTTTTTCTGAATATAGGGTCCTGGCAGAAAACAAAACCTCTCTACAGAGATTATCCATGCAGATCATTGGTGCCTCAGTGATCCTCAAGGCAGCATCGCCAATTATTAAGACCCTTTGCCTTTCGGTGGCACTGCTTCTGACTTGAGTCTTCAGAGGGAGCATCTTAACGTGGTTGTCCCTTTCCGTGTCTGACCATTATTTACGTTCTATTCTCTTTCCATCCCAGTGCTTTGAATCTGTTGCTTATGGGGACTTCAGAAGGAAGGGGGAAGCTCCTGTTCCAAGCAGAGATGAGGGTCCATCTAGTCCAGTCTCCGTCATCCAATATGTTTTTGCCATGTCTCTTCAGGGTTGGAAGCTTGCTCAAGCTTCTTCTCCTTGCAGAGTCTTAATGCAGGCTGTCAGGCTGACAGTGTCACTCCAAAATACCACGTCAGCCTCTCATTCTGACTGCTGGATACTTAGACTAGTGATTTATTTCTTCAGTAACCTGGCCACCAGCTCAAAAAGTTCATGAAGCTAGTCATGCTTTCACTTATGACACCCCCTTCTGTGGTCTCTCCAGGTTACAGCTGGCGAGGGAGGTGATCCAGTGCTTGAGCAGTTGCAGTATCATAGCATTTGAAGTCCTTGTGAAGCCAGTTCTTAGCAGTACAGGTAAATTGCAGACCATTGCTAACAGTTGCTTGGCTTAGGACTTCCAGAGCATTGTTCTCTGATTAAGGTGAAACAATCAGGTCAGTTAATTTAGTCATTAGAAGAAATCAAACACTTATGGGCTTAGTGTGTCTACAGGAGAATTGGAAGTGTTACGCTGTTAGCACACTGCTGTCATGTCTGTTTTGTTTGTTTGACCTCAAGGTAATGAAATAAAAACATTAATGTTCTTTAGTATATTAATATATTGTTTTAAGACAAGTTTCACATACTGTATTTCTGTAAATGCTCCTTCTGTTCCATAAGCATTAATGGTGTTTTCCAACCTAAATGTTACTATGATTTTGCAATTGGCCATTTGATTAAATTGGTATTTCTTGAATAAAGATGCCTATTTTGATCTCACTGAAATTTTTATCTGCCTTTTTCATTGGCAAAAACGTGTTTTAGAAAGAAAGATTAAATGCTGTGATTGTTTTAACCAATAATTTTTTAATGGGCACTGAATAATTAAAGTTTTGTATTCCCTTTTGACTTTTGAGTAGAAGATCTCTACATCCTGTGGCACTTGTGTGCTCACTGTGGATTTGTAATTGGCATTTTCATTCTTAGGGTATTAACATTTCATAAGTGCTTTCTGAATTAACTAGTGTCCTCTTTACGTGAATTATGGAAGTAATTCTTTTTTACGTGGACAGGAAAACTGAAACTAGGATTACTTACGGAAAAGCTGTAGTTTTTAGTGCAAGCACTAGTGTAAGTGAACAAACCAAGTTGCTATTTGTTAAGTTAATGGAAAGTAATTTGTGGTAAATATATTTCTTAGCTTTAATATTAAACTACCAGTACTTCTGAGCAGACATATGCTTTATGTATCTTTTAATTAAACGTTACATATTGAAGTTTTGAAATACAAGGTGTATAAAATACTTGAAACTGATACATATTCTGCTTGATATATCCAGTTGACAAATACTTGAGAAACATCCTTCCATTTCATTTCATCTTATGTGATTATAAGAAAATGACTTGGGACTGAGGAGCCTTGTTGTGAAGGGAATAAGTATGGATGATGTTGGAAGAAAAGGAAAGGCTGAGATATCCGTGGAAGAACACTTCGTTGGATGAATCAAAACCAAATACTTGTACTAATAATCAAGCTTCTCAAGAATAATGAAATTTAATTTGTTGCACATCTCTGTATTTCCATGAAGTTAGCATGATGGAAATTATACATCAAGATGTATGGTAGATTTTCTATAATATATTTATTTTCATAATGATGATTTGGTGATCAGATATAGGTAAAAAAACTAGTGAACCTCCAACTAAGGTTAGGGAAAAGGCAAAACCTTTTACAGTAATGGTTCATCACTGCTCCTCTTTTATTATCTGGTTAGGTTTCTTTTTTTTTTTTTTCTTTTTGGAAATCCCCACATGTTTGCAATGGTTGCCTGAGTTTACTGAACTACCTTGCAAATTAAAGCAGACTGAAACTGTGGTTGGCTTGTTCTCTAAGATAAAGAATCTCTGGAATTTCATGAGCTGCCTTATGAGAAGTGCCTGTATTCCTTCATGGGAACATCTGAAAGAGGGAACAGGTTGACTTTCAGGAATCATTGCTATGAATGTTATTGCAGAAGGTGTGAGGACCCTGTCATGACTTACAGACTCTGATGTCATAACTTCAGCTGTTTGCTTTTTTTTCCTAAAAACTGTAGGTCAAACAAAGCAATCCCAAGACTAATAAAAATGGAAGAGTAATAGAAACACTTCTTAGATTAAATTATAGCTCGAAAAATAAATTAATTGCAAATGCACTTTGACGTTATTTTTGCTTCTAGAAATATGTACATTACCCGTTTTCTTGCAGTGATGAATTTTTTTCCCCCATATTTGCTGGCTATTTCTTGCTTTATATTTTGCTTGTCACTACAACAATGCATACATGCTTTACATAAACGAAGTCTATTAATTTGTTGTGATTTCCCGTGAATATTCTTTAAAACTTGCATCTTCTCAAATCAGTATGGTGGATGGGGCCTACGTGTGCTTTCTGTTGGGTATGTATAATAATTCTGATCTCCTCCTATGATTGGTTGACCTGCCTGGTGGACTGGGAAAGGCTGTTGATATAGTCTACCTAGTCTTCAGCAAAGCCTTTGGCACTGCTCTACAGTGACAGCCTGTAGCTTGGACAGGTAAACTCTTTTTTGGGTAAAGAACTGGCTGGAGGATTGGGTCTAGAGAGTGGTATTGAATAAAGTTAAATCCAGCTGGTGACCACTCATGTGTCAAACTATGACTTAGTTGCCGTTACAGAAGCACGGCTGGAGTACTGCAATGGATAGCTGTCAGCTCTTCAGAAGGGACAGGCAAGGAAGGAGGGGTGGTGGTGTGGCTCTCTCTGCTAGAGAGTGCTTTGATGCTGTAGAGCTTGGGGCTGGGAATGGTAAGGTTGAGTTCTATGGGTATGGATAAGAATGAGGACCAACATGATGAACGTCCTCGTGGGAGTCTGTTACAGACTGTGGAACCAGGAGGAAGAGACAGATGAGGCGTTCTCCAAATAGGATCATGGAATCACAGAATTGTAGGGGTTAGAAGGGACCACTAGAGATCATGTCCAAGTCCCCTGCCAAAGCAGATCCCTAGCCCAGGTTGCACAGGTAGGCGTCCAGGCGGGTCTTGAGTGTCTCCAGGGGAGACTACACCACCTCTCTGTGCAGCCTGTGCCAGTGCTCCGTCACACGTCCTGTGCAGAAATTCCCACACACATTTGTGTGGAACTTCCTCTGCTTCAGTTTGTGGCCATTTTCCCTTGTCCTACCACCACACACTGCTGAGATGAGTCTGGCCTCTTCCCTTTGACTCCTGCTCCGTAGATATTTATAGACATGGATCAGTAGTTTAGTTCTAGTTGGGCTTTGGCCTTTCTAATTTTCTCCCTGCACAGCTTCACTGTGTATGTGTAATCCTCGTAAGTCTTCTTCCCCATTGGCTCATTCTCAATTTCTTGAGGATGGTCAGTTCCTGCACCTTTAAAATTACTTCCTTGAAGTGTTTCCAGCCTTCCTGGGCTCCCATGCCCTCCAGGACAGCCTCCCAAGGGACTCTCTCAACCACGGTCCAGAAGAGACCAAAGTCTGACCCTGGAAGTGCAAAGTGGCAGTTCTGCTGACTGCCCTCCTTGCTTCAACAAAGATCAAGAAATCTATCATTTTCTGTTCACTTTGCCCCAGACAGCCTCCAACCTTAATTAACTGTGTTATTTGCTTTTCCTTTATGACTGAAACTGTAGGGAGAGGAGAATAATACTGTTTTTCTCAATTTCTCAACAGTAGGGAAACAGATATTTCCCTGGAGAAGTTTATTAATATTTTAAATTTGAGTTGATGAAATCTAAATTGGAAGTGGAAGCTTAGGACACAATCATTTGTACCTTCAGGACTAGGTTTGAGTGTGGTCCTCTGTTTTGTGTTCAATGCTGTTCTGGGCTGTAAGTGAAAAGCAGTAGCAGAAAAATGAATGCACGCTGTAGTTAAATGATTTCAATTAAATCAGTTAATTAACTTGTTTGATAGAAAAAACTTACAAGTGGCTCACAATTTTTCTAAAATGTAATTTTTCTTCTTGACGGATGGAGTTTGAAGCACCTATGGATGAAACGACAGCTGAATGTGCTATTTTAATGTTGTATGTACTACCATGCTGTGTTTTCTGGGTGTAGTGTGAGATTTTAAAATTTACCTTCAGACTTTCAGTGTCTGTTCTGAAGTTCATGTTCTGAACATGCTACTGGTGGATCTTTAGCTGACATTTTTCGGATATGTGGGATGTTTGACTTTGGCTCAGATTGAGTCAAATGCCAGAATACTATAGGGAAAGGTGGAGAGCTTTGCCTCAGTCTTTCTCAGTTGCATCAGTTGCTTGGTCCCTGTGTTTATTAGTGAATTTTCTTTGATTAGCGGTTTAACCCATTATATTAAATAGGATTTCATTAAGGAACAAAGACTGATCAGTGAGGAGACAAATACATTGAAAAGCCTGTTAGAAAGCTTCAGGAACCAATCGGGTGTATCCCCAGAACACATAGAGAGTGTCTTTCTATCAGATAGATCTTTTTAAAATTATTTTTGTGGCCAACCTTGCCTTTGCTGAATTTTGACTCCTATTTTCACTCCTATAGTTCCTTTGGGAAAGCAATTTAGTATTATTTGCAAAAATGTTTTGAATACTTATCCTGCAAAATGCTTTTGTCTTTATTTCCGAGAGCTAATCTAAATCCTAAACTTGCAAATCCATCCTGGAGGATGTCTCCATAAGAAGTGTTTGACCCTGTAAGTGTTAGTGGAGGAGCTCCTCAATGGAGATGGAGGACTGTTTCTTTTTCACAGGATCAATTAATCATCTTGTTGATGGTGTAGAGTGTCTGTACTCAACTTTAGCAGCATGTTTATGTGTCAGTTTGGCTGATGCTTACTAAGAAAAGAGAGTCTGCCACCCTGTGCAAAGAAGCTTCATTGCCTTTATATATACATATAGTCAGCTGTGGTGCTTCAGGAACTGCTGAAGTATAGCACTGTGTCACTGCATGGCCTTATCTGAAAGATTTTGAGCTCATGAGTGAAAGCTTATATTTATGTTAGCTTACGTTTGTTCTACCTGCATTTGGGTAGTTAGACCTCAGTAACAAGGAAACCAATGGAACATCTGAGACTTCAGTAGTAAGGATGTCAGATTCTTTGAGGCTCACTATAAAGTGTCTGAGATTTTTACTACTTCTGTGTGATGTGAACATCACAAGCAAAGTAATTTTAATAAAAAAGCAAAGATATACTTATTTAAATCGAACCATTGATATTAAAATTGCACATTAATATATATATGTAAAGTCACAGGTAGTATTGTCTTCTAATGGTAGTATCAGTATCATACTAATACTGACAATATGAATATATAATACGTATGGTGAAATTATACAATGTGTCTGAACAAATATTGTTAGTGTTATCGTAACATGTTAAAATTGAGAGCGTGTGACACAGAGGTCTGGAGGAGGTTGTGTCATCCACTTCAGTAGAAATTCTTGTTAGAGGGAGGCCAAATACTGGACTGTGCTGCATCTCCTTTCATGGTCCTTGCTCTTCAGAACAAAATTCCAGGTCTATTCCAGAAAAACATTTTGTGTCATTGGCAGGAGAGTGTTTAAAATAGAATTCTGTCTTGATGCCTGAGATTAATGCTCAAAAATGTATTGTTCAAACGCTATCAAAGAATTACAGAATTGCAAGGGTTGGAAGGGACCTCAAGAGATCAAGACCAACCCCCATGCTAAAGCAGGTTCCCTACAGTAGGTTGCAGAGGTAGGCAACCAGATGAGTCTTGAATATCTCGTTAGGAGACTCCACTGTCTCTCTGTGTAACCTGTTCCAGTGCTCTACCATCCTTACTGTAAAGAAGCTCTTCTGCATGTCTGGAACTTCTGTGTTCAACTTTTAGGCCATTACTCCTTGTCCTGTTGCTACACTCCACCAAGAAGAGTCTGGCCTCATCCATTTGCCTCCCTGTTCCCTTTAGGTATTTGTAAACATTAGTCAGATCCTGCCTCAGTCTTTTTTTTTTTTCCCAAGACTGAATGGACTTGGGTTATTCAGGCTTCCCTCATACAGGTCATGCTCCAGGCCCTTTACTGTCTTTGTGACTCTTCACTGGACTCATTCTAGGAGGTCCCTGCCTTTTTTCAACTGGGGAGCCCAGAACTGTATTCCAAGGAGGTTTTGAGATCCTTAGGATTTTCCCCAGCTCAGCGGGGTTTTAGTGGAAGTTTGCGTGACTGATTATGTTGCTTTATTTTGAATTTCATCTTTCTTATATGTAACCTTTAAAAAACCTAAAGGTCTCTCTTCAAGGAATATAAAAGCTCTAGGATGGCAATGGAGCTTTTAACTAAGTGGATTTATCGAGTGCTTAGCTTTAAAGTGGAGAAGTGTCTAATCAAGTTTCAAGCATCCATGGCACAGAGATACAAACCCTAAGATTTTTCAATATACTCTAAATAATGTTTGACATACTTCACGATTAAATTTGACACACAATATTGAATTAATATTAAACTGTTGGACATTTGGGTCCTAAAATATTCATTAAATATTTATCTCACAACAGTGTTCTAAGTCCATTTCAAATTTCCTGGGAGTCTTATGAAACTTACAGAACAAGAGGGTAATGCCTAAAACTTATCAGCAGCTTGGGACAGCAGTGAGGAACATCTCTGAGAATTATGGTTTGTGGGAGATTTAGGGCTTGTACTACTGCTGTTGATTTTTTGGCATCCACATTCAAAGTATTTTCCACATTTCACAGTACGAACGCAAACATGAAAAACCTCAGGCTAAACGGGATGGATTAAACTTCTATGCCACTGAAATTCTATCCTAGTAATGATAAAATGGTGTGGTCATAACTGTCACAAGTGAGATCCCACTTTCCCAATTTTTTTTTTTTTTTTTTTAAGGGATATATGAATTTAGCTAAAGAGTACTGACATCTAGTGGGTACATGAAATAGTACAAAGAGCTCTAGTCAGGCCAGTCTTCATGTTCAGAAGAGCATGGTGCAGTTTAATAAAATACAGTCCCTTCTTTATGGATTTGAATTAAAACATGTCTTTGAGAAACAGATGACAGAATTATGACGATGAACTCCATTGAATATTTTTCATTAAAATGTTTTCTGCTTACGTGAAAGTAAAATCTTAACCATTGGCATTTTAGGGAAGGTAATTAGTTTGATTTTTCAATCTTTTTTCTTTCTTTTAAAGATTTAACTATATTTTTAGTAATTGAAATAGAGAGGGAAAAGACCAATTGCCTTTTTCAGTCTGCTGTCAAGGTCAGTGTTTCATTTGGATTGTAGCTTGCACATCTTGCGTCTTGTAACTGTGTGGTTAACCTGAAGCAAGAGTACACCCAGCTGCACATCAGTCATGTTTCTGGTTTGGATCCATCCACACACTACTTTCCAACTGCTTCCTGAAATGCCTGATAGGGCAAACAAAAGGACTGCAGCTCCTCCTTCTTCAGCTCTCATCAAGGGTTATATCTGTGTCCTCTAAACATTCCACTTGTACAGTCTTCCTTCTGACTCATCTGTTCCAAGACTTTACACTCACAACTCATCCAATCTCTGCTGATTACATTTTGAATATCTTTATTTCAGTTTTCCAAGTTCTCTACAGTTACCTGTTTGCTCATTGTTAACTCTTCCCCAGCTGCATCAGGGAACTTAAGGCTATGTGCATCTGCAATTATTTGACATCTCTGAACTGTCTGGACTGATATTGGAGTTACCTTGCTCACTTTGACTATTGTGCAAGAGGGAATCCTGGACACAATAAAGTCCATGAAGTACTACACTTGTGATGCCCGTGGAGCCAAGATTCATTCCTAACATCTGTCCGTGCATTTTTAAAGACATCATGTAATTAGTTAAACATATTACAGAAATCAATTTTATAATCTAATTTTTGTGGTAGCATTAGGATGATCTCCTAATATGGACATGATTTTATTAGCCAAAAACTATGCTGGAATAGCTAGCATTTTGTGTGACTTTGAGTTTGGTTTGCAGACAATGGAAGGTAACGCAAGCCTACTCTCATTATCAGCGCTACATATTAGCTGAGTACTGGCAGTGTAAAATTAGATTATGATAATAAAAAAGTAATTCTTTTCCATGCTGATGCTTTTATTATAACTATCAGTGCAAACTGTATTAGTATCTGTATTGAATTAGAAGGATGCAATTAACAGCACGTTTCATCAACAGGAACAAGTGATCCATACGTCAAGTTCAAACTTGGAGGAAAAGAAGTGTTTAGAAGTAAAACAATCCACAAGAACCTCAATCCTGTATGGGAAGAAAAAACTTGTATTCTTATAGATAACCCAAGAGAGCCCTTATATATAAAGGTAAGACATTGTATTATTTATGTCAACAAATCAGAGCCAAGGAGTCATTGACAGAATTAATGTTTTAAAATGGAAAGTACAGTTATTGTTAGAAAAGCTTAAAGTGAATTATAGTTCTACACTGCTCCTTTCCTGTCCTTGTTACCCTTAGCAATTCACAAGGAATGAACACGTGGCAAGTGCTGTAGAAGAAAGAAGCAGATTCAAAAGATTCACTTAAAAGAAAGTTAGCTACCTGTTTTGATTTAAGTCAAATAGCAACCCTACAGTAAGGTGAAAAGGGAAGAAGAGTAAGCATTCCTTTTTCTTTTTTCCTTTTCCTTTTCCTTTTCCTTTTCCTTTTCCTTTTCCTTTTCCTTTTCCTTTTCCTTTTCCTTTTCCTTTTCCTTTTCCTTTTCCTTTTTCTTGGAACGGTGTATTAACAGGTATAATGTCCTGTGCAGATATGTCCTATGAACATAACATCTAAATATTCAGTATTTGTAGCTCACTCAGACATTCTAAGACCCAGCTGAGGTATACTAAGTTTGCCATGTATGTCCACTAGACATACAATTCTGTTTTGTCTAGGAATGAGATTTTTTCATTTACTTATCCTTCATGTTAATGTGAAAACGAGAGAGAAAATACGACAGTATCCGCTCAGGTAGATAGATGCACATGATGGACTTAGACACAAATACTTATGCATTCAGTCATTTGTACTTGTAGCCAGTTGAGTATAGAATTTTGGTAACATTATTTCCGTCTAAACCCAGTCTATATTAAGGTATCTGTAGAAGACTGGCTTCAACTTCTGCTAAAATGGTTTTTGTAGTGCAGTAGTTAAGTGTATATATATAAAAATCAGAGGCCTTTAGTTCTGTTCTGTTACTTTTCCATTAAATATTCTCATTATTGGTGAACATCCCTCTTTATTTAGAGCTGAAGATTTCTTCTGATCTCAGAAATTGTCATGGCAATGTTTGACAGAGAAATGTAACTTAACTAGGAAGTTTTATTTTGATGATCAAGTTTCCTAGTTTGAGTTGCGTAGTTATCTTTCCTTTTTACCATCTGTATTTTTTGTTCATTTCCAGACAGAAGACATTCCTTAATTTTCTTCATTCTAACTTGAGAAGGCCTAATCTATCTCAAATCACTGACACCACTCAACATATTAGCTGCAGATTTGTGTCTGGATTTTAGTAAACTTGCCCATGTGTGTTCTCTTTTAGACAGAAAATTAGCTGACTGCATCCTCATACTGGAGTAAAAAGTGTTCCTGTTGCTTTACACATGTATTAAGTCATCACCTTATGTTATTTCTAAGACTTAATGACCTCCAAAACCCAGATTGATATAATTTTTATCATACGTCATACTTAGGCAAGTGCTGTTAATAACCGTCTTTTCACAATCATATCACTCCCTTCTGCTTACACTGTATAAAATTTGTAAGGGTATGAATTCATGTCTAACCAGTTGGTGATTCCCCTTGCTTTAATTTTTCCTCTTTTAGTGACAAATTTATAAAAATACTGAATTTGTTCACATGCACAGCCTGGTTCCAGTATACCATTGCGTGTTTACATTATGCATTCCAACTTCTAAATAAGAAGTTTCAAAGTTTTATGTGTGAAAAGTGTAATGATGCTTTCATTTTCTCCTTGTCCATATGAGAAACATGTGGCTTGACTTTGGAAAAGTGTTTTCAAGAAAACAAAGTTGGAACATTTGGAAAAAAAAAAAAAAAAAAGGTCTCTGATGCTGCAAAATGTTTTTATCCCCTATACATCTTAGGTTTTTGATTATGACTTTGGACTTCAAGATGACTTCATCGGTTCAGCGTTTTTGAATCTGGCATCATTAGAATTAAACAGGTATGGAACAAATAAGTTTATGGAACAATTCCTTAGGTTTGCCAATTGCATGTTTGTGGAGCTGCAAGTAGAGCGTGATGCTGAAAAATAATAACGGAAACCTACCTTATATAAAACTAGCAGAGGAAGAACACTTTGTTTCAGGGAATTATTATAATGTGAATATTAATAAATATGTTAACTTATCATACAGAAAATTTGTTGTAACATCTATGAAAAGATAACTTTTATAATCACTTTATTCTCGTTTTTATATTGTCTTCATTTACAGTATTACCACCTGCTGTTTATTTTCTTATGTTTTTTTAATCCACTACTATTGCAGCACAGGTTTAATTACTTGAGTGTGTATAAGTACTTAACATAGAGAAACAGTATTTAGTGTTTACTTATGACTGTTTAGACTGAAATACTTAAAGATATTACTTAATAAGCTAAATTTGTCACATTATTTTCAAGTAGCTTCATATAAATGCTGATTTCTATAATTGTCATGATTCAGAAATGTAATTATCTGAGAGCCTGAAATCAAAACAAATGCACATGTTTTTGTCTCCTAGGCAAACAGATGTTACCTTGAGCCTGAAGGATCCTCATTACCCTGACCATGATTTGGGAAATATATTACTGTCAGTTCTGTTGGCTCCAAGAGAAGAACAGCGAGAAGTGGTAATTTTAAGATTTTAATGTGTCATTGCTGTTGTTTATCTCTCTATGATTGGATGACTTAAAGCATGAGAACTATATCTCATGAGTTTAATTTGATGTTTTCCAGTTCTTAGGATAATGCTGAGCAGTGTTTGTGTTATAGTTAAGCATGCTTCATCTGTGTTGGATATTCTCTGAAAAAATAGTGAATTATCCAGATAGACCATAAATGATTTACAGGTTGCTGAAGTCAATTACAGGAGGATGGTGTTGATATAAATGGGACAGTATCAATAAACCACTGGAGAAGAATTTTGAACCTAGCGCTGATGTCTCCAGACAAGATTATTTAGATACTATTCACCTCTGAAAAAAAAGAAACCTGAGGAAAAGTAGTATTTCTGATTTTTGCCTCTTAATATTGATAGTTTTAAGTGTCATCAAGTGTTTACAATTGGAAAAGTGCCTGTTTTTCTACACTTATTGTAACTCCTTTGTCAATCTTGGTTTTCTAAGCTGTTGTTAGTTGTTGTTGTTAGTGAAAATGCTTTGTGGTTTTTAAATATGGATCCTGTTAGTTATGACAGCAACTGTACAGTTTAGATTACAGGTTTTTCATATGTCGATTTTTGACTTGTAATAGTCCATTTGCAGTAGAAATATGAGACATGAAATCTTGCTCAGAGTTAGCTAAATAAAGTGTATTCCTTTTGATTCAGGAGGTGAAAAAAAGAACTTGATGAAATTTTCCATTTAAAATCACTACCTGTTCCATAAACAGGGGTATGATTGAATATATACTTGTAAGAATATATGTGCTTCTGTAAAGATAAAGGACGCTACTTTGTCTGTTACATACCTAACAATGGTGGCTTGTGATATTGTTATATGCTCCACATAGTAACTCAGTAATAGGAACTAGTTGTTTGATCATCGGTATGACAGAGATGTAGAGTAAACAGATCTCTCATCTGTTTGCTTCCTTTCCAACATTCTCTTAGAGCTTAGCAAAATAATAGCAAGTGATTATAGTACACAAAAAGCTTATTTAAACGGTGCATTATCCTTACTTAAGTGATACCTTTGTGCTGGCAGCTCAGAGCGAGCCTTGCAAACTTGCAACCCCATTGATTATCACTTAAATTGTGTCTTTGGGCAAAACCTGCATTTCTAAGTCAGCTGATAATCGCCCTGTTGTTGTTACTAGTGACTTCAGCATTATTGTGCCATAATCCTGTGCAGCACAGAAGGAAATGTGTTTTTATGTGGGAAATCAGTGAGTGGGCAGTAGGTTTGTTTCCATTTTTCACCATATGGGTAGAAAAGGCTACTCTGCCTTTCAGTGTTAAGGAAAACTACTATCATACAAAGGGAGCTCAAGAAAATAACAGCTGAAAAAGAGAAATTAAGGCATTGTAATGTGTCATTCTTATGGGCATTTATTCAGGGAATAAGTATCTGAATTTTCCACAGACTTCCTGAACAGCAACTTTTCACACCTGGCTGACAGTAATGATAGAAAGAATTGGATTTGTGCTGCTCAACATCTCATTATTACCTTTCCATTTAATAACTTAATCCACTTAGTTTAGCAGAAGTGACCTATTTTTTCTTTTTATTCAACCTGTTGTTGTATGAACTTTTATTCTGAAAACACCCAAGATTCTTAAGTTTTCTATTTGCTATTAGCAATCACTATTCCCAAGATAAGAATCTTAGAGCAGTCCTGTCAAAGTTGTAGTAGAATTTGAGAATTTGTGTCACATTGAAGGGAAGATGACCTATAAAATTAATAGTGAATTCATGTATATGAATGTGATATGCATTTAATGATTCGAGCCACAGTTATCTTTTACTTGGTTACCACATGTACTTATTTATTAAATTTTACTTACTCTCTAGGGAGAAGACAAATTGGAATATGTTACAAAACATATCACTCAAACTGTCATCCTTGATTGTTTTCAAAATGTCTTCTAGTATTTAGGATAATTTTTATTGAATTATTTGTTGTTGAGATAAATAAATTATCAAACGCTATGCTAGAGCAATTAAAGTAACTTCTACCTTTCCAGTCTATGTAGCGTTCTGTTTGAATGATTACTGCTTCCCTTCTGTTTATCTCCACGTAGGTAATAATTCAAATAGTACCTGTTGAAATATGTAGATTAAAAAAAAAGTGAGGACCTTTATATCAACTTTAATGACTGCTGCATAGAAAGTATGTCTTCATACCACGTGCATTTTCTTCTAAGTCATTACTGATTTTCTTAAATCGTATTTTATATCCCTGTATAATCTGTTTTGATAAGTATATTTTCATCTGAATAAATTTTGTTTACTTGTTGACAAAATGCACAAGCAGTTTAACATTATGCAGATAGTACACAGTAGTTAAATCATAAAACAGAAGAACTCAGAGATAAACAGCTAGCAGTTTAATTGCATATACTTTAAGTTCCATGTACTTAAATTATAAATACTTGTTAAGACTGTTCAGGAGAAGAGGGAAAGAATAGCTTCAACGAAATGTGTATATGCCATATAGCTATGGCATAAAAGTAGCATTCTATCTGATCCTGTATTTTGGCAGCTCTGTAATCATACTAATCATAATCCATACCTCAGCCATTTGAACAAAACTTGATGTTTGTTTGATAATTTTGTAATGCAGATTAGACTTTCCTAAAAGATAGTTCATCTCCCTGAAGTGAAGCAACTGAGAGTGTTTTGTAGGTCCGGTATACAGGTGTAGATAAAGGGCGAGTCTATAGGCAATATTTGTAGCTAGATAGTGGATAGACAGAATTCTTTCTAGCGAAGTATTTTATCAGCATACCACAGCTGTATCAATATAAGTAGGTTATAAGATGAATCCTGTCATATTGAATAGGATATATTTACACTTTTAGCACCTGCACTGGTTGATAAGACATTCCAGTTGGAGGTTCAGTGGACCGGTGGTGCAAAATTGGGAGCTTTACTGTATATTGGTTCTTGTCTATGTGTGAGAGAGGTAATATTACTAGTGATTTTAAAAAGAAGCAGTTACTGTAGAAGATTAATAGTTGGTTTTGGTTTTGGATGGAAATGTCTTTTGTGAAGCCTCGAGCTGTGTAAAGAGATGTGAAAAACATTTTGTCCACTCATGAAAATTCTTTTCCTTCTTTTGGAAAGAAATTCTGATAAATGCAGATTTTCAGTGTGCAGATTATTGCAATATTCTCTACAATATATATCTCAAAGGTCCCACTTCCTGAGACAAATGCAAATCACTTCTTTAGATGCAAATAAAAATTAAGAACACTGATGTTTCTGTATGTGCATTTAACAACATAAAATTGCATTAGGAATTAGAAGAGCTGAAGATTTATCACTGAGGCCTAGTATACTGTCAGAAACAAAGTTTGAGCAGTAGACAGTTTTGAATATTAGACACTGTTTCAATTTAAAGGAGGTTCTGTATGCTGTTTTCGTAATTAAGAACATATTTGATTTTTGGAGTATATTTTCTTAGGAAAAATGCAGAAGTAGGCTGCAATTATTTATGTATATAGACAGATGAAAAAATGAACATTTCTAGCCAATCTTGAATCGATCATTGCCTTTTGTGACCTGCTGCTTTTTCTAACAGCATAATGATGTTAACTTCTTCAGTAGTAATCTAACCATTCAAACAGTGTACATTAATAAAGTCCATTCTTTTGAGCATTGTTGAAATGAAAAGTCAAATTTATTCTGATTTTTTTCTGAGCATTCTTAAATTGTGAATCAAAATTGATGAATGAGTTATTGGTATACATATGAGAAATAAGGATGTTTTTAGTTATTTGTGAAAAGTGATTTTTTTTTACGGCAACTGTGTTACAGTAGCAGTGGTTGAAATAATTCATTTACATTTTCTTTGTGTTAGGTTTACATAGTTGTTTCAGTTTTTTTGCTGTAATGGTACAGGTAGTTTAGTTATCTAGTGTAAGGAAGAGGACAAAATATGAAAGTAATTGAAAAGTATGTGTACATAAAAACATGTTCAAACTTGAGCTCTCCAACAGCAACAACAAAAAAACTTTTAACTGGTAAAAATGTTTATGATGTTACTTTCTCCTTAATTTATCCTTTTAAAGGATGCAAATTTAAAAAGTCAGTAATGATTTACGTTTTTCTTAGACATACTCAAATGAAACTTATTTTGTTTCAGTAATTCCAGCAATATTCTTTTAATATTTATCTTCGAGTTCATGTACTTTATGCATGCCTGTGCATCACGTGTTGTTGTATGCATGCCAGTTAAAAATGTCTATGTTGTATGCAGATTCTCTGCTCAGTGTTGTAACCATTGGTGCCGTATAGTGCATGTGAGTGTTATTGGCTCTTTCTCTAGTAAGTCTCAGTGCACAGATTTCATCACCACAGATCTTGCACAGTGGCTGTGAATTCATTGGAGCTGCATGTCTTGAAAACAGTCCTGTCTAACCTATGTCTCAAAGTAATCTATTGGCTACAGGGAATTGAAAGTTGGTGGCTGATCATGTCAGTGGCCTTGGAGGCCAAATAACTTGGGCACTACCAATGGCTTGAGTGGCATAGAAGATGGAAAAAAAGGAAACATGCGAGTGTTACTTGGATCTGAGATTAAAATTACAGTGTTATTTTTTTCTTAGATAAGGAATCCCAAGTGATGCCAAATACTTCTTTTTTTTAATCAATAAAAACATTGACAACATTAATATGCTGTCAATTTGCTTGCTGTTGTATAGTGCAAGCTGATATATTATTTTTAACTTTGTCAAAGGTGTAATGCCGTTACAGAAAAAAAAGAGTGACAGAACTAAAGTGAGGCATGGAATATTTTCATCTGAAATAGTTCCGTGTAGTTCATTTGTCACAGTTTGCCCTATGCTATTTCTTTGCTTTCTTGGTTTGTACGGGTGTTCACAGCTTATCTTGCTACAGTTGGTTACCATGCCAGTGCTCAAAAGGTAATCATATATTTTTGTAGCTAGTACAGGAACTTAACTCCTTGAAGCTAAAAGAGTGTTATGCATGTAGTTCATTGAGATAATTGGGCTAGAATGTCTTCCCTACTCCGAGCCTGATTCAAAGCTAGGCCTGTGCTCTACATGGGGATATCCAGGATGAGGCGTGGTGCCCTTATCCATGAATTACCCTGACCTTAAGCTGCTTGGTTCCCACATGCCTCCCTTTCTCTATGCATAAAAATGGGCTAAGTGGCTTTTTCCTGTTTTTTTTTTTTTTTGTGTTCAAATATCTACGCATATTTACCAGTACCACAGTTTCACTAACATAAAGCTGTAAAGCTTTATCTGTACATAACAGCTTAAAAATTTTCCTCACCAGCCAGGCATTGTTCGTCTCACATCAAGATGCACCTGTTTGAACCAATTTAAGGATATTATGAAAGTAGGAAAACAACAGTTTTGTTTTTTTTCCCCACACAATAATTTAACCAAGTAGAATGGTAAGACATCAAAATTTATTTCACTCTGGAAAAAAAAAGTATTTTTGCAATAGTTAATTAAATATATATATAAATAGAACTGAAGAAAGCTTCAATAAAAATTAATGGCCTTTGAATTGTTCTTGCACAAAGAAAACATAGAATGAGAAATGTGGAATTGCACAGATTAATCTCTCAGTATTTCCATAGAACTGCTTTAAGCAACAGTTGTGCTCACAGGTAAATTGTCCACATCCATCTTGAGTGATTTTATTTACCAATTAAGAATATGTGTCTCTGGGCGCTGCCTCCCAGCACGTTTTAAAGCATTATCACTAGCAAACCAAAGTTTCACAGAGTATTTATGTAATGGGATATGGCTACTGTGTCATGCTGTGGTTTTGGTGGTTGTTTTGTTTTGGTTTTTTGAGTCCCATTTATAACCCATATATTTTATTTTAGGTCATGCATGGAATTATTAAACAACTGAGCTATTTTTTATTGCCACTAAATTAAATAGCAATGGTAATCCTAGAGATTTTGTAATAGTTGCATGTTGCCCAGGGTTCCTTATGTAGGGCTTATCTTCAAGCAGCTACAGCTCTGAGTTAGACAGTAGTGTTCTGAAGAACTGAAAAAAAAATAAAAATTAAAAAAAAACAAACAAATTTCAGAATCAGTTAAAATTGAAGTCAGTGTAAATAACGACACTTTTTTTTTCTTCTTCTTTTTTTTAAATCATTTTCATGTAACGCATTATCTGTAATAATATGAAGTTCATAGCTCCCAGAGGAGTATGCCTGGGTGTGATCAGTGCTGCTAGTTGCCTGGATTTATTTCAGTCTTGTGTAGTTGTTGCTGCAGTCTATGTGTTGCTGCTTCAGTGGTAATGGTCATTAAATGTGGATTGTCCCAATGGAGACAGCTGGCCTCCTTTTCTGCATTTCAGAGTAAAGGTAATTAAAATGCTCTATTTTATTTTCAGACAATGCTAATGAGGAAGAGTTGGAAAAGATCAAGTAAGGTAACTTTTAGCATGTGGTCTTCTGGCATTTCTTGTAGAAGAACTTCTGTGTTTTACCAAACCTGCCTCTGAGACTGAAATCCTGTGGCACAAGATTTATTATTTTTCCAATTGTGTTTTAATGGAGCTGTTCATATTTTGTCAAATCCAAATCATGATACACCTGAGCTTTTTAATATAATCGTTACACCATTCAAATTTGTTGTAGCATTTCAGTCTATCTTGATGATACCTAGTAATGTCAGGTAATAAGTGGTAAAGGTGTCCTAACTCTTTTTTTGACAGTTTTAATGTCTCATTATACAATCGATTCCTGTAACGCTGATGCTAAAAAGGAATTCATGCCAAAGGGTAACTTTCATTTTTCTGTTATTACTGCTACTGTCCAGAATTCTTGTGTGAAAGATTTCAGAGTGGTGCTTCTCAGAGATAGTCCCGATCACGAGATTCAAGGGAATAGCAAAGTTTTCCAAGAGCAGGGAAATCATTCTTGGTCTCCACTTTATACAGCTTTTTATAGACACTTCTAGTCCTAGGAGTCATTTTATGAGAAAAAAAAATAGGCTATGTGTGTTCTTTTTCATTAGGGAAAGGCTAGGAGATGCATAAATAGCAGACTAGAATGAATTCTTATCTTTTTCCTGTTTCTGAAAAGATAATGAAAATGTGTTTAATTCCATGTCAGTTTTCTGTCCAGCCTTACAATGTTGCTATGCTGCATTTGAGTTTTAAGCTTTCTTATTGTTTTTATAATTAAATATTGTTTTTAAATATCTGAAAGACATCAGCTGGCAAATTTATTTGTTTCAAATATTATCATGTAGAGGTGTTAAAATTGAGAAGAAATAAGTCTTTGGAGTAATTTCATGTGGGTGATTTACTTTGCTAGCATACTGATTTATGAATCTACGTAGAAGTTTGTTGATCAACGATGTACATTTGCATGGTATTTTGTACATATCTAAAAAATTAATATATCTGATTTCATAATTCTTGGGAATTACAGCTCTTGAGGGAGCTGTGGGTATCCCCATGCATTGCAGGAGTGTTGGACTAGGTGACCTTTAAAAAATCACTTCCAGTTCAAATGATTCTATGAAATCACTTTATAAAAAATTGTCTCAGATTTCTTTTTCATTTGACACAGCTGTGAGCTTTGATTATCCAGAGCAAATGGCACATCATGGTAGCTAGAAATTCTTCAGAGCTGTTAAACTGAATTATTTACGTGTTAACCTTTGTTAACGTTTATCTGGCAATACTTAATTCAGTAGCCACCATACCTGAAAAGGAGTATTTTAAAAAGATTTTGTAAATAGCGAATACATGGATATAAATATTGCATTTTTCTACATTTATCTTAGCTAAAGCAATAGTTTCACCTGATTTTTTAGCTTATATACCCTGTATGCATTTATGTACACAGTATGCACTGTTACTTTCATGATTTATAAACAGCTGTCTTTCAGTCAACATTTCATTTTGTCACACAGTTCTGTGGCCTATCTGATTGAAGTTGCATTTCATCTGCTCATTTGTCCTGTGGGACTCTTTAAAGAACTCAAGATCCTTGAACTGTTGTAAAAACAAACAAAAAAATTCAGACAATATTAGTTACCAACAAATCTTTCAAAAAGTGGTTTTCTCTGGGAGGTGTGTTGTCCAATATTGAGACACCATAAGCTGATTTTGAAACAGTGTTGAGAAATAGAATAATCAAATAAAAAACAGCATCACAGAATGACTTTGGTTGGAAGAGAGCTTAAAGCTCAGCCAGTCCTAACTCCTCTGCCATGGCCATGGCTGCCCTCCTCCCAGGCTGCCCATGGTCCCATCCAACCTGGCCTTGAACTCCTCCAGGCATGGCACACCCACAGCTTCTCTGGGCAGCTGAGTCAGTAAAACTGTTTGATACTTCTAGAGAAAAAAGAAAATACCCAATTTAAGATAATCCTCGAGGAAATATTTGTCTTACATTAATGAGAAAAGAAAACAGTATTAAAATTTATAGAGTTGTTATTGTCTGATTTGATAAATTGTGACAGAATACATTAATTTCTTAGTTGATACGCTTGAAATGTAAATTTTCTGTAGCGCCCACAGATTGAAATTAAGATACAGCAAATGCAGATCTGTATGGCATTACTGTTTTTGTGAACAATGTGCTTTTCATGTAGTTTCATGTGGACGTTGCTATACTCCTTTACAGATAACTAGTTTTGTGTGTGAGATGGTATTGCAGTACTTGTATCCTTGCATAGAATTACTTTGGCCAAATTCTGAATCTCTTCTTCAGTTACCGTTTCCTCTGTGTGCTCAAAAGATGAATTTAGTTCTCATCAAATAAGCGTGTAAATGCATCTGTATTTTTTTTCTATTTTCTAGATGAACTACAGTTTTCAACAAGAATAGTGTTAAAAACATTTGCTAGTAGTGTCACTAAAATTTCTGCTTTTATTTTTGCGTGTCTGGTTGTTATTGAAGTTTATTTTATCATGTTTGCTTTATGGTAGACATACTCTTGATCAAAATTCATGGGAGCTAGAGGGAATACTCATCTTTCACTGAATCTAGCAGAAATGAAATTCAGACAGTTTTGAAGCAGAGCATTTGCACCAGTGTAAAGTAAAATTTCCTGTCATCAGCAAAAGGGAACTCCCAGTGGGCTGTTTTAAAAACGAAGCAGACAAACAATTTTTTTATCTGAGGTGCTACAATTTGCACTCTGTTTTCAATTGTCTTAATGTCACTGTAAAGGAAACAGCTGATCAGGGGTCACAAATTCATAGGTATGGTTTCTGCGACCACCTCCACTTCTACCAAGTGCAAAGCAATTACCACTGATTTCTGTGCTAAGATTCATTACACCTCAAGTAAAAATGCAGATGGATTATTTAGTGTTCCGTGCACTTTCCTGTGATCCAGGTGTTTGTTCCAGGAGCACACTACTCCCGTGCCTCAGTTCCTGTGTTTTAGAGTTCAGTATGCATTAGAAGACAAAGTATTCATAAGGCCTGAATATTCTGAGTCATTCATTTAAAATATAGGAAGATTTTTTAGCTTCCACTAGCTTCTTCAGAAGATAAAAAATGAGAAGCTTTGACCTCTGCAATTTGGCTTTCTTCTCTGTGTGTGGACTATGACCTTTTGTGGCCTTCTTGGTACTCAGTGTCCACCACACTATTTTCCCTTAGGGTAGATCTTCCTTTTCATGTTAATTCTTCTGGTAAAGATACAGACTTGTCTCTCTGTTTATTGCTGGACCTCCTGGGTTTTTGTGGTTTCTCCTCAGAAATTTATTTTAAGTAAAGTTCTTTTCTCTGGCACTTAGCTTTGCGTGCTTCTTTGCAGGTTTCTCCTACCTGTGAAGTCCTCACTTTGTTTTCTTTCTCTCTTTTATTTCATTTCTGACTATGCAGACTTTGCACTTGTTCTTTGGGTTAAGGAAAACAAATCTCCTTCTCTCTTGCTTTCTAAACTTTTCAGAGTGCCAGAAGTATTTGATAAAACACTGTTACTGTGATCTAGGTGTAACAGGTGCACAGAAAAGACCAAACTTGCCATAGAAAAACTCATTACAAATAGTCAATGCCGTTTCTGACAGTGCGATGAACAGTGCTAATTGCTGTTGATATTTTCATTATGGAATCCTTGAGGTGAAGTTTATCCACTTGACCAGAAGAAAAAGATGACTGTTTTCAGTGTGAGCCAGCACAGATAAATTCTGAAGAGTAGTTTTCTTCCCTGTGCTCTGGTTATTAAGTGCTAGGAAAAAAATAAGTTCTGACTTGTTGTGTATTAATTATCCACGACAGGGATGCACATACTACATAGTTTCTCCTCATCATTTTATACTGTGCAGTGCTGTCAAAGTTAACAACTAATAAAATGTTATATTTTCTCTACCATTATTAAGCCTGAAGCTCGTAAGTGGGAAGAGACTCTTTAAACACAGTGTTCTCATGTAAAAAATGACATTATTTTTTATTAAAAAACTAATTCTTCTCTCATTCTTCTCTTAGCTTCTAATGATAAATTTTCAGTACTTTTGTGCTAATTTTTTTAAGATAAAATCTTACTGTTTTATACCATGTGGCATTTAGCATTGAAATAAAAAACCTAAACTTAGAGGTATTCAAGAAAAAAGGGTGACAGTTTGTTGAAAATTGTCAGCTATTTTGTGGTTGTTGCCTTCTGCTGACAACATGAGCTTATCCCCCTTGAGAAGAATTAACGTTATAGCTTTTTTATAAACACAGCTTATATTTTTTTAGTGCTGTTGAGTATTTTAACTTGCATTTGACAAGTAATTGTTTCCATTAAATTCAGCAGAAACCTTTATTTGTGACAGTCTTTCAAAGAACTTTTCAGTTTATTTTGAACAGGCAGAATTTTCAGTGAAGAATCTGAAGTTACTGGTAAATATTTTATGAAACTGCCCTCCCTGTTACTGTACAATTTTCTGTAAGAGGAGATTAATTCAGAAAAGGGCAAGGGATGCCATAGGTTGTATTTACTAGTACATAAAAGAAAAAAGTATATGGAATTTGCATTACAAATCATATCCTCACTGCAGACTGTGAGAGGGATGAAGGCAACAAAATATGAAAGTAGCAGCATATGAAGGGAATAGTGCTGACTCTGGAAGGTAAGGGCAGCAGCTGGGCAAGTGCTGGTGAACAGACCAAACTTCACTTTCTCATGCCTTGGATAATTAAAAACCTACAGGCGTGTACAGTGGGTGTGAAAAAGACAGAAAATTGGAGTAGCAGCCTGTAAAGTTGTCTGCCTAACCTACTGTGGGAACAATGACAACAAAACTCTGCTGACAGGTGTTTGTTTAATCTGTCCTTAAAAGATTGGCAGTGATGGATATTCTAACACCTCCCCAGAGAGTCAGTTCCAGCCCTTATCTATCATTTCCGGTAGAATGCTGTGTTTTTTTTTTTTTCCCTGGTGTCTGACAGTATCCCCTGTGCTGAAAATTAAACTCCCCTCCTCCCTTGACACAGATGGATATGTTCTATCGCAGTGATTTGGGCACAATTTACATACACGTTTTAGAATAAGTCTGAAAAAAAGTTATTCTGCCAAAAAACACATATATATTTAATTTGGAAGAAAATTTGATACTAATGATTAGGGATGTTAAGAGGAAGCAAGGAAGCAAACCAGTGCTTTCTGCAATTAAGTTTTACTGTAAATAGAAAATAGGTCAGAATGGATAGTGATAAGCAAAATTAGCAAGTCAGCTGTAGGTTGACCAGCACTGAACCTCAGTGCTGTGCACTGCTCGGCTACAGCCATAACACTGCTGGGTTATCAGAGGTGCTGTAGCAGCAGACAGAAAACACACTGTCAAATAGATGCTGTGAGGAAGCTGAACTCCATCCCAGACAGACCCACTGCAAAGTCATGAGGTTATTGAGTCAGACTGTTATATTAACAATCGTTGTGGGATGTTCTCTCACTGACATGTAGGAACACCTGCAGGAGGCTGAAGGACCGGAACTCTGCTAGCAGTTGCAGGTCAGGTTCTTCTAAACTACTAATCTGTGGTGAGGTCTTTCAGTGTGACTTTGATTAATTAGAATAAAAGGTTCATTGTTCCTAGAAATTAAGACGAATTAGTCTGGATTGCAACAGGTTGTATATAAATTAAGAGTAAAAACATCTTTTTCATTACAAAGTTGTAACTGAGAAGCTGTTTTGGTTGGTTAAGGCTGGTGTAAAGGAGTATTTCTACCACCCGAAGCAAGTGAATTAAAGGAGTTCACATTTTGCATTTCGATGACTGTTCTTGTTCCATCACTACAACATTCCTTTTGCATGTATTTTTTAAAAGAAAATTATGACTCATACACATCTAAAACAAAAAATGAACTGCAAAATGTAATACACTTTCAGCTCCTAATTGATGATTGTTTTTTTATTTCATTTTAGATGTTTTCCTAAAAACCTGTGTGTTCAGTTGCACTAACCAAAATCCCAAAAGTGATGGCCTTATTGACTAAGGCTTTCATTCCTAACTCAAGATACTCGTTTTATGTGACCATCGATTTGCCTTCTAACTTGAAAAACTCTGTGAAGCACTTTAGCTATTTTAAAGCTAAAATAAATGTGTTTCCACTGGAATGAGAGGTGCTTCTTGAGTAAAGAAGAAGACTGGAAATAGGAAATTGTAATTTAAGGATAACGAAGACAATTGGAAACGTAGAGTTGCATGACATTCCTTAATTGAATGATTTTGCAGTCAGTTAGAAACTTTGAACCAAAATAATGTAGAATTTTGGAATAGAAGGTACAATTATTGCGTTCTTGGTTTTTGATTTTATTTTCATTGTTAAGAAAAATCTTTCAAAATTAAGAAAATGCTAGCTTTTGTAAGTCTTGGGGACCTAGATGTCAGTTTATCAGCTGTAAATAGCGTGTGAAGGAAAACTACTAAATAATGGAATAGAAGTAAAAAAAATGTCAGAATAGATACGCCTGTCTGTTAGACATCTGGTTATAAAAATTATGCAAATATTTGGTGAGGCTTATATTTGCATTACTGGTATGTAATGTAACAGCTATTATAGTTATCAATCAAAACAGCAGAGTAGAATTTCACTGAGTGGGGTTTCTGGGTTCAGGCTGTGACTTCCAAAAGCACGGGGAGTTTCCATCATGTCTTACGGACAGTGCCCTTCTTTGTGTCACATTCACTTCAGCATTAGGATGGTGGAAAATAGCGTGATCATCAGGAGGCCAGCTTTTCACATACTGCAACAGCAGTTCCCAAAAGGAATTGGTGGGAGGATGGCAAGGGTGAAGGTTAGAATTAAACTGACACAGATTCTCTGACAATTCATGCCATCTTATTTAAATATTTCAGTCTTTTTCCAAAAAATATAAGGCCTACTGACTGCTTTTACTCCACTTAATGGAGTTGCAGCCTTCATTAGATTAAGCGTGAGCTGGTTCCAGCGAGTACAGTTTGTCTTTTTTGCAGTTAAGAAGAATACAAGGTTGTTGTCCTCTGCACACCACAAAAAATTAAGGAAACGTTGCAAAAGTATTGGCTCTTACTGAAGTATCACTGTGTCACCACAAGATTCTTACAATAGGGACAACATTAAATTGTTATAGTAAACATCCTAGACCAGATTTTACATGACAGTAGTATTAAGAATATGCAGGAGAGAGTTGCTTAGGTTCTGAAAGAGATTAGCTTCACCTGGAATGGAAATGTCCTAAGTATATTAGTTACCGTTAGTAGGAAGTTAAGATAAACATTCTTTCCTATTATGGTAACCAACAGAAATAACTAATTTGTAAAACTTATACTCATCATGAGCAGAAATTGTCACAATCCAATTGAAGGCCTTGTTAGCAGCTCTTTATCCACCTACTGATGACTTCTGCAAGGGGTTGCACTTTCTGTAGTTCTAATGCAGGAAAAGCATTCTGTGTGCAGCTTTTTTTATTCAACCATCCCTGGATTTCTATTTTTATTTTTGTTTTTTGTCATGTAGGCAAAGTACACAGAAGTAGCAACTGTGTCTGTTGACTCAATCTTTTTTTTTTTAAATGCTTTACCTGAGCTGCGCACAGATACAAGAAACTGGGAGAAAATTCTGACTTTTTGCGTGACTTTGCAGCAGTTACTGACATTGGTGGCCTTACATACTGCCCTTTATTTATTCATTTACTTATTCAGTAATGGAGAAAAGTATAGTTCTTTTTGATGTTCTTCCTTGCTTTTATTTCATGTAAAGATTCCTGCCCAAAGTAATTCTTTGGATAGAGGTACTGTTTCAGGACACGCAGTTACATTATATGTTTCTTTCCGAAGACCTTTTATCTTTAAAATAAGGTTTTGGTAGGCGCACTTATTCTGCCTGCAGCAGCACCTGAGTGCAGTCATTAACATTAGCTTCATATCCTGGCTGGTGAACTACTCTTGAGCAATAGGTTTTGCATTACAGGACACAGTGCCTGCCCTAGTGGTGTGTGTAACAAGATTCAGTAAAAGCAATTTGTTCACATGGGCACAAGCGCATGTAAGTGTGAGAGGTGGTACTTTGCACAGCATGAAGGCCATTCAGGTCAGGCTTGGGAAGGACAGATGTGAGGTTGTGGGCCAGTATTTCACTTGGGTATCCAAAAATACTTGCAGCTTTCAGAAGTGCTCACTAAGGCTTCTCTTCTTCTGAAGAAAGTAATAATAAATTTGTGTTGATAAATGCATTCTTCAAGTCTTGGCCCACGAGAGCTTAGTCCATAGATTAAATTATGATCCATACTGAACGGGCAAGAGCCTCAGTCTAAGGTGAAACTTTCCTTCAAGTCAGTAACACGTGGTTACATGGTGTCCCAAGAAGAGTTTGGGAACACACAACAGAGGACCCATAGCTGGGAGCACCACCTGCGTTTCTGCTGAGTCTAGTTGGTTAGCTGTGCATACCCAGTGATACTTGCCCACATGGAGAATATTATACCATATTATACCATCTTTCAGCTCTGATATTGTATTTGATGTACTGTTCTATTTTGGTGTCAGCAGATTTTCTAATGTTTACATACCCTTCTGACTATCCACCTATCCCAACAGGTGGGACACAAATAAAAACTAATTTTATCAGGTCAAAAATAAAACGAGTAAAAAGAAGTATTAAATCAGTTTATGAATTTAAAAATATGCAACTTTATCTCTTCTAGGCAGCATTAAGTATTTTTTGACATGAAAGATTGCCTTTCAAAAGTCTTAATTTTGATCTTCTTTGGGGAGAAAGGAGGGAAAGCTTTACAGTATGCCATTATAACTTTTTTTTTTTTTAATCTTATGCTAATTATGGTTATCTGTGAACTGAGATCTTGATTTTGCTTCTTTCAGAACTGTGACATTATGTAGACAGTATTGCCAGTTATGGACAGAAGTATCATGAAATGCAGCTGTATACCTATTCCCAGAGAAACTAAAAACTATGTGGTTTCTTCATCGTTTTATTGGTTTGTGGTGAAGAGTGAAGCCAGGATGCAGTATTCAGTACTGACATTGAGAGAAAAAAGATTGCTAACAACAAGCCTTAAGAAATATTATATTATAGGAACAATCTGGAAAGTTACGTGTTGATGTCTTTCTTTTAAGTAAATATAATGGTTTTAGTTCTGGTCTCACACCTTGCTGTGGGCTGGATTATAGAATGTTTCTCAGATACCTGGAGAAGTATCTATCAGTAACATATCTGTCTCACCCTATGAAATGAACTTGATAAGGAAAGAACTCAACAGTAAGAAACTGGACTTACTTCCAATTGTTTTTTCTAATTTTTAGCTTTTTGCAAATTTGACTTAGAATCTAAATATTAATAATGGCTATTTTTAAAAACAACTTCCTGCCTAGAAATTAGAGCTTACATCTGTATCTATCAATGTCTCTCTTATAGAGAGTGGTTGTCTGCTCAGATGCTGTTCCATCTCCCACAGAAGTAAAACTAAATAAATTATATACATATATATATATACACCAAAGAATTTATTCTTATTTTAAAAGGCTACACAACCTGTACCTTTCGTGTCCAGGAAATCTCAGTAACTCTAGCTCCAGCTAGCTGTGGCCCTGCTCTTTCAGGGCATCTTCCTTTTGCAGTTTACTTTTTAAACGAACCTGTGTGTTACTGATAAAACCAGGAAGAGAAGAGCGAAGCTGTTGTCCAAATTCCCTGCTTCTAAGCAGCAGTAGCAGCAAGCAGATATCAGTTTATTTTTAGCAGCCAGTTTCCTTTATTCCTGCAGATTGAAATTTGAACTGCCGCTTCACTATCAGTCAATGTGCTACTGGTCTCTGGTGGTCTTTTTGCACGTCCTAAGCAATGTGGTCGGGTTCTGGCCTGAAAGGGCTTTCTGAAGCAAAACATTAATATTTGTTCTCCAGATTTCTGCCTGATTTTTGTGAACTCCTGTCTGACCCCTCTGTCATCTTATGCTCTCTGCTGGATCTTCTAGATCTTGCATTGCCACCTCATATGAAAATTACATTAGTTGATTATACTCCTTAGTGGTCATAAAATAATAATGATAATAACCTGTGTTTTCATGTGGTGGCAGCTGCTCAGGTGCAACTAAATATTTTAAAAGCTGCTGAAAATATGGATTTTAAATCAAATATACTCTATTGATGTTTCAATGGCTCATTTGTCAGTGAGGTAAAGACCTCTCTAATAATAATTTTTCTTAAGTTTTTCTTTAAAAGAGCTCCACAGCTGTAAATGCAATTAAATGGCTATTTTCCATGGTAGCATTCTAAAGATATCTGGATGCACATTCAACTCTTTTTGAGAAACACTCCTTGCTGAAATGTCTCAGTGAAGTCACTGCTTCTGTCCCTGTATGAAAGCTCTTTCTAAGCACACTTATCTCAGTTTTGTGATTCTTCAGCCTGCATTTCTGTCTTAGTTCCAACTGGGATGGGTTTTCTTTTTTAATTTAGAGCATCTGGTATGGTGTTAAGTTTCAGCTCTAGAAGAAAAACGATGTTGATAACACACCGATGTTTACAGATGCTGCTAAGCAGCATTGTACAGAGCCAAGGCAACGGAGCCAAGGAGCTGGGAGGGAACAGAATTAGGACAGCTGACTTAAACTGGACAAATTGACATTCCATATCACATCAAGCAGGAGTTCTGAAGGGGATGGGACTTCATCATGCTCTCTTCTGCTGTTCAGGTGCTAGCTGGGCATCTGTTAGGGGGTGGTGAGCAATTTGTAATATATATGTATGTGTGTGTCATAATTATTATCCTTTTCACTATCTCAGTAAATAGTTTTATCTCAACATACAAGCTCTATTTTATTTTATTTTTCCAGTTCTCTCCCCATCCCACTGGGAAGCAGGGGAGTGAACAAATGACTGGTGCTGTGCTACCTTCCAGGTTAAACCACAACAGTCTCCCATCATTGTACAGATGTGAAGTCATTACTACCAGTTCAGTCTTCCTTTGGCTCCAAACCTTCTAACAAATTGAAGCATGAGAAAAAAACTACCACTTATTTACAACACAAATGTTTTGAAACTTTGGCTGTGTAGTGCTATAGGAAGGATATTTTCACTACAATACAATTCATCGAGTTTATTAATTTTGGTGAAATATTTTGGTAGAAACTATACTGTTTGAATGAGTAGCTATTAGGAAATATAAATACCGGTCAATATGGTGTGTGAAATACTGCTAAAAGTATGTTATTTAGGTTTGCTCCAGCCTCCGTAAACCTGGCTCTTGTTTTTAACTCTTCTCTCTGGAGTGTGTTGAGAGCAGGTTATAATCCAGTGATTATATTTCGGTCTACCTTTTATTTTCTTTGGATAGTAAAAAGCAAACAAAATAAAAGTGAAATTCTTTCTCTTGACGTAGGAACTGTAACCATCCAGTTCTATTTACTGTGAAAGACTCCACCCAAATTAACCCTTAATAGAGGATTAATAGTAATAGTAATGGAGCTTTACAAATGGTGAAGTGAACAATGCAGTAGTTTTATTATACGATCAGTTCCTGAGCACATAAAGCCTTTGCTCAGATTACACTGAGTAATAAAGAAAATACAGCATTGCTATATGTACAGATAAGTATCATCATGAGCATGAGGCTCTTTAGTTCCTAGAAGGAATTACTTCTGGTTAAAATATTGCATACCAATCAAGAGTGTTCTGACTTTAGATAAGGTAATTCTGAATGAATACAATTGCAGAAGGAAAGGTGTCCTCCCATGCACCCCAAAACACATTTGACTTACCTGAGGTGGGAAGAGGTGAGTTGTCTGTTCCCCCCACTTAGCCTTATCCCATTGGAGTTTGTTAGTGAATTCCATGGTCATTTGGTTTGCGTGTGTCCGTGTGATTTCTTTTTGACCTGAAAGTTAGTGGCTGAGAACTCACAGCACGTGGTTACAATCAGAGGTTCAGCAACATCTTGTCATGGCAGTATTGAACTACTGTGCTGATAATTAATTCAATTTTCCATTCTGTATCTGAGACTACTGCGTCAATTTAGAGACTGCAGATAGATGTCAGGTACAGGATTTTATTGTTTCATTTTCCATGATCTGTGTTCCTCATGGTAAATTTGTATTATTTTAATGTTTCGTTTTCTCACTGTTCTTTATATGCATTTCAGTGTTTGTTCAAGTTCATTCAATCATGTGCAGCTTACATAAGAGACTGTGTAATGTCTACTTGTTAGTTCTGTTGGCAGGGATGGAAGTGAAGCAGGGAAAACCAAAACCACTTTTTCAAAAACTCCCTTAAGTAGCACTGGGATGCGTATTCTGCAAAAGCAGTGTGTGCCATTCTGTTTGCATTTGTTACCATTTACTCTCAGAGTAATTCTTCATATCGCCGTATAGTTGTGTACTGACAAACAACTTAAAAATGGCTTAAGATGGTAGTTTTACATTCAAGATAACATGAAGATGAACATTAAAATGCAGAGAAAAATTCTGGATTCGTCTTCACTAAATTTGTTTTTGTTTCCCTGAAGTTTCAGACTCAGAGCTTACGCCTCTCAGACTTGCACAGAAAATCTCAGCTGTGGAGAGGAATAGTCAGCGTTACCTTGATTGAAGGCCGTGATCTTAAGGCGATGGATGCAAATGGACTAAGTGATCCTTACGTGAAATTCCGGCTGGGACATCAGAAGTACAAGAGCAAGGTAATTTTAACTGTCACCTGCCCTGCACGTTGACCACGTCTGAAATTTTCTGTGTTTCTCCCTGGATGTGTTTTTTTTTTTTTTTTTTTTTTTTGCATGACTTTTTAGACAGTGCTGGGGATTCGTTGTTATATTATTTTAAGTGGTGTATTGTTATGGAACTGTCAGAGTGCCTTGATATTTCTTCAGTTGTTTTGTTTTATTTAGTTACAAATGGAAGTAATACTGCACAACAACAACAAAAAAAAAAGATTGCTAAAACTGTAAACGTGTAAGGAAGAACACTGTATTTTCCATTCGGACACTTCGGCTTTTATTTCCTGCCATTGGTCATTCATTGCAGGGAGCAATTGTAGAACGATTCTGGAAAGTAGATACCACCTCTGTGCTTTTCTGGTGTGAAGCAAGTAGCCTGGTATATTTTCATGGTCTCATGGTCAGAATGTCATATATAACTCCATTTTCTTCTTTGTGTCCTTCCAGAAAGTTTCATTAAATTTTTATGTATGCATGTGTTTAACAAACAGAGTAGATGGATCAGGGAGGAAATGATTGAAAAGAGCTCTTTGACTTTCCTGCTTTTATTTTTCGTTCTCCTATTTCCTACTGGAACTACTGATGATGCATTTTCCTCTCTCTATGCTCATGATAGCCCTTGTGGTTTTCAGAGCCAGAAGAAAGTCACCGTGAGAAGGAGGCCACAAGTGTCTAGGTGTCAGTTTTGCAGAGCTCTGAGCCAACCGTAGGGCTTTAAAATTTGAAGTTAGGCTTATGGAGAAATAGATTCCCACAAGCTTCTCATAAACTGTTGAGTACTTCTCAAAATTGTAATCTTAGAACCTGTGTACTTACACTATGGCAAACAGAAAAAGATACCAGCTTTCCCTACAGAAAGGAAGAGAGTGAACAGAAGTGCCTTACTTTTTTACATTACCACCAGATGCTAGTTGAGGTTCCTCTGAGACCTCATGCTTATTATGCTATACATTCCATTTCTCTGTCATTAGTGGTCTTTTCTTTTTAGTTCCTCTCTTCCCAAATTGGGACTCCAAACATTTGGTCAGGAATCACATAGGGGTTTTAAGTTGGTGTGAAAGGCTTTTTTTCTTTCTTTCTTTTTATTTTTTATTTTTTGGTGTGTGTGTGTGTTCCTTAACTACTGTGTGTTTAATTAAGCTTTTGAAAATGTATCTTGGTATTTCAAAAATTTCCAGGAAGAGAATTCTGTTAGGAGTCCTAATTCAAATCATAGTCTGTCTCCTGCATTTGAACTGCTTGTGAGGGAAGGCAGGCCCAGTTCTGTTTCTATGTGTGTATGTACTGTTTTCAGATTCACGTGGGATATTAGTGACTGCTCCTCTGTCATTATTTGAATTCTGAAAATCAGAAGACAATATTCTGTTTTCTGTCAAGCGTTTACATGAGTTCTCTTCAGTAACACATTTTGAGGCAAACAAACAAACAAAAAAAAGACTGAAGAATTGCACGTCTTTCTCAGGCATCTCAGACAAAATCAGAATATACAGCTACCAGTATGGAATATAAGAAAGGTATTTTTCAGAAGTGCAATACTGAATGATCATTTTTTGTAATCATTTTGGCTAACGGGCTCAAAATGATGAGCACGTTTAGAAGTTTATAGCAAAGGACAGGTCAGAAATCTTCATCTTTCAATGAATAGCACCAATAGAAAACACATGGACTAATTGTCATGTCTTCACTCTCAGTATCCTGTAGATACAATTTAACGTTATATTAATTTTATTCATTATACAAAAAGCAATTCATGTGCTTACTTCTGTAAAAAAAAAAAAAAAAAAAGTAAAGCTGATAGGAAGTGTAAATTCATTGCATTATACTTGCTTGCCAAGATATGATATTCACCGGTATTCAATATATGGGAATGTATTTGTTCCTTTGATCAACTTTCAACATATTTTTTTTTGTTATGCGAGTTGGACCTGCATAGGTGCTATGTGATCAATAAAATATTTCTAATTTTTTTCAGTATTTGACCATTTCTTCTGCTTTTCTTTCCTATTCTTTGGCTCTGTGATAAGTAATTTGCAGTGCACAGCAGTGAGATTACAGCCCTAAAATGGCAGCAGACCTTTTTGTAGCAGGGAGTCCCTATCAAATGACTGAGATTCTGTGCTTTTGTTTCCTCTATTGCACTTTACAGTACATTTCTACCTACTTTTTCACCACTGCTGTCACTCAATGTAGTGATGAAGTTATTTGCTTTGAAAAAATGTGGGTTTTTTTTTTTTTCATTTTCTTTAAATCTCATGTGCCTTCTCATGTACAAAACAAAACTGGGAAATCCATCTTAATCTTTATTAATGTCTACATTTTTTCAAGGCAGTGGTACTCCTCGACATAGAAAAGAGTGATATCTTCATGAGCAAGGTACTAGGCAGCTTCGATTTTCACTTAGGACAGGTGTGACAACTGCTTTTGCATTTTGGTTATAAAAACTGCAAGCTTTCTGTGCTGCAGAGCGTGTTTACAAATACGTAGGCTGAAGTCAGTTGAAGCACATTTTCTGTGGGGAGTAGTTGGACTGAAAATTATTCAGAAATCTACTTCTATATGTGCTGCAAAGGAAAGACTTCTGCAGACTTCTGTGGGCTTTTTCTCCAATTGTTATTTTTTTTTAAATTAAAGTAAATGAATATTCTTCTGTAAAGGTGTAAGCCAGTATCATTTTTCTCCCAGTATTACGGAAGTTAGGGAAAGAGGAAATCATCAAATTGTTTCTGTTTAAGCCTTTTCAGACACCATCTACTTGTCATTTCAGGTGCTTTGTTTTCCTTTAGGCTGAGACACTTTGTAGCTAACTGTCACTCAAGACAGGGCATGATTATTCTACAGAAAAATGGTTCCATTCCCAGGGTAAGCCCTTTGTTCTGGATGCTTTTGAAGGTGACAGGCTGCAAGATTTTGGAGGTTGCTAATGTGTCAAAAAAGCATGAGTGAACTGACCAGTAGTCTTTTTTAATTGCTGTTTTTGAAATTCTCACTCTTTAAGGTTATTGTACTACAAAATAATAATAATAATAAATAAATAAATAAATAAAGAACACTTCCTGGACAGACTCAAAATATAAAATTTAAAATGTAAAAAACAGCATTCCTGCACAATGTCATATGACTTTCTTTTTGTGCTCTTTTCAGATTATGCCAAAAACTTTGAATCCTCAGTGGAGGGAGCAGTTTGACTTTCATCTCTATGAAGAACGAGGTGGAATTATTGATATTACCGTGTGGGACAAAGATGCTGGCAAAAAGGATGATTTTATTGGCAGGTTTGTGCAGTTACAGCCTTCTAGATCTCTGGGGGCGAGAACAGATGATTAAAATGAGCCTTGGCGATGAAACTGTTTCTTATGACCATTTGTTCTTGCTATTTTTTTTTTTTTTTAAGGTGGCAGAGGATTTTTTACGAAGTGTGGGTACAGTTTGTTGCACTGATTTTATTCTTCACTTTGATGGTGTAAAATAATTTGTATTGACCAGTAGGTGGCAGCTTTTACCAATTGATAGGCATAGGTTTTCCAAAATAAAAATCCCATCTCTAATCAAGATGCAGGAGGTTCCATATTGCAAGGTATGGCTTGAAGGAGAAATAATTCTCATGACTTGTAATACATACATAACATCAAAATGTTCTTCTTATTGTTTTAATCTACTTGGTGAATGAAATTAGAGTCCTCTTGGGCTGCATGCAGTTCAAGAAAGTTGTATGATTATGCTTGTTTCTACTGTGTCAGCAGATGATAGATGGTAATATTTTCTAACACTGGCATTAGCTGTTAACTAATAAGAGGAAAAAAGAACAAACTACCTTATAGATGCTGTATAGTCAGTGCTACTTTGAAAGCTCAAAAAAGTATTTAATCATACTGTGGTAGGCATCCTTACTTTCTCAATAAAAATAATAAACACTCTTCTGTATTTGGATTGCTAGAAAATAAATTATTGCTTTCAGTGGGACACTGATATTACCAACCAGTAGAATTGCTTTTTTGGGGTTGTTAAAATGAAGAACGGAAATCCAACATACATGTCACACATGTGTTTATGTTTCTACAGACCTTTTCCTTCTTTTGCTCCTGTTGAGGTTAATGGCTTACTTTAGATGCATCAGATAATATTGTGGTTTTATTCTACCATAAGTAATTGGAAGTCAGAAAAGATGCAGTCTTTGGCAAGCAAACAGCCTTAATATTGGTCAAAAATACGTATCAAAAGTATATATAGTAGAACTTTATTTTCTGTCATGGAACCCTATGAGAATGAGGTAATATGTTTATATTTGAAGTTCATGCATATTCGAAGGCTTTTTTTGTTTTACTTCAGCCATGGTATCCATGGCTGTTTTTCTAATCAACTAGACCTAATTCAATATGTGATAAACCTTGGAAAATAATTTCTGTTTTCTGCTTAGCTTTAACCTTGTTCAGATATTTCACTTCAGAACACCATCACCAAAGCATTAGCTATGTCTTTATTGTTACTGTAATTAAAATAATAAATTTTAACTATTTTTAAGAGAATGACATAAAAATGGCACATTTTTTTGCTGAAGGATGCTTGAGATTTAAAAAAAGAACTCAATAGAGAAATTAGAGAAAGATAAGGAAAATTTCTAACTTAAAAGATGTGGTTACTTGGATAGCTCTTCAGATTCTTAAAGCATTTCAAGTGTCTGAAGTTGGAGTAGATTTCTTTTTAGTAACTGGAGACTGTCCAGCCATAAGCATCAAGTGATTTCTGCTTTTTATTAAAGCACATGAAATGTGATAGTATGAGTAGTCTTCCCTTGATGAAGAATGCTTCATGCATTCAGCTTTTATTTATTTATTTTATCCTGTTTTATTATTTGCCATTTCCCTTGATACATACTTCTTGTATAGCATAAACACCTTTTAACAATAACATAAACACCTTTTTAAAAGTCCTTCCTCTGGTAAAGTTCACTTTCAGTGTTTCTGCAGTATTGAACTGACATTAACAAATACCATAGTACTTTAACCAAAATCTCTGCTCTTGATTGTTGTTTTTGTTTGTTTGTTTGGTTGGTTGGTTGGTTTTTTTAACATCTCTGGTTTTTTTAACATCCCTCTTCACTTTGTCCTTTCAGACACTTTCTCATTTCACCTTCAGGTGGTACCACATCTCTGGATAATGTAACCTGCAAACACATTACTCTCCATGAAGATTTCCATGAAAAAAATTTAGTCATTTGTCAAGCTCAATCTGAACACAAAGATAGGTCTTAATACTTACCCTCCCTAATATTCTTTTCCAGTCACTGTGCATAAGAATCACGGACACTTGTCAGTTCTACTTTATAGGGACCTCTCTACCCAAGTTTCTCAATTTGAGACTGTTTCTGAAGGCTGTAAATACTTCAGTGAGGTCTTGTTCTGTGCATGAACTACGATAAATATGTATTAATTTTATAAAGCACAGGAGTAAATTTCTGTGGCTTGAAAAAAGGCACGTAAAATAAACTAAATGTCTTTATTCAGTGCCCAGGAATGGTGAACATGTAGGAAGGAAATAAAAGTCTTCCTGGTAGTGTTCTAGGGTAGGTTCAGTGATGGAGAACAATATTTTCATCTTTCTACTTTCTTGAATAACGTTCAAGTAGTAACTACTGTATTACACAGAAATAATTTTATTAAATGAGAATAAAAACTATTTTGTCTTGAGAAATTCCCATCTGGTCAGACTATGGTTAGGAAGAAGCTGTAGCTGTCGAACGAGATTTTACGTACTGAAAGAAGCAGCAAACCAGAGAGTTGAGAAGATAGTGTGAAAAAGGTTGTTTAGGAGCAGTTCAGGAAGGTCATTGGAATTTCCTGTGCAAAATGCATTGGTGAGCTGATTTTGCTTGGAATGTCCCAAAAAGTAATTAAGTTTCCACAATGAACTGATTGTGGGGAGGGAAAACAGGAGCATCCCTGTTCCCTCAGCATCTTGGTGTGGATGAGTTTGTCATGGCAGCACTCTCATGTTCTCCCATCTGAGCGTGTGCTGGGCTGGCTCATGGGCCACCAGAGGTGCTCTGGGGCTGTGGTGACAGCTGCCATGTTTAGCAGGCTTCTGCAAGGCAGGGGTTCCTGATTGGAGGTTTTCAGAACAACCACCATGGATCTTGCAGAAAAGGGTATTGGAAATACACTTCAATAGAGTTACTCATTCTCTGCTAAACTTGAAGTTTTATTCATGTTTATAGCTTACATCATGATTTCTCCTGGCGTGCATTCTGTCTCAGTTGCACCTCAGTGAAATATGTATACATATATGTATATATATATATAAGAGGTAAATCAAAAATACAGACTTCTGTGAGCCTTCTATATATTGTCATAATCATTAGTTTGAAGCATGGTCGAGAGCCAGGATGAAGTCAGAATGTGACAAAGTGGAGACGGCATGTGTACTCAGACAGTGAGGGCTGGGGCTTGCTATCTTTCTGAGGGTGTGAAGATGAAGGAAAGTTATTAGAGAAGGCTGAAGATGTGAAAGTGAGATACTGGCTTTGGGGCTATGTGGCAGGAGGAGAATGGGAGTGGCTTCTAAGAAACAGGAAGGTATTAAAAGTGTGAAAGTGACAGCGTGGCATCCTAATTCAGAGAAGGAGAAAGATGTATCTGTCACAGAACTAGCCCAATGTTCCATCTTCATCTTGGTACCAAGACAAGTTCATTGTGGTGGTTCTTGAAATAAGATGCTAACTGCTTTATTTCCATTCTTAACTTTGAGTATTATATGTTTCTCAGATACATCTGAGTTACAATTACATGTGTTCCCCATGTGAATATAAAGAAAGCAGAACATTGTGAGTTTCATTCTAAGAGTACCTTCCCAAAAAGAAATCTTAGAACTATTCCAGTGTTTTTTAAGATTTCTAAAGCCTCCAAAAAGATCTCATGCTAAACTAGGAAAAAAATATCTTTTTGAGAACCTGCTGATTTGTGTGATGGAACTTGACCAGAACTGAGTTTCGAATAGCAGGAAATTAGAGATCAAATTCTGGTGTTCTTTGGAAGAATATTTGAATGAACAAAAGAAAAAAGAACTGGTGATATAAGGCCTAAAGGTGTTTTGTTTTGGAAAGTATTAGTCCTTGAAGTCATTAGGGCAACGTGTGAGCTTACAGTATTTGTCATTATTTCATCCAATAAGTAGAAATACATAGGTATACATGAAATTGTCCAGTCTGAGTTCGTTTAACATTCACGTGTTTTTTCAGTAAGTATATCATTTCCATTGAGTCAATGTACTCCTGTGATTAAACGCACATACTGCAGTAATTTCATGTAGATATAATAACAAGATCAAAATGAGGATGAAATGATATTAATCTTTGTGTAATTATTTAACTTCCTGTCATCTGTGTTTTCGAAGGCGATCCTGACTGTCACCCTTACAATAATCAGCTAATAAATCCTCATGATTGTTACACCTTTATGCATAGCAGTAATCTGAACAAATTGGCTGCTGACAGCTGCAATAAATTGCCAAGAATGAGTGCTGTCAGAGAACAAGTTGTGTCTGTGAACAAGTTGTGTCTGTGAACGTACAGGATAAGTAAATCCCATGTCATGCAGTTTTATTCAGCTGAAGTTATTGGCAACCCGGTACAGCAGAATTTATAGCATTATTTATTGGTATGAAAAATGCATGTTTATCTTTAAAATGACACTGAGTTTTACTCCTGTCTTATGTCAGGAAATAACAGTAGACTTCGTCTATATCTACGTTCTGTAGTTGTTACTATCTTCTATCAAATCCAATGCCAATGAAGGAATAGCAGAAGACCTTCTGTATTTTAAAGTCATTAAACCTATGCATTAAACTTAACTGTAAAAAAGCAAAATGTCCCATAATTTCTCTTCATAGTTATTAAAATTCAGACTCCTTCTTGTGTTTGTGCAAATGAAATGTGTACACACTGTACAGTATTTAATTTCATCCTCTTAAAACGGATGTTAAAAAAACCAAGGGTAAAATACTGAACATTAAGTACCTTGGTTTTATTTTTTATAACAGCTGATCAGTTATGTTTTGCTTAATTTTTTCATAGTAGTGAAGCAATAGAGGGCTTTCAGGCACACATAAAAGGAAGCACAGTGAGAGCCATACTGCTGCATTATTAATCTGAAAACACAGTGATATACTACTCACAGCACTAAACTGAAGTGAGATTTTTATATAAAGTATTTATGCCTATTTCAGTATTATTTTTCTACCCAAACTAACACAATTTCACTACAGGATCCTGAATACTGTAAGCAGAGAACTGAAAAGCGGTGTTTAGCTGAACTGATACTCCTGCATGTGTATGAAGTTAAGGACAGTAAATATGCAAGTTTGGCTGAATTCTATGGAAATAAAATGTTTGTTTTTTTTCTTGGATTTGTAGATAGTACTTCAATACAATGGTACTTCAGTATTTTGTTTTTCACATGGTGGTTTGAACATTTCTACATGTTGCAGTAGCTTTGGAAAGGTATTTACTTTCAAAGTTTAAATTTACTGTTTAATATTCTACTGTAATTTGACTTCTGATCTCTGTACGTGTGTGAATTACGCAGCAGTGCCGTGTTAATACAGACAAGCACGCAAGCAGTGGCCTGTGGGTACCATGCAGGATGGTTAAATGTACGTTGTTGAGGATGCACTTCTCTGTGTAAGAAGAACGTATTGCCAAAGGTGTTGACATCTGAAAATGCTTCAGGCCGATCTGCCCTAGACAAATCCAGAGATGTGCTTGTCCATCTCTGTTTCTGACTGTTTTCAAAGGGAGCTGGGTGAAAATTTGGTCTTCATGTATTCCTATCCTTGCTTATTACAATCTCTGTACATCTAGTGCGTGGAATAATGCAAAGGCGTTTCTGTTCTGTTAAAAAGCAAGGGTCATCTTCATCTTAAAAATCTTCAGCAACTTTTTTAAACATATATTGTATCATTAACAAATGTATTGAGAATTGTTTCTGTCAGGTACTTTTACAAACTTAGTAGTAACTGAGATGGAGAGTAGTGCACGCCGACTGGGTTTGTAGATCCTTCTTCTGGCCAATATGTCCTGCATATGTAATCTGACTCTGCCAGCGAATAGGAGAAAGATAGAACAACAAGTAAAACAGCTGCCTAGTTCTGTGGACCATGGTAATAAATAAAAAGAATGATCAGTGGTGTACATGTAGGTTCGTGAGGTTTTCTGGGAGACATAGATTTTAGTCATGTGAAAGATCTTCCTTTGGACTACGGCATGTAGAGGAGAACCAGGCAGGGGGAAAAAAAAGAAAAAAAAAAAAAAAAAAAAGATGTTCCTGAAAGCAAAAGATTGTTTGGCAAAAGAAAGTGTTTATTTTGAGGTAAAGAAACTACACGATGACAGCACTTACATCGTGTGTCTATAGCGTATGACTGTGCAGCAATGATGATATAGGAAGTATTGCATAATAAAACATCTGCAAGTACTTCTTATTGTCTACACCATTTCAGGCATAAATCTGTAGCGTTATAGTGAAGAGCCATGCTTAAAAAATGTTGATCTGTCATCTCAAAATCCATCAGCAGGATTTTGTGGCATGGGCTGTATTTCTTTCAGCAATCCACACACAGTTGTCTGCATTTAGGTCTGGCTCATTGGCCGGATTATTTCATGCAGCTCTCATACTTCCACTCTCCAGACAGACTTACCCCATGCTGCAGGGCTCTTTGCTGCTTCTTGTGTTCTGCTGTGTGGCTCCTGAAGGCTCTTCCAGCTTCCCCAGCTGCTGTCACACTTAATGTCACTGTCCCACTTAGCTGAGCCACCACTCCAACGCCTTGGGGAACTTTGCTGGTTTTTGGACTATCTCCTCTCTTCACCACCTATCACAAGAACTGTGTGGGGTCTGTAATTTCATTTCTTTCTCATTATATCTCTGCTTAAAAATGACACTCTCTTGTTCTTCCAAGAACTTCATGTAACTGCAGTCCTGTCTGTTTGAGCCGTATCATTTTCTGTCATGCCTTGCAGAATTTCCGCTCTCCATTTGTTTCCCGGTTTTACTGGAACATTTTACTCAGCACATAAAGGCTACGGAGTCTCACAAATTGTAGCAGTTCGTGCCTCACTTCTTCTGATGTATGTCCAGCTCAGTTCTAATTGCAGAATTGCACAGTTTCCTCTCCTGGGCGTCCTTTGGAGCAGCATAGACCTGGATCACAGTGGAGTTAAAAGGCTGTCTTTCTGAACAAGTCGCGACGATAATTAAGTTACCTGGGTTGTAGCCAAGTGGTGCTTTTCTGTCCCTATCACTTAGGATTGTGCCAATTCCTCTTTTATGCTTTATTTTGTCATGTGAGAAAATGATCTCGCTATCTGCTGCCTCTCCCTTGCCTGGCCACCTGGCTTTTAAGAGGCCTTCTATGTCATGTCGCTACCTTTGTATCTCATTCATTAGCAAGGATATTTCACCAGGGTGCCAAAGCGGTCTTACATTCCAGGTTCTGTCAGAACTAGAGAGGGGAGGCGATTTTTGTCTCTTAGACCCGCTGATAATAAAATACTACACATAGCTCTGGTTTCCATACTTTAAAAAGGATGCAGGAGAATTTCACTGGATCAGAAAAGTTACAAAAAAGTCATTTGAGGGCTGTAGGAGATGTGTTCCAAGGAAATACATAGGGAGCTGGAGGTGTTTAGCATATCAAAAGGAAGATCAAGCAGGAATATGCTTATGGTATATGAGTACCTTCACTAGAAGAAAATAAGGGATACCAGCGGCTTTTTTAACCTAGTAGAGAAAGGCATAAAAAGAACCAAGGGCCAGATACATTCAAATTAAAAATAAATCAGAAATTCCTGTTCCTAACAGTCTGGGTAATTAACACACTGAAGACATTTTCAGAGAAGTGTTGGATTCCCCTTAAATCTTCAAATTCTCCTTTCTGGGAGCTGTTTTTGCAGCTGCTTATCTATCCTATTTTGGTATTTGAACTTGAGACACTTACATGACTTTTTCTGCCTTCAGATCTGAAAATCCAGATCCAGATGTTAGTTTGCGTGCGTGGTGTGGGAAGATGTATCTCCATTTCCCATCCTGGACATGTCAGCTAGCCAGGGGCATCGTTCCATTGACACTCCCCAGCACTTATAGTGTAGTCACAGTTGTGCACTGAAAGGACCTTGTAACCTGGAGTGACAGAATAATGAAAATACTGAAACTGCCCTAAAAGCTAATGTTCACTGGAGGTGATATACAGCCGTGCTTGAAAAAAGGTCTTTGGAATTAACAGCTACTTTTGCCATAGATTTTCATGCTCACCACTTCACCAGAGGTGAACTTTTCCTCTCACCAGCAGAATAGTGTGATAAGAAATTGAAGTCTTCAGACTTCACTGTTATCTCCTGTTTTTAATGGGACTCCAGCCATATGCAATTTACCATCTTCTGCAAATAATTTTATGAGATCACTTTACAAGGCAAAATTTACAAAATTGACAAATTTCTTCAGAATCTGTTCACTAGGCAATAGTTCTACAAGATGAAAATTTCTACCACCACTGTGCTTGTTCTGCACCTTCTAGTGGCATTCAAGTTCACCTTCTTCCTCACAGCATCTTTGTTTTCCATGAGTGTGATATAGATGACAGAAGGGCTTAAGGAGAATGTCTTAACTGATGCAAACTTCAGCACTACCAGAGCTCTAAGACATGGCGTTCTTGTATTTACCTTACTTATGCACAACTTTCTATTTAACACTTTCCATGTCTCTCCTGATCAGAAAACAATGATTTAAAATGTAATGTTCTGCCTAAGATTTCCGAAACTGTTTAAAACCAATTTGGGAATGAGTTTGTAGGAAAATTCAATTAAAAAAAAAAGTTTGGCACTGGTGTTAGTGAAAGTTATTCTAGGGTAGGTTTAGAGTTTAGATAATAACTTACTGAACAGGCTTCCGTCTCTCATGCTAACAGCAAGTAAAAGGAAAAACTAAGAAAATGTTGTTTTTCCCGGAAAATTTGCTGTAAAAGAAGCAAAGGTGTTTGTTTGGTTTCCAGGAAAACCTATTAGTGGAAAGGATCACAATTTTTCTTACAGTGTAATTGTAAATTGAATGTTTTGACTTGGAGTTGAAGAGTATGCTGCTGATGCAGTTGCCTTGGCAATGCTCCTCAAGCCTCAGCATCTTCTGTGAGTTAGATACAAGCCAGATGAAGCTCCTGCAGGGTGCCTCCCCTTGCCTACAGGAGGGGGTGTGACACAGGAGGAGAAATACGCTTTCACCTGACTTAGTAAAGAAGTAGGTGATATTAACCAAGATTTTTATAGAGCTCAGTGGTGACATTCCATACTGAAAATAATCTTACGAAATTAGCTGATGAGCATTCTGAGGATATTCTTCACGTAAAACGATAAAGGATTTCACTAGAAAATGTTTCCAGGTCACTTCCAACCCCTTTGTATGTTTTTATTCACTTCCAAAATAATAAACTGGTTCATGGAGATGTATCAAAAAGGCAACAGAGACACATTTCTTACTTAATCTGTCATAGACATGGTGCAATTCAGACTAGGAAAATTGCGCAGGTAAAATTGAATTGTCAGCTTATTTTAGCCTAAACAAAGAATAGCAGGTACTGTAATGTTACAAAGAGTGCTGTAACTTCCTGAACTTGAAACCCTGAAGCTTGTGGCTCTGATATAAACACTGTAATTTTACAATCGTTGCATTTCTATCATGCTTGTGTTTTTTGTTGGTTTTTTTTTTTGTTTGTTTGTTTGAGTGGGCATAGGTTTTGTTTTCTGTTTTTGAGTAAGTGGAGGATTATTTCTGCATTACTTGTATTGTTCTGATGATTTTACTGACCTTAGGAGAGTCTAAACTGGTTCTTCCAATAATGATTGATTAGGGCTGCAGTATTGTTGCAGAGATATTTCTGAGGGCTGTCTGCTGTGTAGTAAACTAGAGGGAATGGCCTTAAGTTGCTCCAGGGTGTTTCAATTTGGATGTTAGGAAATATTTCTCCTTTGATAGAGTGATAATGTATTGGAACAGGCTGCCCAGTTTGGTGGTGGAGTCATGGTCCCTGGAACTGATAAGAACCATGTGGATGTGGCAGAGAGACATGGTTAGTGTGCATGGTGACGTTAGGTTGGTGGTTGAACTCAGTGATCTCAGAGATCTTTCCTGATCTTAAGGATTTTGTGATTCTGTGATAATATTAGTACCAGGGTCAATTTAACCTAAATTAACATAATCAAGCATGCAAAGTTATTCATTATCTTAAGGAGAGCGTTATAACTTCACAAAAGAGAAGTCTAACTGCCCATGGATACATGTGAAACTCGGATTGTGAATCTACACTGGCTGCAGCACTGTTAGTCTCTTGTTAATCTTGTTAATTTCATTTCTAACTCCTTATCTTCCAAAGAGTTCAGAATAAAGGAAAACACTAAACTCACCATCAGTTACGAATTTGCCCGTTGCACAATATTAAATTTTGTTACTGTATGAGCATTATAGTAGTTTAATTTTGACAGCGACACAAGAGAAAGTAAATGTTTTTCTTTTTTAAATAAAATTTTCCTGTAGCAAATCTAATCTGCCTGTTATAGCATAGTGCCTATTTTACGAGGATGAATTTGTTCTGATAATTGGCTATTTCCTGTCCTTAAATCCCTATGTATTCATGTCTGACACTTTTTCCTCAGTTTATTGGCCCTGCGGTCACCACATTAACTTTCCCTTCAAAATCAATTGCCATTTTATGAAAGCAGTTTGCTAGATTGTTAGTTTAGTGAGACTGGCATGTAGAGCATGTGCTTGTCACGTTATGTAATCACTGTTAAAAGTAAAGTATGCAGTTGCTTTTCTAAATATAGAATGAACTCGTACACTTTACTTAAATATTGTTTTGTTTTTCTTCAGAGTGATAAATTGGCAAAACCTTACTGGGAGATACTTAGAGTAGAAGTACTTCTGAAATTGCTTTTTCACAGAAGTTCTTTCACAGTACAGGATGGCAATATGTGTGGCACAGGCACTGAATTTCTAGGCGTGTTCAGAGTCGCAATCTAGAAAAGTTGAAACTTACGAAGTGTAGACATGAAAATATTAATACTTCCAATGTGTTCACAGTGCTTTCTGACTGTACTGTTTTAATTAAGAAATTTCTGGCCAGCTCCTTGTTAGCAAGAATAACATTGTCACCTTTGTAGTTCCATTTTTTAACAATTGCAAGGCTTCTGGCTGATGCATATGGAGCCATTCTTCATTAATTCAGTGCATGGTATATCCTATGCAGCCACAGTTATTCAGAGAGGGATCAAGCACGGAGGATTGTCTTCAGACACTGTGCAGTTATAAGCAGTCCTTGCTCATTACAGTATGAGACATCTTACTATACGAGGACTTTTGGCATCAGATTTTATCCTGGATGCTTGCATGAAGCTTTGACCCTGAGCCATTCACAGCTTACTGCAAGAGAGCTGAGCCTTTTGGGTGGTGCTCTCGTCCTGCTTTTGTGTTTTCAGTCAGGTTGACTCCATCACAATTAAGTCCGCACACAGATGTGGGGTTTTTTTTTCTTCTTCCATTATTTCTGTTAGAGGGGATATTATTACTGCTAGATGAGTGGTATCAAAAATATTTGTACCAAAACTTACACGATGAATTTACACAAGAGTCATAATTCAGAAGTGCAATCTATGACTGAATGTGAATTTTAAGATTTTCCTTTGTCTGGGCTCAAGTAATATGTTTTAGATAACCTTGTTTCTAGTTCTGATGACCTTGTTTCTAGTGTCTGTATGTTATTTTTAATATTTTTACTGTTCACATTCATAACAAGTTATAGCTTTAATAAGAGGCAAATAGACAACACCATCTGAAAACGAAGGCAGATCTTCCATAATCTGAAAAGGAATCCTACTGATTTGCAGGGTTTTGTTTTTTGGTTTGGTTTTTTTTTGTGCAGCTGAGTGGAAGTAAGCCAATGCACTGTTGTTTAATGTGATCAAAACCACATACTGATGAAAAATGTGTTTCCAGGTGCCAGGTTGACCTGTCAACCCTAAGTAAAGAACAGACACACAAGTTGGAGATGCCGCTGGAGGAGGGAGAAGGATGCCTGGTGTTGCTGGTCACTCTGACAGCCTCGGCTGCAGTCACCATCTCTGACCTCTCTGTCAACTCCTTGGAGGACCCGAGGGAGCGAGAGGAAATACTGAAGAGATATGTATGGAGTTCTTTTTTGCCCTTTGTCTGTGAAATGTTTGCTTGTACAAATACTAAGTATTAGAGAAAGAAGTCTGAATATTATATCCCGTGCATCCTTACCATGTTCAGCCAATCACAGTCACTTAAACTAGTCATTAATATTATGGCAGCTGAAACGTTAACGTCAAAAAGGTTGAAAATCCTCTGTAGCATTAAGGTATTCTTTACATGGGATTTCAGCTATTTTGCTTGACTTGGTGACGTAAGGAAGTTAATTTTATTGCCTCACAGATCATTTTTACCAAGTGCAACATAACTGTGGGGCTATTTAGTGGCTGGACAGTTTCTAGCAAGTGTTTATGTCAGCTGATTTGTGGTGCCTGTAGGCTGGAGTTTTTAAGCACGGCCTAAAGGGGATGAAATTTTAACTGCATGTTAGAGACTGCAGCAGTATTTTGCATCATGAAAATAATTGTTTTAAGCAGCATTTCTATTTCAAAATATTCTGGAACAAATTATTTTCATTTCCCAGCATCCTCACACTATGCAGCAACTGTGTAGTTTTGTCAAAGCAACAGAGAGGGGAGCTCTTACTCCAGCGTTTGTTAATACCTAAATCACCAAAAGTAACTGTCTCACTACACACAGAGAAAAGGGGGGTGGGGGGGGAAGAAAAGGGGAAAAAAAAAAAACTATTTCCACTTAAAATTACAAAGCTTTTATTGTACAGTGCTGCCAGGTGTTTAGAAAGGCTTCTCTAGACACTCAGCCATTAAACCAAGCTCTGACTAACAAAGAGCCGCTTAATTTTTTTTCTTTTTTTTTTTTTTTTTAGATTTTAAAATATTCCTGTTCCATGACTGACATCCTTTCAACAACTGAATTTAATAAAGATGTACCTTATCAGTCTGTGCAGATAACGTGAAGTGCTAGTACTAATGCTGTACAATATTCTTCAAACAGATTAGCAGGATGTGCGCTTCAGCAAATTTATTCTGGCTATCTCCATTGAATCAGCTGTCTGCTAATGCTTGTACAACTCATACACCAATACTGTTATCATAAACACATTTTAATAGAGGTGACTTATTGGGGCTAAACATAATATTTCTAAACCAACTGAGAACTCAAATATTGCACAAAATCTCTGAAAAATAATAACAATTAAGAGAATTATTTAATATTTAGGAAGCCACCAAGATATCCTGTGGTTGTTAGAATAGATCTTTATAAGTATAATAAATTCCTGCTGGATAGATTTTTGAGGTGACACACTTCTAGCTACCAGATGTAACAATACCTTATTTCTGTGGATTATGTTGTGTGAAGATGTGATGAGAGTCAAGTGATACTGATGGTTTTGATAATTTAGAAGCAATATAGCAACATGTTATGACTGTATTATTAATCAGTCTTTGTAAATAATCAGTTTTTTTTTTTTTTTTTTTTTTTATCCCCAGCGTAAAGTATTGTTATGTGGGATAAGATTGATCTATTTAATTCCTCTTCTACATTCTTGAATGTGTGTCTTTTTTCTTATATATACAGTAATGTATTTGTCTGAAAAGGTCTGGGTTTTTTGGAAGATGTTCATATCACAGTAGAAGGAATTTCTTGCATGTTTTTGAAATTTACAGTGTTGATATGCTTTTTGGAAAATATTACAGTTTTTATTAAAATTACCTATGGACAGCAGCAGAAAGAGATGACAAGGATTAGCAAAATTCAGATAGTTTGTTTTTTACTGATGTTTGATTTATCTCTACTATTTGTGCATCCTCTTCAGCACAGATAAAAAAGAACGAATCTGCAATTAGCAAGATGTAGTATTTCCATTCATACTCTGTATTTTGGAGCTTATTTTTTTCTACTCTTAAAAAATCTAGCTTCTATTGGAGAAATGTATTTTGCACCCTTTCCGCAGCCAAAAACAGTTAATGAGCTGACCTTACCATCAGATCAAATAGCCTTGGAAAATGACTCTATTACTGTCATTTAACCATTTGTAGCAGAACATCAGAGCCTTACAAATTAAACAGGCATTACTGTTTGAACCATTATTTTACCACAATTGTCTGAAAAGATTAATTCCTTTTGGGGTGAGGAAGGGGGCGCATTAATGGGTACAGACCAAGAGAGATTGTATGACCTTTTCAGAACGGGTGTGCTGAACCCACAGTCCCCCTTGTCACAGTTTAAAAACCAGAGGAGCTAGTTTAGAGAAGAAGTTGTTAGCATTCCATTTTTATTATGACATTTCACAGTCATCCGATTTAATGTCCCTTGACCAGATTGTCCACCGTGAGACGATGGGCTTGAAATGTTATTTAGAGCATTGATAAAAGGTGAGCAGTTCTAAGATGACAGCGAGTCATAAGGCTGGTGGTGTGACATTAATTTTCTCCATAACAGAGATGGAATAAGACGTCATGGTGACAAGCTGTCAATCAGTACTGGCCCCTCAGTGTATCTCGATGCCATAGGATGGGGTATTGCTTCTCCCATAATAGAGCTGAACTGAGATGCTCTCTCTGACAGCTGCTGCAGCCATACAGAAAATATATTATACAGCCTTCCATTAAAAAAATAAAGAGGACCCATCTCCAGAGCATTTCAATCTTTTCCCATCTATTGAGGGCTGAAAAGATTCACTGCAAATCACAGATTCCTCTGCTATGGAAATTTCAGGCTTCAGAAACCATACAGTTTTTGAGGCCTTCAACGTTAATCGCAAATAAGACAGAATATCATCTGATAAATTGCTATTTAAAGTTCCATATTTAAAGTAATATATTAAAGTCATTTGTTTCTCCCAGAGTCTACAGTAGTGTTGTATACAATTTCACTAGTCTCAACCATCACGGCATGTGGCAAATTAATCTAAAGTTGCTGAATCACTAAAACTAAAGTTCAGAAATAATTGTTTTTGTGGGATTTTAACTGAAGTAGCAAAGCAAAATACAGCACCAGTGTTTTGGGTTTTTTTTTTTTTTGTTTGTTTGTTTGTTTGTTTGCAGAATGAGCATTTTGCAGGGTGTAATCCTGGGGACAATCCCAGGTACAGCTTGCTGGAAGGAGAGCAGTTGTTTGTCTGTCTTGATCCATGTTTGGGTTTTTGCTTTGTTTTCTTCCTGGAGCTAGGTGTTTGTTTTCAGTTATTCAGAAACGTAGGTAAAATGTGGAAGCCTGTTTGTAAATCCTTTCACTTCCATCTTGGTGTTAGAGCAGAATTATCTGCTATGGTATGAGCTCTGATAAGAAGCTTCCAAACCTTGATCGTTACTGTAGTAAGTGAGAGATGGTGCTGGTGCCAGCATGCTTTTGAATTACAACGCTGCTATCTGTACCACCACTTTTGCCACTCTCAGCTTGTGTATAAGCACATAAGCAGAGGATTGAGTGTGTGCTGATTGAAGCTGACTACCTGGAGTTTTAAGCCCTATTTCTGATGATAAATATACTAAATACAATTAAAAACTGTAAACAATAATGCTGTGATAACATGCACGTGTATATTTGTATGTATGCTGCATGTGTGATGCTGCACTTCACTGGGTCCAGGATACCACTGTCAGACCTTCACTGTAAAATATAAGTAATTGATTGGGGCTTATGAAATTAATATCAAAGTATGATTCCACTGTTATAATTGTTTAATTAACAGAAATACGCAGGAATGTGTGTTGTATATCTAACGTTTTAATGAGTGTATTATCTAGACATGAACATATTCCAGTTATTGCATTTTCTGATACTACCTTTAAGCAGCAGTTCTGATTTGCAAATAAGTGATGTTATTCTGTTTTTCCTTAACAGTCAGTTTGGACTCCATGATGTATTTCAGAATTTTGACCTCGTGTTTACCTGATGGTTACTGATTCTGGAAATCTAGACAGCAGCAGCAGCAGCAGGCAAAAAAAAACCTTCAACTGCTGCTGCACCTTCACATAACTAATTAAAATACTGAAGATCATGCCTGTGGCCTTTTCTAATATTTTAGCTATTAAAATGCTTAGAAATAAGGATAGATGATAGCATTTTTGTACATGTCTTGTAAAAACTTAAAATTTTGGCTATATATATAAATTTAACAATAGAATTTGAGATTCCTCTTTTGGATTTTCTCTCTTAGGTTATGAAGAAGGTAAACAATAATGTCAAATTTGCTGTTAATTAGTTGCAAAATCAAAATCCCATTTGATATTTTAACATTTGAAGTTCAGCAACTTTTAAATTATACTAAAAGTTTGATCGTAAAAATTTTGGCAACGCACACCTAGCTACTGCAATACTCCCAGATTATTACACTTGGTCATTTGAAAAAATAAAACAAAACAGAATGCAGTTTCCAAACAGCTTTCTAAAATTCTGCAGGATGTGTAAATCCAATTGTTAGTTTGCTCTTCAATTTTTCTGCTTTTTTTTTTATACATGTAGCTACTGTAGAAACTAATGTTAGAAGAAAAGATTTATAGTAACAGCATTTTGCTGTGTACATGGAACCATCTTCTTGTTTATGTTTTTCAGTCTTTTTTGCATGTGATTATTATGAAGATTATTAAGTTGCTAGAATTTTCTATTGTATTTGCTCATATTGTTTGCTACATACATGCAGCATGCAGGCTTACATATAATGATCAAGTACAATGAAAGTAATGTTGGTCCCAAGTCACTGTTGATATTACTAGAGCTAACAAAGGGAAAATATGAACACAGATTTCACAGAAATAATCAGGGAGAGGAAATGTTGTTTGTATAGTTTGTATTAATTTTGTTAACACACTGATACACTTTATAATTGTGATGGTCAGTTCATGTACTAAGAGTTTAAGTCAGTAGAATTAGTATGTTTAACTATATAGTAATTTTCCCTTTGTGTCTTTGATTGGTATATTAAAGTGTCAAAATACTGAAAGAAAAACATATTCTCCTGAAGGTAGTACGTACAAGCATGAACACATTAGAAATACATCTAGAAGAGGGAAGATACATCAGTATTGTTTTAATTTTTTTTCTATTTTGCAAGGTAGAATTAAACTTCTCTTTTTTTTTTTTTTTCTTTTTTTTCAGAGTACAATGAGGATGTTCCAGAACATGAAGGATGTGGGATTTCTTCAGGTAAAAGTCATTCGAGCAGAAGCATTGATGGCAGCTGATGTTACAGGCAAGGATTTTTTTAGTTTCTGTGACGGTAAATAGCAATATAGGGACTTGAAAAATACGCTTAAAACAGAAGATTATGCAATTATTGTTGTCTGTTTGCTCTGTCTCACCTTCTCCTCATTAAAAAATCATCAGACATAAAAACAAAACTTGTAAGCAAGGCAGCAAGTCATTCTAATGCTAGCAGAGTCTAACATAGATTATTGCTGACAAGGGTGAACTATGCAGTTTTCCCCAACAAAGGTCCTGCAAAAAACTCCATGAGATACAGATGCTGGATTTCCTTTTCTAGTGGATACAAAAATACCAAATAAATCAAGTTAGAGCAAAATTCAACAGAAAAGGCAAATGAAAATTGGTACCTATGAACACAACTTTGAAGTTTTTGCCAAAATAATTGTTCCCAGCAGGATATTTAGTAAGGCTGTTTTTTTTTGTTTTGTTTCAAATATTTGAAACAAATGCTGAGTTTTCTTTAACTAACACTTGCATGTTTAAGAAGGGCAATAAGATTATTTTTCTATTTTAAATTATGGGCTGATGGGATAATTTAAGCTGTTTCTTTTCGAATCAAAGAAAAAATTATTTCATCCATACCAGTCACATTTCCTCGGAAATATCCAAGTAACATCTGAAAGTAGAATCCAAGTCATACTGCATGAGTTGAGTGAAGCAAAGTGAGCTTGTCCTGTGTCAGAGAATGTCCACCTTTACTGTTTTAAATAAAGGAAAGTAAAAAGCAAAGTAGCCTAATATAGCTGGTTTGAGTGCAGTTTGAATAGAAATGTTCTGCTACATGAGCAGATAGAGATACGTAGCAAGATATTCAGATTTTAATTGTTTTGTGCAAATTAGCTTGAGTAGATTTTCTTATATAAGGTATCAGAATAAACATTTTATTGCTGAAACTGATCTTCCAGATTGTGGCACACAAAATAACAGATTCTATTTTCAGAGAGGTTGGAGAAATGCTTCTAAAGATTCCTCACTCTGCTTTGACCTTATAATCCAATGTGGTCTGAACAGAGAGAGAGATTAAGTTATTCAGGGGCAAATGGGATAATTCAGTCCCTGACCTCGTTCAGTCTTCGACTTTTCCAGATCAACATGTCATTTGCGCTGGTTGAACAGATTTTTTGGAGATGCATTTTATTCAATTAAAGATGTAGAGAGGTACCAAAAATTTCCAGGTATTACATTTAGAGTAACAGTCAGGAAGACTGTAAAGAACACTCAATATCATGCCCGTGTCCTGAGTATTTTGTTCACTAGCATTATACAGTATATATGGTTTTTAAAAAGTGTGTGCATTCAAACACATCTGAAATGCTTGCATAGTTCAGATAATAGTACTTGGCATTTTGAAAGGAGGACAAAGGGTTTTAATGAATTTAATCTATGAGAACGTGTACAGATAATTTCAGGTTAAACTTTGAGGAGGAATATTTATGAATTATTCGAAGTAGTCATTTGCTGATTGTCAGAAAAAAAGTTTGCCAAAATCACAAAAAAAGCTTGGTCCTTCATCTTAATGCAACTGAGCAATGATTACTAGTCAGTGCAGAGAATGCTGTCAGTAGTAGTAAGACTACTACTAAAGATTGGGTTATGTGAGTGAAAGCTCGGGCATAGCTTGCTCTTCCTAATGCATCTTTTTTTCCCAATTTATCTTTTGCCTTGCTCTGAGTCCAAAAAGTAGCAGAAGCACCTGTGTAGTACTTGTATGTTTTGCTCTGTTTCCTGTTGATTGGATATATCCGATTTCACTTTCAGAAATTTTTTGATATGAAGTAGTTAAGCAAACATTTACTAGTTCGAGCAGAATGGATTTTAAAAATTCAAAATATTCCATCATTTAGCATAAGCATATGTTCCTTTAGAAATGTGATTTTTTTCTTTTGTTACCATACATTCATTGAGAAGCATTGTAATACTGTATTAACTCTGCGTGAATAAAGAACAATTGAGGCTCCCATTGAATGAATGACTAAAAAGCACAAATTACTTTTTAATGAAACCCTCAATTCTTCTCCTTTCCAGAGAAATCCCATAGCCTTGTTTAGCTGAATACTACTACAGTAGGTCACTTCAGTTAAGCCTCTAATAAACTGTTGATAGTTGAGGGTAGGTTTTTTTTTTTTCCGTGTCAGTAGCCCAGTGTTGGACAGTGCAATTCAAATCATTAAGGTTAATACAGATTTTTTTAGAAAGAGAGGGAGAATGAGTGAGGGAGAAAGGAAAATAAAAAAGAAGAAAGAGAGATTAAGGGTACTGGATAAGGTTTCCGTGTTCAGCTCCCACGTACGCACACATGACATGAAAAAGATGCCATGGCAGACTGAAATTTCAGTGTTGAGTTGTGGGCAGGTGAGAAAATGGTGACTAGCAGGCAGCAAATGGGGTGCTGTACAAAAGTGTCATTAATAGGTTTGAAAAATATAAGAGAAAAAAAACACCACGTGTGACTCCTCTCTACACAGCCTACCTGCAAGAAAATGACTTTCCTGGGAAACAGATTACCATGGAGGGATGAGAGTTTCCCAATGGGTGCCTTAAGCCTTTTCCTGGCTTCTGAGGGAGTTGAAACACACGGCCTCTGGCAGGACCAGGGCCTTGAAGAGTGCTGTTCAGTTTAGGAGGATGTTATACCTGGAAAATTGTATCTCAAGATCATTCTTTCTAATGTCAAAACATAATTCTAGGGCTGCCATCCAAACAAAATTAGGTTCTGCTGGAAATTCTGCTTGCAGCAGATGTTCTTTCTTATAGAATGTATATATTCTTAGATGGCTTCTGTTTTGAAACTATCATCGAACAAATGGAATTAAATTATTGACTATACTTTTTTACATTTTCTTCTCATTCCAAGAAGGAAGCTTCGTTTAAATCATCTGTTGTGTTGTATCTATTTGGTGCGAAGCTGTTTCCTCCCTAAAACCCCTGATAAAAGCAGTTGTGCTTTTCCCTCTTCCCTTCATCTTTCCTCTATTATCGGTCCTCCAGAAGACACACAAACTGGCATAATTTCATGTAAGGTTATAATGAAGAACTTTTAAATTAGGAAGTACTCCGATATTTCCATAAAAAGCAGCGTATAGCAGGTTCATCCTGTCAGTTGACCTCTGGGATTAATACATAATCTGTTTAAACAGTCCTTACAATTTTTGGAAAGCAATAGACCTTTCACAAATCAAGTAGCATCAGTTAAACCAATAGGTAAATTTCTGCTGTAGAATTATATGCAGGTAGAATTTGGGGGAAACCTGCTATTTTCACAGCATTTCCTTCTCCTTTATTGGGTCCTATGCAATTATTCCTTTCCTTATAATGTGAAATAAAATTAAAAAGCTCTGCGTTGTTAATGATGAGAAGGAAGCATGGTGGGAAAAGATGTGCTACAGGTTTTATCAACGTCAGTACAAGTCCTATTATTTTGAAGAATAATAGTTAGCAACTCAGATTCATTAGCAGAGTAAAATCTGAGCTCCTTGTGACAGTCTGCCTGGAAAACAGTTTGTTTTGCTGTCTTTGGGCTTTAATTAAGACATGTTCCATTCTAACCCCCTTGCCTGCCCCTCGCCCACCCCCACCCTGCTTGCTGTGTCACAGACCGGCGATCAGACGCTTTCAGATGGTCCAGCCCATGACTTTGACCTTCTGCGCGGTCCGGCGTTCCCTGGGGAACCGTTCAGCTCATGAGGTCTGATTTCACACTTCCAGGATGCCTCGGCTCTCTTAACAATGACAGGGAGACAAAGCCCTTTAGAGCGGGCCGCATGGGGACTTGTTTAAATTGGAAACTAGAGAGGAGTCAAGGAACAAGGTTACAGGCTACAGAATAGTGCTTTTAATAAAGAGCTCACAGCTCTGGTTCAGCTCAAAGAGGGCTACCTCTGTACAATTAATTGAGACATTTATCTGGAGCATCTTAGGCCTCTACTTTCTCACAGAATTATGTGATAAATATCAGCCAAGAGGCAAATGAGATGTGCATGAAATGAATTTTTAACACTTTGATTACTGTGTCTCCAGTCTTCATTAGAAGTTAATTTATTTGTATTTCTGACCTCGTTATTAGTCTGATGTCTGCATTTTTGGGGGGTACTGAGATTTCAGATCCTGATATTTGAGACAGATTTTACTGAAGAACTCAGTGGTTTATGTTTGCATTCAAAAGCATTTCAGGTTTCTCCACCTTTGAAGAAAATAAGCAGGCATATAAATTATTTTCTTTGTATTAAAATGATGTTCAGCCTTCTTTCCAAGTAAGTCCCATGTTAAAATTTTGATTGAAATATTTGAAAGTAGAATGAAGATACCAAGACGGCTAAACGTGCAGAATGTAAATGATTTTTCTAAAATCTGTTCCACTAAAATGTCCTAATATGTTGTGTGTAAAAATAGTCTTTGAAAATTATTCCTCAAATGCTAGCAAATGTCAGAATGATGTACACAAATGTTAAATTCAAAAAGGTATGGAAGCCTGAACATATAAAATTGAAGGAATAAATTCAAAGGCCCTTTGGAAATATGTTTCCAGAAGCAATTTGCTCTGTCAATTAGTGCATTTAGAATTCAATATACACTTGAATTATCTTCACAAAATAATGAAATCTATTAGATAGGCAGTATTCTGTGGGTAGATAAAAATCTCATCTAATCCTGTGTAGTTTACCTGAAGACGTTAGTCCAATATAATGTACTGCAAAACTACCCCCTTTTTTTTTTTTTCTCCTGTTGAAAGTGGCAGTTTTAAGTTACTAATGGCAAAATTAGAATTTAAAAAGACTTTTTTTGTGAATACTAACTTTCAGAATTAAATACCCAGGAAAAATATTGGTAATTATAAACGTGTATCTGCTTTTCTTTAAGTATTCTGTGGAAATGAGTTGAGAGTGGTTGTGGCTCTGCACTGAATTGCTTGGTATGATGCCTTCAGCGTTTATGAAATCAGTCCATTGCAACATGATTGCAGCAACATTGCTGAAGAGGAATTACCTTTTCCACTCTTTAAAGATGGAAAACTAGGAAAGGTTAACTGACTCAGCTAAGGCCCACAGAGCAAGTCCTTGTCAAAGCTGGCATTTGGCTTGGGTCCTGTGCTTAATCCATTAGATAAGGCGGCTTCTCATGCTATTGAGCCATTCCTCCTTCTGGCCAAAGGTCAGGCTGACTGCTCTGTTGCAGGCAGCTGGCTGGCAGGGATCTTGGAACAACATTAGTGACATTAGCGTCTGCATGAGTGGCACTGCCCCCCAGAGTCATGAACTGGGTGTCTTGTCTTGTCTTTCCCCAAAATAAAGGCATTTTTTGATTGCAGGGACACACTTGGACAGGCATGGCCGGCACTAGGGAAGAACCTTAATAACCTATGAAATATTCAAACGATATTTCAGCTTTCATAACCAACTTAAACTTGGTTGAACTTTGCGAAGTTGTGGCCTATGAGCTACTGTTGAATCTTTAGACTATCTGGAACATTTTTACTCATCTTTCTGATTCTGGTTCAGTTTTCATACTGTAATTTGACTGACAGACAAATTCATATAATGCTTAGTCCAGAATAAAGCTGATGGTGTACTGGCGGTCTGCTTAAAAACAGTTCGTAGTCTAGCAGATGCTGGAGTTGGTTTCTACCGGTTTATGTAACTGGTAGACTGATCAATGACAGATAAATGTTAGATTCTTATCTATATTTAATCTGCCACATGGCTCCTTTTCTTTTGAGAAAATGTTAAAAAATGAAATTAGGAAATGATTTGTGACTTTGACTTTCAATCAATGTGTGCTTTTTATAGACGGAGTAGAAATGTCTCCACAGGGCTGATGGGGATCTAGCCCCATGCTATCTGCAGTCCTTGCAAGTTAATCTTTTTGAAGTGCAGTAAGTTTTTCAGGGGACAAGTAGATCTGCCATATGCTTCTTGGCTTGAATCTACTCTGGAAAGCAATTACATCAATGGTAGTTGCTTGTAAGAGTCCATAGCAGCTGTAACTAGGAAAAAAAGAATCATTGTACAATGACTGATGGTTTGATTTTTTTACTTTGTTTACTAAAAGCTGATTTCTCAAAGGCTGAAAATAGAACAGCATAATGTTAATAACTATGCACAGGTGTTTTTTCCTGCCTAAACAGGGAAATAATTTACTGCATAAAATATGGATGTCGCCATATGTTTGATTTCTATAGTCTCTTTTTTTTTTTTTTTCCACGTTATCCAAACAATATATAGTTGACATGAGATCTTTGGAGAGTTTTGTAATAAGAGAACACCAGAGTTTAAGTTGTACAAAGCATCGTAAACAAGAAATACAAATTTAAGCTCTGATAGCTATTTATCGAGGAAAATAATTTGCTTGCAAGAAAAAAGTGCCAGAAAGTGAGCATGAAAGTACAGTAATATCAAACTGAAGTCCCTGTTCTAAAGAACTGCGGGGAAGATTTTTTCCGGGAAGGCAGTCTACCAGGAAACAGAACATTTTGTTGGACAACTGTGTTCCTCAGAGACTACTGAAAGGCATATATGTTTAACTCGACCATAAGTACAAATCATCTTGTATTGCAATTTGACAGCTCTAACATTCAGTTAAAGTTCTTTTTTATGCATTTATATGTCATTTATACATTTGTATATTATCTTTTATAAGATACTAGCATCTGAATTGGTCACATCATTCAATCTGTGGTGAAAAAAGTGATACTCTAGGATCTGAACTGGGGGTGAAGCTCACTTTGTTGTTTTGGCTGCACATGTTGCCCGCTGGAGTTGCCATCATGTAGAGCCTGCGTAGAGACACTGTATCACCTGAGGCCTGGAAGATGGACTGCAGCAGCATGTGTCTCTGTGATGAATGCACTGCTTTGATTTCTATTAGGTATACAACATCAGTGTGTAAATGTTCACAAGTTACCTAACATCTTTCCTACTTGCTAATTAGGTAGAGCATAGCAAGCCTGCTTAGCAAGGAATGTGGAAATGCAGTGGTCTTTGAATTTGTGAAATAGTAATTTCCCAAACTTTCCTAGCTGTAAAACACAAGAGAACTGTTGGATAATGTGGTGCTGTAGCTGCTTGAGGAAAACGAGTCAGAAGATAAAATTGTTTGAGGTTTTATTGTTTTCATTTTCAAAGTATTTTGAGAAGCAATTCAATGTCACTACTTAAGTCTTTATAACAGTAAAAAAAGTGTATTGCATATCCTTTAAAGAGAAAAAAAGTCATTCCATTTCCCATCCTTCTGCACTTCTGATAATGAAACTGAGCCAAGGACTTGCTGTATTTATAGAGTTCAATGTGCGGGAGTCAATGCTGATTGAAGTAAGTAAAATAATTTATGTAGATCTAAGTGCAGCAATCTCAGTTTGCACTTCGGTTTTGCTGACTGCTTAAACATTAAATGCAATACGGCATTGTACAAAATGGATATCTGTCAAACTAGTTGCAATCTGTGGTATAATGAATAAAGTGGGAGGCTTCAGAAGACGAGCAGTTCTTGAATTTTTTTTAAGCAGGATCTTATAGAGTGAAGTGCAGTACCTTCTGTGTGTAATTCTAAGAGAGTATGAGTTCGTAACGAATAAAGGGGGTAAAAGAGTGAGAGAGATCCATCAAAACAGAGGCTGATTTCTTTTCTAGATTACTATGAGGATTATTTAAATTAGCACTTTATTTCCATTGTTTTAGGAGACTTCGGAACTGTACAAGTAAGAGTTCAAAAAGAATGTGACAATACAGTAACAGGGTGGATTAATGACATTTGTTTGACTTCCTACTGAGGTCTACTGCAGGTTTGATTTCAGTCACTGGGAAGGTGTATTTCACTGGTTTTACTACCTGCTTACTTTATGAATTCCTACAAATAGTGCCAGACGTAATAGTGATTAGTCCCACTAACGCCATAGGATTACTCAGAATCATAAATGCTGGTTTGAGTCATGCAGGAATCATGCTGTAATACCTGAGTGCCAGGTGATGGTCTTACCGTTTCTTTCACAGCACTAAGCACACACGTGTAAAGCTGTATTTGGGTGCAGTTTGTGGGTATTGTCCTGATCAATAAAGTTAAGTACTTCTAAAGCCATCAAATCAGAAGTTGAAGTCCTCTGAAGGACACAGAGCAGGAAGCTAGTTAGAGCAGCCTCAGAAGGCACACAGGTCTGAGTAAAATTTCTTGACATATGACAGATGATACTAAATGATATATGACAGTTATGATTCAGCTTGTACTAGAAGGGCCTACTTGTGATAATGATACAATTTAGACTGATATAATTGGGCTTAGGCAGCTCAAGTCTAATTGAAAGTTTTAGAGCACGACTGCTAGGTAGCTATCACATACATTTCTGAACACACACGTTTCTTTCTTTAATAGAGAAATAAAAAGCATTTACTTTTTTTTTTTTTAATTGCCAGTTTCATTAACTACTCAGAAGTTACGTGGCTTGGCTAAAATATGTGTTGCATTTAAGACAATGGTTTGGGAGTAACACAGTGTTGAGCATATGTTGTAAGTTCCTGGATTTTCTTAGCCTAGAGACTGAGCGGACCTAAGAACTTCATCTTTTAATGTATTGTTGCCTTCTTAAGGCTTTCTTTACGAATGGTCCCATTACTTTAACCTGTTGCAATGTGGCAGGTTGCCATAGCTGTCAGTGAGAGGTAAGATAGTAGTTATTATTTCTAATAATGAAACCTTGAAGGATGACGGATGTGAGTTTCATCAAGCACTTGTACATCTCTTTGGCCTTGTCTTTCTAGATCGTGTTCACTTATTTGGGTTGGTATCCGAATAAAGTTTGCACATACCGTAATTTTACATGTCAGCTAAGAGTATTCTTTCCAATGCTCAGCTCAGTTTGGGGTTTTTAGTATACAGAAGTGCCCACAGGCAATGGTGAAGGTCCTTGTGGATGAAAACTCTCTTGTGGTAAAAGCAGTATGCCTGAGATTTCAAAGCAGGGAAAGTTCTACTTGTGAACCATGAAATCTGAGCATTTGCATGTACTTTTTCATAGTACTTCCTTTTGTCAGCATTGATCTCAAACTGTTCTCCATTTATTTATTTGGGCAGATAGGTAAGTTAGTTGAAAAGTTGAG